>CM069915.1:107973356-108302036 GCA_036172215.1 Camellia granthamiana | reverse complement strand
AAAAAAATTATGAACTCACAATTTTTACATTTCAAAGATGTGAAAATCACTTACAAAAAAAATCTTTAAAAAATAATGAGAGAAGAAATAACTATTTTAAGAATTTAAATTTACTGTGAATTTTTTTTTTTATTTTTTTTTTTACATTTCAAATATGTGAAATTTCGCATTACTAGAAATTTAAATTTTAAAATTTTTCAATCCAAAAACTATGTGAAATTTTAAAAATATGTCTAAAAATGTGAAATTTTAAAATTTACATTTTCAAATTCAAAAAAATGTGAAGTTTTTATATCTATTTTTCATTTTTTATAATTTTATTTTCAATTAAGATCTTATTTGATAGATCTCGTCAACTAATTTTCAAAAATATAAATTTTATCGAAAACATGTGTACATTGAAAGTTATAGAATTCTAAAATTTGAAACATAAAAAATAATAGTTACCATATAAGTATATTGACTATTTGTCTAGAGTTGTGCTTCCACATAAATAAAGGTAAAAATGTCTACACTTTTGAAAAATGAACTTAATCTTACAAACAACTTGGGAGGTTCTAAATGCACCCCAAAAGTTTGGTTGGGCACTCCATTTCTTTCAGCACCCCAACCCCTAGTTTTGAATTTTGACATTTTTTGGTTGAACACCCACAAACACTTTAATTAATTTCAATTTTACCCCCAAACCCACCTCATGTGATCACCATCATCGGCAAAGCCTTCTTCGCCACCAAACGACTACCCCCATCAGTTATCTGGCGACCCTTTCCTTCATCTAACGTCGTCCGTCGCCCCCCAATCTCCTCTTCTTCTTCTTCTTCTTCTTCTGAAACCCTAGATCTGAAAATATGGGGTTTCGGAAGGAAGAGAAGAAGAAGAATGGAGTGAGAGAGGAGGTTTGCGATGAGAAAAGGTAGTGGCAAGAGAGAAGGTAGCAGAAAAGCAAATAAGGAGGCGTAGCAGCAATGGTTGTGGTGATGGTGGTGGTAGTAGCGGTGACAAGTAAGGTGAATGAGAAAAAAAGAATGGGCTGAGAGGCGAAGAGGTCGTGGCAAGGAAGGAGGTCGCAGAGAAAAAAAGGAACGGTGCGGCGACGATAATTGTGGCGGCAATGGGTAGGGTGTGAAGAAGAAGAAGAAGAAGAAGAAAACAAATAAAGGAGTTGCAGGGGTGGCTGTTGGTAATGGTAGGGAAGATCTAGTGGTAGCACCAGAGGACAAGAAAAGACTAGGGCATGGTGGTAGAGGTGGCCGGAGCTCGGTGGTTGGTCAGAGTTGGTGTCTGGCAAGAGGTATGATTTTAGTTATTTTGGTCGTTTTGTTGAGGGACGAAATTGTATTAAAATTATTTTGCAAAAATGGGGTGTCCAACCAAACTCTTGGGGTGCATTTAGAGCCTCCCAAACAACTTATATGATATGACTTTATTGATTAAAAGGAAAAAAATCAGGATAATTCTATTTCCACACACTAATTCCCCTCAATACACACACTTAATAAATACCTTCTTTAGTACACATATCAAACCCTAAAGCTATGTTTGGTTTCAATTTTTTAATCAGTTTTTTAAAATTTTTTTAAAATATAAATTAGTTTGACAAAAATAAATATCAAAAAAATATTTTTAAAATTTTGGCCCCTAGAAAGATAAAACTATATGAAAATAATGAGTTCTTTTTATTAATTATTATTGTCTTTATTAAATTATTATTATTATTTTTTATTTTTTTTGGAAAACATGTTCTAAAACCAAACTAAACAAAAAAAAAGTCTAATATTTCTTCCATTCACCCACTCTTCATTTGTTGTTGTTGCCGCCACTTTCAACTCTCCATCGCCGCCGCCACCACCACTCCCAGCTCACCCCCTACCATTCTAGACCTTTACAGTAAACCTTGAAAGTAGGTGATTCATAGCAAAGGCTTGTGTAAGTGTATGGTTCATGGCGGAAAATGGTCGCAAGCGGAGAGGGAAAGAGGTGGCAAGAGGGGGATGGAAGAGAAGAAAGGTGGCACTGGCGATAAAGAATGGTGTGTGGTGTTTTAAAATTAGGGTCTGTTTAGAAGAAGATAAGGGCATTATAGTATTTTTATTAGGACAATTTTTTTTTTAAGCAAAACAACACACACAGATATTGTGATAACCCCGTTCTGTGTTATACTGATAATCCGTAATTATGTTTGTGCTTATGTGCTTAATGTGAAATTGAATGCTAATTATGTGATTATGTGTAGTTTTGAATTCACATCTGTCCACCGTAGGAAAATTTGTTCTGTATGCTAGCATAAATTGAATTGAAGGCTGTAGAGGAGACAAAAACCAAAATTGATCATACCATAGCAATTAGCACAATTTTTAGAGCCTACTGTAAAATTTGATTAAAATTTGATTCGGATCAAAATAATTAGATTAAACTAATTAAATTAAGCCTAATCAATTAGCACTAAACCTTAATTAGCAATTTTGATTAGGCCAACATATAAATATGTTCTAATGTGCTTAAGCTCATGAGGTGAGCTCAAAAATTTTGAAATATACACTCTAAGGAGAGTAAACTCAACACTTAGAGAGAGAGAGAGGGGGGGAAGAGAATTGTGAAGGAATTGAAGGAGATATGAAGAATTGAACTAGAATACACTTGAAATCAAGCCTTAGGTATGATTTTCAACCTTAATCCTTGTAAATAAAACATGTAGAAGTTGAGTTCATCTAGTTCTTGAGTTTATTTGCATGCAATTGTACAACGGAAGCATGAATCACTTTGAATTGGAAGAATTGAGTTGAATTATGTACATGCATACATGAATCACCAATTTGAGTTTGAATTTCATGGAGTTTTCCACATGCATGAAACTACATTTGACATTTTTGAAGATGTTTCATAGTTTCACCACTTTTCATCTCATGCGTGAGGGTTTTGAAAAGATTTGAAAAGAAAAGAGTGCAATTCATATCATGCAAGGTTCAACCTCATGATTTAAGCTTGATTTTGGAATTTGGTCCATGATTTCGAGTAGTTGGTTTCAAATTGTTAGTGTTTTCATGTTATACAATGCTTTATTCCATCCATTTGATTCGTAATGAAATATGCGAAGTGATTGATGTATGAATTCGTTTGGTATATTGACAAGGATACGGATTAGGCCTGAGGCCATTTTGTATGACTGTTAAATGGACCAAAGGTCATTTTAAATAAGAGATTGATTGGACCTAAGGTTGTTTTGAATACGAATACGAATGTGAACATGATCATGGATCCGAATGTGTGCATGATTGTGAATATGAAATGTTGGACCTAAGGTCGTTTTGCATATAATGGACCAAAGGTCGTTTTGTATATGAATTGGACCCAAGGTTATTTTGCACGCAATGGACCCAAGGTTGTTTTGTACATATGAATTGGACCCAAGGTCGTTTTGTACATATGAATTGGACCCAAGGTCATTTTGTATATGAATTGGACCCAAGGTCGTTTTTTATATAGATATGATACATAGATTTTGATTTAATGAATCTCATTCGTAAACTCCTTTACTCTAATATTATTCACTGGGCGTTAGCTCGCTCTTTATTTATATGTACGTAGGTGAGCAAAGGGATGTCCCGCCCCATCCTTAATGAAAGTATGTAGGAGTACCCAATTTTTGGAAGTCAACCAAGGTCGCCTTATGCAAGAGGCCTTACTTTTGTTTTGTTTTTCCTTTTGTTCTTTTGTGATCATATGTGACCAAGTTTGTGTATAACCTTGGTTTTTGTTAAGACTGAATTTAGAATGATCTTGGATATATGTATGTACATACTCTGAATGTTTGTATGGTGTGAATTATAGCATAAATGAGAAAAAAATTTTGCTATGCCATGTATGCATAGCTCATTGGACAATCTTTACAAGTTCTGCTTCCGCATTTTTGGCCCCCTATTATTAACTATGACTTGATTTCTATCTAAGGCCATAGGTAATCTCACGATTACCGACCGGTTATGATCCTAATCCATAGGGGAGGGTTTGGGTCATGACAGATATATATTAATCAATAACAGTCATAGTTGTTTACATTTTGAGCTAGTTTATGCGTAGGATAAATTACAGACCGATCAACTTTATATATAATAAGTAACCTAAAATATTTAGCCATGCTAGAATAATGGAGAGAGAGAAAATAATATGTATTGTATATAATCAATCAATCAATCAATACAATAAGAGAAGCTTGTATATATAGGCCAAGAAACCTAGGTGTACAAGAAACCTAGGTGTATAAGAATACAAGAATCCTAAGTATAATAGGAATAGATAACAGTTAACACCCCCCTCAAGCTCAAGGTGGTAAGGAAGATATCAACTTAAGCTCGGCGAGGAGAGCAAAAAAGCATCTTGGAAAATGAGCTTTGGTGAAGTGATCGATGGTCTGACCAGCAGAGGTAACAAAGAGAAGACGAACAGTGCCCCTAGTAACATGCTGGCATATGAAGTGGCAGTCTATCTCAATATACTTGGTGCGATCATGGAAGACATCATTATATGCAATTTGAATAGCACTCTAGTTGTCACAATAAAGATTGGTGGCAGTAGAATGAGAAACTCCTATATCAGAAAGAAGCCAACGAAGCCACACAAGCTCCTGAGTAGTGTTAGCAAGAGCACGATACTCAACCTCAGTACTAGAACGAGTAAAAAGAGTTTGTTTCTTGCTATGCCAAGCAATGAGAGAGGTGCCCAAGAAGAAGCAGAACCCAGTATTGGAACAACAGTCAGTAGGATCCCCTGCCCAATCTGTATCAGAAAAGGCATGGAGCTGTAGAGAATACTAGGCGGAGTAGTGAAGACCATGAAACAGAGTTCCTTTAAGATAGTGTAAAATACGAATCAGAGTATCATAGTGTGGAGAGTGGGAGGCAATCATGAATTGACTGACAATGTGAACAACATAAGTAATATATGGACGAGTAATCGTGAGATAGACAAGACTGCCAACTAGCTGACAATATAAAGTGGCATCAAACAATAGAGAACCTTCAAGAGGTGTAAGACGAGTCTAAAGATCAACGGAAGTAGTGGTAGTCTTGCAATCGGTAAGGCCAGCACGAGCTAAGAGATCAAAAGTATACTTGGCCTGGGTAAGAAAGTAACCAGATGAATCTTGAGAAATTTCCATGCCAAGGAAGTAGCTAAGAAAACCCAAATCTTTCATCTCAAACTGGCGACAGAGAAACTATTGGAGACTAGAAATACCCACGGGGTCATCTCCAGTGATAATCATATCATCCACATAGAGGAGAAGGAGAATAGTACCACACTCCATCTTACATATAAACAAGGCAGAATCACGGTCACTAGAGGAAAAGCCAACGTCACGAATAGTAGAGCTGAACTTGGCAAACCAGGCACGCGAAGCTTGTTTCAAACCATACAAAACACGACGAAGTTTGTAGACTTTGTTTGATGGAACAGAAAAACCAAGAGGAGGTTGCATATAAACTTCCTCAGTGAGATCACCTTTGTGGAATGCATTCTTGACATCCATCTGATAAAGACTCCAGTTGCGAGTAGCAGCCACCGCAAGTAAGCTACGAAGGGAAGTAAGACGAACAATAGAAGCAAATGTTTCTTCATAGTCAATGCCATACTCTTGAGTAAACCGCCAGACGACAAGGCGAGCTTTGTAATGCTCAATGGAACTGTCAGAATGAGTTTTGATCTTGTAAACCCATTTGCAACTAACAGTACTCTTGCCAGGAGGAAAATCAACCACATCCCAGGTATGAGTTTTATCGAAAGCCTGCAGTTCATCAATCATAGCTTGTTGCCAAAGAGGGTTAGAACAAGCTTCTTGATAGGAAGTAGGTTCATGAGAAGAAAAGGCAGTGGAACCAACAATATAATCACAGAGAAGAACAGAAGGTTGCCTTACCAGTGTGAAATGGCGCTCTAGTGGATGAGGAACCTCAACGGGAGAAGGTGTAGGGCCATCAGCAAACACAGGATCCTCAAGATGGACAGTAGGCGTAGGCGGTTGTGGAATCATGGAGTCAAAATTTGCATCAAAGTCATCAGAAAACAGGTCTATAGAGTAATCATTAAAGATCGGTGAGTGGATGGACTGTGGTAAGTGAAACTTGGAAAGATTTGAGAACATTTTGTATTCCCAGAAGACCACATGACGGGAAATATGAAGTCGCTTGGAGATAGGATTCCAACAACGATACCTTTATGTTCTATACCATACCCCAGAAAACAGCAACGACGAGAGCGAGGTTCTAGTTTATTGTGTTCATGAGACTGAAGTAGAACAAAACAAGCAGAACCAAAAACTTTAAGAGTGGTGTAGTCAGGAGGAGAACCATACAAGCGCTTATAAGGGGAAGTATTAGCTATGACAGGTATAGGTACACGATTTATGGTGTGGATAGCAATGAGGGAAGCTTCTCCCCAAAACTGTTCAAGAGAAGAAGATAATATGAGAAAAGCCCGGGTAGTGTCTAGAATATGACGGTGCTTCCTTTCGACTCGTCCATTTTGTTGGGACATGCCTGCATAAGATCGATGAGATAGTGTACCATTAGCCCAAAGAAAAGAAAGAAATTCAGAATCCAAGTACTCTTTAGCATTATCAAAACGAAAGATTTTAATAGTATGAGAAAACTGAGTGCGGACCATGACAGAGAAATCATAATAAACCTGTTCAAGTTCAGATTGATTTTTGAGAAGAAAAAACCAAGTATAATGAGAAAAATCAACAAAAATCACAAAATATCTTAACCCCCCCATGGTCGGTGTGGGGAAAGGTCCCCAAATATCTAAATGCACAAGATCAAAAGGAGCAGTAAACATAAAAGTACTATTATTAAAAGATAATGCAGGTTGTTTAGCAATTTGACAAGATAAACAATCGACATTTTCAAGACGGACGCGACCTAACTAACTACTAGAAACTGAAGTTTTCAAACAACTAAAAGAGACATGTCCTAAGCGACAATGCCAAAGGTGAAAAAAAAGACATGGCAAAAGTAGATGCAGCAGAGGAAGTAATAGGAGCAGCAGTAGATGATGTGTGCGGAGCAGCAGTAAATGATTTGTGGAGAATGTGAAGATGGGTAAGCTTGAACAGACGTCTATGCTTACGGCCTATCCCAAGGATCTGTCTCATCTGAGGATCCTGCACCAAACAACCATTAGCAGAAAAGGTAACGGTTAAACCAAGTTCACATAACTGACCAACAGAGATAAGGTTCAATTGAAGAGCAAGAATGTCATAAGCATTAGAAAGAGACACAGTGGAAGTAGAAATTTGACCAATGTGACGAACAGTCATATGAGAACCATCAGCAGTGTATATGGGGACAGAAGATGATGATGATATAGAAGAAAACATAGTAGAGTCAGAAGTCATATGATTACAGCATGTGGAATCAAAATACCATGGAGAATTACCTAAAGTCACTGAAAGAGCAGTAGAGGAAGGAGTACCAAATTTGGCAAGCACCCATTGGATGATGGACTCAACATCATCCATAGAGAATGAAGGAGTAGTGGAATCAGTGGAGTGGTGAGTAGAAGAACCCTCAAAGGTAACAGCACCAGAGTGAGAACCTTAGCCAGATTTGGACTGATACCCAGAGCGAGAAGACCCTTTCCTGGATGAAGTATTGGAGGGGGCTCGAGGACAATTGTATTGAAGATGACTAGGAGCAGTAACAAGTAAAGCATTCGCAAACCAGGAACTAAACAAAAGAATGAGTGGCTGGCAAGCCACGGTTGTGACAATACTGGCATGAATTAGCAGGCTATGAAGATGAGGAACTTTGTGATGATGGCGTAGCAAGAACATAATCCATATTCTGAGATTTGAGAGTCCCAAAACGAGTCTCCTCTAATAATAGTTCAGTAATGGCTTACTATAAAGTGGGCAAGGGCAAACGATGGAGCAATGAACCACACACGGGCTCAAAAATGCTATGAGCCATAAGGAACTATAATAGGCGCTGATGATTCCGATAAGTAATAATCATCTATACATCCTCAAAATATGCCCATGTAGGCTCAGAAAGAGCTAGTTGGTCCCAAACAGAAGACATCTGGGATAAGAATTCATTGATAAACTGACCGGGTGCCTGGCGCATATAATGAAGAGTCTGTAGCAGTTGATATTGATGAGCATGGCCAGTGGTTTGATAACGGTCCCTCAAGAAATCACAAATTGCTTTGACAGGGGAAGCAATTTGATCATCATCTTGGAACTGGCTAAACTGGAGACGAATGGAGGGAACTGAGGTAGCCCGGAACCATGTAATAATTTGATAATTCTTACTTTTCCATTCGTCAAGACGGTCATCGAATGCGGAGTCAGTTCCATCTTCCTTCTGGTTGGGTTTGGGAAGAGCACTAGTAATGATCCGCCAAAGTCGTTTCCCTTTGATGAAGCTAGAGAGAGCTTGGGCCCAACTAACATAATTTGACCCATCAAGTATAACAGAAACAGAGTGGATGTGCTTGGTATGATCCATAAGGAGAAAACAAGGGAAGATAGGCAGAATTTGCTAAAACGAAGGTTACCAATAGATTCAAAAGGCTGAAAAACCATGGGGACAGGTAGGGCTAACATCAACACTATGGCTGTGATGACGTCAGCAGTTGAGTCAAGGGAGTAGGGCTGATATCAACGGTTGAGTAGGGCTGACGTTAGCGGCTAAGGAAACACACAGCTAAGGAAGCCAATGGCAACGGCACACGGCTAAGGGAAGCCAGGCAGAAGTCTATGGGCAACACACAGCTAAGGAAAGCCGGGTGGAAGCCGATGGCTCAGCAGTTAAGGAGGACGCCGATGGCTGCACATGGCTGAGGCGGAAGCCGAGTGGAAGCCAAGAGCTAATTCGCTGAGAATGGAGCCGAGACGGCGTGTACATGCACATGTTGAAAGTGACAATAACGGAAACCAACGTGCTGAGTGCTTGAGGGCGCGTGAGAGCGCATGAGGCATCCGATCGAGGTGATTCTGGTGGCGTTGGCCTCGTCTTAAATATACGAAAAGGCTAGTATAGACCAAATGTGGAAATAGTGATAGACTAGATACACAAAAACCAATGGAAGACAAAAACAATCTGCTAGCAAAAGAGGAGAGAGAAAAAAAACACGTGATAAAGTAGAAGAAAAAAGAGGCTATGATAGAATCCTAGGCTCTGATACCATGTTAGAATAGTAGAGAGAGAAAATAATATGTATTGTATATAATCAATCAATTAATATAATAGGAGAAGCCTGTATATATAGACCAAGAAACCTAGGTGTACAAAAAACCTAGGTGTATAAGAATACAAGAATCCTAAGTATAATAGGAATATATAACAGCTAACAAGCCATACTTCGGATATCTGAAATTCAACATAGTGCAGACCACTCTACTTCAATAATGCCTTGCAAAACAGTCACCAGAGGTTGACAATCAGGGAAGACGGAGATGCAATTTCCACATTTGTCTCTTGCCCACAAATGAGCTTCCAAATAGGCTTTAGCTGTAGCTATGAATGGAGAGGGCAAATGACACTGACTTGCTCCTCACCCAATTTGGTTTTGATCTTCATCATACCACACCCAAGCATTTCCAGCAGAACCACATTCCATGAACCATCCACCAGCACCATCCAGACCTGCAAGTGCTCATCATTGGTAACATAATTAATAGTTCACAAGAAGGATAATCACATAAGTTTCCATTTGCTGTCAGTGTGGTTTAATTCATCTAATTTGAATCCTTGCCAAAGTCAACAACAGGCTCATGAACTATATGGAAAGAAAGATCCTTCGCTAGATCGATGTCTTGTGCTATGGTCATTTTGCTAGAATCAAAGGAGGCACAGTTTCGATGTCTCCATATAGCCCACAGCAAGGCAATTAATTGTAGTATAGCCTCCTCATCTTGCACAACACTAATCCAAAATTCAAGGCAAGATACAAACCCCATTGGTCTACCGCAAGTAAAATCTAGACATAGGGAAGAACCCCTCCCAGATGCTTTGACCATCAAGGCATTCAAAAAACAAATGTTCTAAAGTTTCTTCACCCGAGCCATAATGCGCACACCTCCCATCTATATTAATTCCCCCTTTTTCCATAAATTCCATTTAACTGGAAGGATATTGTGAAAATATTTCCACAAAAGCATTGACCATTTTGGTGGGATCTTGAGATGCCAAAGCCATTTCAACAAGGGGTTAGGGGTTGATGAATGGGAATTACTACTACAATTTTGAAGCCCCAAAGCCTGCAAATAGCCACACTTAACCGTATACTCACCGCTATGATTATGTTCTCAAATTAATTTGTCTACAGAACTATACATGAGATTTTCACCTCATACAGCTCCTCGTTCAATTCTTTCGAAATCATTGGATCCTTTTCCTCGTTTAAGAATCTCCTCCTTTCTTCCACTCCGTCCCAATAGGACCCATTTAATCACGTTTTCATGTTCCAATTGAACACTTTCCATTTTTATTTTTGATTCTTCTCAAAGGAGAAGATTATTCTCTCTACCAAACGTATGTAGCTCCAATCATGATCTTATAATAAGAACAAGAGATTGAATTTGTTCATTTGAAATCTAGGATCTTCAACTTCATTTTTATAACACAAGGCCTCATCGGAATTTGTTAACAAAAATTTCATTAAATATGTGAACTGAGCGAAATTAATGTGTGGAAATAGAATTATTCAAAAAAATCTATTGGAATACAAGTGCATCAAATAAGATTTATGGGTAAAAAAAAAATTTACTTTAGAAGAAAAAAAAAAAGAAGAAGAAGAAGAAGAAACATCCAAAAAGACGGTTTTTATTTACAAATATAATATTGCCACACCATTGTTTTAGAATTTTTATAAACAGGGTTTGAAAGGTAATTTACTACAAAACTTATGAGAAAATTTAGTGAGCTTCTATTTGCACACACCCATTCCTCTTTGTGCACATCCTTCTCAATACACACACTTAAAAAATTAATTTATTTTCTCACTCCACACACCTCTTATTCCACATCTACCCTCAAATGCAAATCATGCACACACCCTCAAAGAACACACAAACCCCTCAGACTCGTCTCTCACACACACACACACACACATCTCTCATACTCTACTGTTCGTCTCCAAAAGCTTCATTCATCCATTGAAGACGTCTCATTGAAACATTGGCATTAAAGAGCATTGAACAAAATCACTTCAATCATTGAAGAAAATCTTCACATTTGGAGAACTTAGGTTAGTTTACTTATATTAATCCTCATTTCTATTTCATTTGTAATGTAGGGTTTGTTTTTACCATTTTTGAAACGAATGCACAGCCCACCGTAATTGAGCACTCTGTTCCTCATTCGGAACTAGTTTTCCAAAAATAAAATATTTGTTCGAAAGTAGAAGTCCGAAAATTAACATTTAATTTGACATTAGAATTCCAAATGTTTTTATTTATTTTGACATTCAACTTCCAAATTTCTTTAATTCATTCGACATTCAACTTCCGAAAGTAATTTATTTTTTCAATTTTCAACTTCTAAACAGTAAAGATATTGGCGATTTTCAACTTCCGAACGGTTTTTTTTTTTTTTCTCTTTTGTATATTCTTTTTACAATTGTATGCTCATTAAATAAAATATATGATTTTTGCAGATGATATGGATTCTGAACGTTAACAACGTGTCCCACCTATTGCTTTAAATAGAAGACATCATGAATTGTGGATGTTGACCATGAACGGGGACAAGGGCGTGGGCGTGGGCGTGGGCGTGGGCGTGGGCGTGGGCGTGGGCGAGGACGACGTTGGGATCGTGGTCGAGGTCGTGATCCAGTTCCGGTAGAATATGATATCCCCAGTGCTAGTGCTAGTCACAGTCAAAGTCGTAGCCGAAACCGAAGACGAGTTGAAGGTGATATGCCTAACATTGCCATAGAGGATGCCCTTTTACCCAATTCTCCTACTGTCCAGGAAAAGGACCTTACTCATGCTTTTCTAGGTGGACCGATTAATCCATCAATACTACGGAGTTTCAATAGTCATGTCGCTGCAGCTGTTTGGCATTATAAAGACAAATTTGTTATTTGAAACTGCAAATTTAGTATGAAATTTAAATTTGGAATATAAAATGAAAAAAAAAAATTTACTTTATTCAGAAGTACAGTGTCAAAAAAATGCTATTGTTCGAATGTAGTTGTTCGAATTTTTTTTAATGGTTCGGAAGTTGCATATCGAAAATTTGAAATTAGTTCGGAAGACAACTTTCGAAAGTAACTAATTATTTCGGTAGTAGACTATCGAATAAATTGATATATCTCGACCCTGGTTTTCCGAAAGACGCTGGAAAAAAAAATTACAATTTTTACATAGCAAAACTCACCTTTCCTTGCCTATCTTTCTCATAAACAATTATCTGCTTCTGAAAATCTGAATTTTCAAAAAGGAAATCTTCCATAACAATGATGAATAAGGATGGGGTTTAGTGTGTAAACTAATGAGAAGCTAAGAATCAATAATGAGAGTGTTTAGTGTGTAAACTAATGAATAAAAGCTAACAATGAAGGGTTTGAAAAGATGAGGATGGAGTGTGGAGGTTTAGGAAACTGTATATGGAAGAATAGAGTGTGTGACCATGGACTGTAGAGCTTCAACGTGTAGTCTGAGATGTGGATGTTCATTGAGAACTTGTGTTTATTTGAATTGTGTGTAGATGTCCATAATAGTAATTTTACTTAGGAATAAAATTGTAATAAAAATAAGTATCATTAAGCATATGTACAGAGAGAAATGAGTGTGCAAATAAAAGCTCCTGAAAATTTATGCCTTAAATTATTTACACGCATTTATAATTTTTAAATAACTTGGAGACCCAAGAGAGAACAACAATATTGATGAAAGTTCAAAAGATTCTCTACATGAAAAAGATTTGAAAAATATTGCCATACTGGTCATAAAAATTATAAAATAAAAATAAAAATAAAAGTTATGGGGAAAATGAATTGAGTTTTTCAACCACATAGACCTTATAACGTTTTCACTTACATAATATTATAAAAATTTTGTGTGCATAATTTACTAGTGTATGTATATATATATGTTTTTAGAGATTTTTTTTTCAGCTAACTCATTCTAAGTTTTTAGAAGAATAAGAATAGAGTGCTACTATTAGCACCCCATGAATTATTTTAGACCCCTCAATTTTTATCTCTTTTTTTATTACAATAATAACCTCAAATAAGATGATTGAAAAGGACATCATTAATTTTGGGACACCCTATCTCACAATTAAACTCATGCACCACTACATTATGAATTAGGGTTTATAAAAGCACTCACCTTCATCACCACTCATTCATCTTCTCAAAATCTCACTTTCAAAACTTACCCACCCTCAAAACCTTGAAAATCCTTTGGCGACAATATTTCGGCGATAACGGTAGCAACTATTTGATTACCTATACTTCTCCGACAATGACAATGAGTGGAAGTTTTTTCGGCAACCACAACTCCGTAAGATGAGAGAAGTACAACAATAAAAGTTCAAAGGAAGTTCAGAGAAAGTTCATAACTTTAATGGTATTGTTAACTCAGAGGAGATTGGTCTTGTAAGGGTAAATTTTTTATAAAAAAAATGGCAAAAATAATAAAATCAGTTCATTATTTTTTCGAGACTGAACTCCCAAACATATGACCAAAATTTGGAAACACAGGCTCAAATATTGTTTATTTGTTCGGGAACCGGTAACCGAACATTTATTATTTGTTCGGAAACCGGTAACCGAACATTAATCACCGAAGAAAAGGATGAGGCAGCACAGAGAGAGAGAGAGAGAGAGAGAGCAGAGACCGTAATCACACTTGGCTCTTCTTCTTCTTCTTCTTCTTCTTCTTCATGGGTTTTGTTAAGGTTTTTGGAAGAGAGGTTTTTTTGGGGTGTGGGAGATGTGCATTCAATTGAATGGGTGGAATATTTTCACAAGAATAATTTTGGTATTATTTACGAAAAAGAAATTTTAAGTGTTTCAAAATTTTAAGTGAGAGTCTAAAGAAACGGAAAGTCTAAAAGAATAGATGGAATGTTAATAGCACCACTCGTAAGATTAACAGACTTTTAATACTAGTCTAGATTCTCCAAGATTGTACTGGGCCAAAATACCCCTATCAATAGAGAAAATTATTATTGAAAAGTCCCATCTAAAAAAGGTATAAAACATTATGTTTAATAGATATTTTTTATTAATGAAAGGTCAACCATTTGTATATTAGTTTTTTGTTTATTTCGAAGGATATTTTACTTTTAATTTTATTCCTTAATTTATTTGTTAATTTTTTTATCATCTATTCAAATTTAATCTCCATGTTCAAATTATTTTCTATCTATTAAAATTTATTTTTCTATATGTTCAAATTTATTTTCCTATCTGTTCAAAATTATATTCTATCTATTCATTTTTTTAACTGTTCATTTTTTCCTCAACCTATCTGTTTAATTTTTGAACAAATATGACTAATAGAAATTAAGCAGCAAAAAACATTTACAAAACAAAGGTCTCTGGATGCTAAATCACTTTAGAAATTCACCATTTGTGGCAGTCAAATGGATCAAGTATTGTGATGATTTTCTACATTGAAATATGGAATTGAATCACCATAATCAAAAGTTTTCAAACAGTTTACTTCACAAACTAATCATTATAATCATTGAATCAACAACAAACAATCAAATAACACTATATAACAACCAAATTGTCCACAATCGTCTTCATCAATTCAAGCAGTGAAAAGTCCCCCAGTTCCGCATGGTGCCATCGAGCGAAGCGGTCAAACGAAAACACAAGATTTTACTTGCAGGTGTCGAATCTCCGAAGACACAATTCGAATGCCGATCCTTGAGAAATCATGAAATCTGATGATACAGTTCGTTCTGGTGAATGGACTAGACCGATCCAAGCTCCTCAAGCCCACTGGATAACCTGCAAACAAGTCCAACGGGGAACGGGGTAGTCCCCCGGCGAACCCTCCGGTGTGCGAATTAGAAGAGAAAGTAGACAATGTCGAGAGAGAGAGAGGGAGATAGGAAAACTTAACCTTCTTCTTGTCTTCCAACTTTGCTTATATCCTTTGGTAATCATTTCACTGTCCCTGCCGTCCTATCCTCACCGCTGAAAGCTTGTGTTGTTGCTTATCTTGTTCAAGGCAAGGGGGTGCTATTCCGGCTGAGGGGTGTTGTCGCAATAAATGTTGTGACGGGCTGCATTAATGGTGATGTGCTGTGGTAATAACTTTGCAGATCTTTGTCTGCTGACGTGGCATGTCCTGCACCTGCCATGTGTCCGAGTATCATTGGTCTTCCCTGCTCAGTTGGCCTCCAGCTGTCCTGGGTTTTACTACCCGGGTTATGCAATGGGGTCTAAATGGTGGGCTTGGATTTGTTCACTGTGGGCTGTGGTCCTTGTGGGCCTATCCATGTCAGTAGTCCCCCATTCCCGAGTGCAGCTTCAGTCCAACGAAGGGAATAGTAATGAGGGAGATGAGTCCGACCGGCAGGGAGAGGCCGACCGCGAGGGTGCCGATCGTGAGGGTGGCCGAGCAGAAGAGTCCGACCGTGAGGGTGGCCGAGCGGGAGAGGCCGACCGTGAGGGTGGCCGAGCGGAAGAGTCCGACTGTGAGGGTGGCCGAGCGGGAGAGGCCGACCGTGAGGGTGGCCGAGCGGGAGAGGCCCACCGTGAGGGTGGCCGAGCAGAAGAGGCCGACCGTGAGGGTGGCCGAGCGGAAGAGTCCGACCGTGAGGGTGGCCGAGCAGGAGAGGCCGACCGTGGGGGTGGCCGAGCGAAAGAGTCCGATCGTGAGGGTGGCCGAGCGGGAGAGGCCGACCGTGGGGGTGGCCGAGCGGAAGAGTCCGATCGTCAGGGTTGCCGACCACGAAGGTGGCCGAGCGGAGGGGCACGGGGCTCGAAAGGCGGCGTGTCACGTGGTGATTTGAAGTGGAAAAGACAGGGTAAGGGGAGGAGTCAGTTCATCGTGACCATACACGTGGCAGGATTGTGGGGTGGGGAAGTGAGGCGTTGGAGTAAAAATGAAACGATAGGTAATTTTGGGGTTGAAAAGACAGTTTTGGCGGATGATTTGAAAAGTTTTCAAACTGGCGAACATTAATTGGGACCCTTGGAATACGGGGAAACCGTGGGCTTTTGGTATCATACGATTTACCTACTTCTTTACAAAAACTCAAAACATCCCTTGTGTTAATTTCTTCGTTGCTCACGATACACTATTGAAGCATTTTTTCGATTTCCTAGCGCCTGCATCAGAAGCGATTCGCAGATATACCTCAGAGATGGCACAAGAAGGAACCGAGGGTGTGAGGGTGGATCCACTGGGAGATGATGATGCAGTGGAATTAGCAGCGCAGTACAGAACAGAGAGGTTGGGGGGCCGGCGATACACTTCCATGGTTCCACCATGATTGCAGCTCCGAAACCTATCAGTCAGGCGGAGCCTGATCATTGGCACACGAAACCAGACAAATCGACAATAACTAGGGCGGAGTTGGAGGCTATTCGCGACAAATACCAGATTCCGGTGAAGGTGGAGTTGTTGCTGCCAACATCGACGGAGAGGCCATCCGACATCAGGCCAGGGGAGTTCTCCCTCTATGAGGAAGCGCTGAAGGGCGGTCTGAGGCTGCCACTCCCGCAAATAGTGGTGGATGTGCTCAACTATCTAGAGGTGGCGCCAGGGCAACTAATGCCCAATGCGTGGAAGATCTTGCTGGCTTGTGCAAGTGCATGGCCGAAGGCAAATGGAGGGGAGGCCATGTCGGTGGAAGAGTTCTTTGCCTGTTACAAGGCCGCAGGGCAGCAAGAAACGTGGGTCACCCTGCAAGCAGTAATGGGGAAGGGGTTGGTGGCGGGGCTGCCAACGTCGATCAAGGGATGGCGAGCACGGTGGTTTTACGTTTCTGCCAATGGGGGGCTTGGCGCGCGGACCATCTGGAAGGTGCCCACCAGGTCGATGGAGGCAAGACTGGGGGTGGAGGCTGAGGAAAGGGTGAAGAGGGTGAAGGAGTGGAGAGAGAAAGAGAATGCCAAATGGGACGACCTTGTCCAGCCGTCTGGGTTGTTTCAGGCAGGGCTGGGCCCACAGCCAATCGGTGAGGATCTTGACCGAGCCGAGCTGGAAGCAAGGAGAGAAGCACAGGAGGCAGAGGATCAAGCCATCCTTGCCAAAGCCTCACAAATTAAGAAAGCGCAGGACGACCGACCGGCGCAACCAATTGCGAAGGAGAGGATCCGACCACGCCCAAAGCCGCTGGGAGGGAAGCACTTGAGCACTTTTGAGCCGCGAAGGCCCCCTGTGGATCCTGTGAAGGAGAAGGCCAGAAAAGAGGGAGAAGCTCTGAAGAGGAAGAAAAAGAAGAGAAGTGCCTCAGAAGGGGCTGCAGAGGAGTCTGGGCCCAAGAAGATAAAGGAGACCCCAGTTGTGGTGAAGACCCCTGCGGTCAGGGACACCCCAGAAGTGGTAGGGGTCACCCCCACACTGGAGGCTGTGGAGGTCGCCCCAACGATGCAAGTAGGAGTTGGGTCGACTGGGGCTGAGCCAAGTGGGAGAGAGCAGACCCAAAGGGGGCTTGCACCCCAGGAAAGAGGAGGTGGTCTGGGTGTAGCCATTTATCACGCGCGCGCTGTGGCTGGAAGGCTGGAGGGGGAAGAGATCCCAGGCAGGGCGGGGGCGGACCGTCTAGTGAAGATCGTGGAAGAAACGGCTCTGCGCTCGGCCTCTGGATTCAACGAGGCCGACCTGTTCAGGGGGTTATGCTCCGCCCAAATGGAGGTAACTACCCTGGCAGGGGCCCTGCTGAGGAAGGCTGGGGGGGCCAAACTCAAGACTGAAGAGGCCAAGGCTGAGTTGGCCAAGTTGAAGAAGGAGAGCGCTGAGTGGAAGACTGCCCATACTGAGCTGCAATCAGTCAAGTTGGAGCTGGAGGACACGTGCCGCAAGGTTGTGTCGCTCGAGTTCCAGTTGGCTGGTGAGCAGAAAAAGTTGGAGGAATCCCAAAAGGCTTGTGCCATCGCGGTCGAGCGGCACGAAGAGGCCATGAACAGCAATGAAGAGCTGGTCAGGCAGAAGGATGAGGCGGATGCCAAGGTTGAGGCTCTGTAAAAGGAGTTGGAGGGCGAACGCGCCAAGGTGGAGGAGGAGAAGGAGACGCTTCGTAAGGAGTTAGAAGCGGGGAGGGCCAGGGCGGCCGCTGAGAAGGAGGTTCTCCAGAAGGAGTTGGAAGTGGAGAGGGGCAGGGCAGCTGCTGAAAGGGAGGCCCTGCAAAAGGAATTGGAAGCTGAGAGGGCCAAAGCTTCTGCTGAGAAGGCGACCCTGCAGAAAGAGCTGGATGAGGAGAGGGCGAAGGCAGCCTCTGAGAGGGCTGCCTACCCCAATCTGTACATTGCAGCAGTTGACCAATTCAAAGGGTCACCTGAATTTCAGATGGCGGTCGATGCTGCGGTCGCCACCAGCTTAGCAAGGGAGGAATCTAGGGGGGCTGGCCCATCAAGGGCGACCTCTGGTGGAAGGACTGAATCTGAAGTCATTGCAAGCTTCCAGCAATCAGATTTCTACAAACACGAAATGGCAGAGTACTGGGACAGTGGGTGGAAAATGTTCAAACGGAGGGCTGAAGAGCTGTTCCCAGAACTCGACCTTAGTAGTGTGACTATTGGGGAAGATGATGTGGCCCAGACCCCCCTGGATGAGGGTGTTGAAGAAGCGGATCTCGCCTCCAGCGACGAAGAGGAGTGATTGAAGATTTTTGTACTTTAAGAGTTATTGTTTTTTTTTGTTGTTTTTTTTTTTTTGAAGTACCACAGTGGACTGGTGTACACATTTTGTGAATGAATAAAACTCTCTTTATGTCTTGTAATTGACTGTGTTGGTTTGTTTTGTGTGTTTGAAATGGACGAATGCTTGTAATGAAAACTGGTGATGAACTTATGAAAAAATTCAACTACAAGACAGGGTGAACTTGAACTAAGTGAACTAAGTGAACTTGAACAAGTGATGATGTTGAGTAGAGGTCAACTTGTAATGAAAACGCAGGGTAAGAGTGAACTGGTAAAATTTCTTCATGCAGAGTGAGATTGGACTTGTATAAAATATTCGAAGAATGAGAGTGGTTGACTGAAATTGAGAAATTGTGTGAAATGAGGTTTGAATGGGATTAACACTTGAATGTTCCACTGAAAGCCTGTAGAGAAGAAATTTGAGAAGTAAGCTAGATGGTGGGGAAGATAATCTGGTCAGTAAATGAAGTGTGTGAGAACATCTTTGGAATTCGACTGAGTGAAAACGTGGTCCAGGGATTGTGACTAAGCTTCGGATTGTGACTGAGTGTCCTACTTTTTGCAGTTTCATTCATAAGATGATCCTAGTGTAGACCTGGAATGAAAGTTGCAAGTGACTTGCTCTGGACCAGTAATGGTGGCATTCAGTCTAGTTGAGGTTTAGAGGGCTCAGTCTGGCTGGGGCAGTTAGTGCTCGGTCTGTCGGAGGCTTTGAAGTGCTCGGTCAGTCTGGCTGAGGCTTTGAAGTGCTCAGTCTGGCTGAGGCTTTGAGGTGCTCAGTCTGTCCGAGGCTTTGAAGTGCTCGGCCTGGCCGAGGCTTTGAGTGCTCGGTCTGGCCGAGGCTTTGAGTGCTCAGTCTGGCTGAGGCTTTGAAGTGCTCGGTCTGGCCGAGGCTTTGAAGTGCTCGGTCTGGCCGAGGCTTTGAAGTGCTCGGTCTGGCCGAGGCTTTGAAGTGCTCGGTCTGGCCGAGGCTTTGAGTGCTCGGTCTGGCCGAGGCTTTGAAGTGCTCAATCTGGCCAAGGCTTCGGCCAAGGCTTTGAGGCTTTTTAAGTGCTGCGAGTGAAAATGTTATTGAGGCGACAGGGGTAGCTGGGAGACAAAATTGTTGTCATGAGGAATGTAGTCCAATGATCAAAATTTACATTTCGTCAAAAAGAAAGTACAACAATTTAGTGATACAAAAGCAATAGCTTATTGAAAGTAGCGTTTCAAGTGCTCGGCGTTCCATGAGTGGAGAAGGTCGCGACCCTCCCTGTCTTGAAGTTGGTAAGTGCCTAGACGCGGTCTGGCTTTCACAATATAAGGTCCCTCCCATATGGCTGCCAATTTGCCCTCAGTCGGATTCTTGGTGGCAAGGGTTGCTTCTCTCAATACTAAGTCCCCCACAGCAAACTCCCTTGGTCGGACCTTGCGGTTGTAATGTGTTCTCATTTTTTGTTGGTATGAGGCTAGTCTGACCGCAGTGGTCTCCCTGAGTTCTTCAATCAGGTCTAGGTCCGCCCGACGGAGCTCTTCAGTGAGCGCTGGATCCAGATGTAGAACTCGTGGAGTAGGAAGGCCGATTTTTACTGGAATAACCGCCTCAGCGCCGTATGTTAGGCGAAAGGGGGTTTCGCCAGTGGGGGTCCGAGCTGTTGTCCGGTAGGCCCAGAGTACATTCGACAGTTCCTCAGCCCAAAGTCCCTTAGCAGCTTCCAGCTTAGCCTTGATGATCTTCAGAAGAGAACGATTGGTGACCTCAACTTGGCCATTGGCTTGGGGATGGCCAGGAGAGGAGAAACATGGTTGAATCTGGAGATCTGCACAGAACTTTCTGTACTTGGCGTTGTCGAATTGCTTGCCGTTGTCTGACACAATGGCCTAGGGGATGCCAAACCTGTAAACGATCGATTGCCAGATGAACTTGGTTGTATTCCGCTCGGTAATGGTGGCTAAGGGTTCAGCCTCTACCCACTTGGTGAAGTAGTCAATGGCGACGACTGCGAACTTGGTTTGGCCTCGACCAGTGGGAAGCGGACCGATCAGGTCGATTCCCCATTTGGCGAATGGATAGGGGCTGCAAAGCGTGATCAACTCTGCAGGCGGGGCATGGGGGATGTTGGCAAAGCGCTGACACTTATCACACTTGAGGACAAAATCGGTCGCATCTTGATTAAGAGTTGGCCAAAAGTAACCAGTACGGAGTATTTTGTGTCCTAGGGACCTACCGCCCGAGTGGTTGCCACAAATTCCCTCATGGATTTCCTGCATGACATAGGTTGCTTGTGTTGAATTGAGGCATCGCAGATATGGTCGTGAAAAACCACGCTTGTACATGATGCCACCATCGAGAAGATAATTGGACGACCGAGCCCTGACTTTGGCGGCCTGCTGTTTATCATCTGGGAGGGCTCCTGTCGTCAGAAATTGGATGATGTCGAATGCCCAAGGAATGGGTTCAGTCTGGAGGAACTACACTTCATGCAGGTCGGGTGTAATGGCCGGATGAGTTAGGTATTCGAGGCGAACTCCGTGGCTGAGGTCGGATTGGTCGGCAGAGGCCAACTAAGCCATCTCATCTGCTTTGGAATTTTCCCCCCGAGGTATGTGTTTGATCTGGAAAGTATTGAAGAGGCGAACAAGGGGGAGTGCCAGGTCCCTGTAAGCCCGCATTGTGCCATCCTTGGCATCGAATGCCCCCGTGATTTGACCGACGATGAGCTAGGAGTCACTGAACACGCGGATGTGGCTAACACCAATGTCTTTGGCCAGGCGGAGGCCGGCTATCAATGCTTCGTATTCCGCCTCATTGTTGCTGGCCTCGAACAAGAGACGGAGAGCGCATTTGAAATACCCCCCTTCAGGGGAGGTGAGGATGAGGCCCGCCCCACTACCTTCCCTCCGGGATGACCCGTCGACGTTGAGAGTCCAAGAATGGGGGTCTTCTGGTTCAGCAGGGGCTGGTGGAGGTGGAGGAGTAGTGGTTAGGGTGGTATTGGTAAATTCTAGGATGAAGTCGGCTACAGCTTGCCCCTTGATTGCTGTGCGAGGGCGATAGGAGATGTCAAACTGGCTAAGTTCCACTGACCATTGCATAAGTCGGCCAGAAAGCTCTGGCTGCTGGATGATCTTCTTCAGGGGTTGGTCGGTGAGGACCACGATGGAGTGGGCCTGGAAGTAAGGACGAAGTCGTCTGGAGGCGGTGACCAAGGCCAGGGACAGCTTTTCTAGCAGTGGGTAATTCTACTCTGCCCCCCTGAGAGCTCGGCTGATGTAGTAAACCGGCCGTTGGACTGAGCCGTCTTCCCGTATGAGAGCTGCACTGACGGCGGTGTTCGATACTGCTAAATAGAGGAAGAGGGGCTCGCCCGTGAGTGCCTGTGAGAGAAGGGGGGGTTGGCCATGCATTGCTTTAACTGCTGCAAAGCCTCTTCGGATTCAGATGTCCATTCAAAAGTCTGCCGAAGGACTTTGAAGAACGGCAAGCACTTGTCTATTGCGCGCGGGAAATGAAACGGTTGAGGCAGCCAGCTATCTCCCCAGGCAAAAGCCGACCTCACTGCCCTTCTGACCGAGCACAATGACGTATTTGCCTGGACCTATGCAAACATGCCAGGCATTGACCCCTCCTTCATAACTCACCGCCTCAGCATCGAACCTCATTTCCATCCTTACCGTAAAAAACAGCGTATTTTCCACCCAGAGCGTAATAATCTCATAGCCGCAGAAGTTGACAAACTCCTTGAGGCTCAATTCATCCAAAATGTAGACTATCCCAAGTGGCTGTCCAATGTGGTTCTAGTCCGCAAGAACAATGGCAAGTGGCGTCTCTGCGTCGATTACTCTGACCTGAACCGAGCCTGCCCCAAAGATAGCTATCCACTCCCCCGCATAGATCTGCTGGTCGACGCCACAGCCGGTCACCAAATGCTCAGCTTCATGGATGCTTTCTCCGGGTACAACCAAATCATGAAGCACTCGTCCGATCGGGAACACACATCCTTCATCACCGACCGAGGTACCTACCATTACCGCATTGTGCCATCCTTGGCATCGAATGCCCCCGTGATTTGACCGACGATGAGCTGGGAGTCACTGAACACGCGGATGTGGCTAACACCAATGTCTTTGGCCAGGCAGAGGCCGGCTATCAATGCTTCGTATTCCGCCTCATTGTTGCTGGCCTCGAACAAGAGACGGAGAGCGCATTTGAAATACCCCCCTTCAGGGGAGGTGAGGATGAGGCCTGCCCCACTACCTTCCCTCCGGGATGACCCGTCGACGTTGAGAGTCCAAGAATGGGGGTCTTCTGGTTCAGCAGGGGTTGGTGGAGGTGGAGGAGTAGTGGTTGGGGTGGTATTGGTAAATTCCAGGATGAAGTCGGCTACAGCTTGCCCTTTGATTGCTGTGCGAGGGCGGTAGGAGATGTCAAACTGGCTGAGTTCCACTGACCATTGCATAAGTCGGCCAGAAAGCTCTGGCTGCTGGATGATCTTCTTCAGGGGTTGGTCGATGAGGACCACGATGGAGTGGGCCTGGAAGTAAGGACGAAGTCGTCTGGAGGCGGTGACCAAGGCCAGGGACAGCTTTTCTAGCAGTGGGTAACTCTGCTCTGCCCTGCCCCCCTGAGAGCTCGGCTGATGTAGTAGACCGGCCGTTGGACTGAGCCGTCTTCCCGTATGAGAGCTGCACTGACGGCGGTGTTCGATACTGCTAAATAGAGGAAGAAGGGCTCGCCCGTGAGTGCCTGTGAGAGAAGGGGGGGTTGGCCATGCATTGCTTTAACTGCTGAAAAGCCTCTTCGGATTCAGATGTCCATTCAAAAGTCTACCGAAGGACTTTGAAGAACGGCAGGCACTTGTCTGTTGCACGGGAAATGAAACGGTTGAGGGCCGCCACTCTGCCAGTGAGTCTTTAAACTTCTTTAACAGTTTTGGGTGATTGCATCTCAATCAAGGCCTTGATCTTCTCGGGGTTGGCTTCGATGCCGCGCTGACTGACCATGAAACCCAAGAACTTTCCAGATCCTACGCCAAAGGCGCACTTCTCTGGATTGAGTTTCATCTGATACTTGCAGAGGGTGGCAAAGGTCTCTCGTAGGTCGGTCAGATGGTCAGCGGAGAGTTTGCTTTTGACTAGCATGTCGTCCACATATACTTCCATGTTCCGACCGATCTGATGGTGGAAAACTGCATTGACTAACCGCTGGTAGGTGGCCCCGGCATTCTTTAGTCCGAATGGCATCACACGGTAATGGTAGGTACCTCGGTCGGTGATGAAGGATGTGTGTTCCCGATCGGACGAGTGCATCATGATTTGGTTGTACCCGGAGAAAGCATCCATGAAGCTGAGCATTTGGTGACCGGCTGTGGCGTCGACCAGCAGATCTATGCGGGGGAGTGGATAGCTATCTTTGGGGCAGGCTCGGTTCAGGTCAGAGTAATCGACGCAGAGATGCCACTTGCCATTGTTCTTGCAGACTAGAACCACATTGGACAGCCACTTGGGATAGTCTACATTTTGGATGAATTGAGCCTCAAGGAGTTTGTCAACTTCTGCAGCTATGAGATTATTACGCTCTGGGTGGAAAATATGCTGTTTTTTACGGTAAGGACAGAAATGAGGTTCGATGCTGAGGCGGTGAGTTATGAAGGAGGGGTCAATGCCTGGCATGTCTGCATGGGTCCAGGAAAATACGTCATTGTGCTCGGTCAGAAGGGCAGTGAGGTCAGCTTTTGGCTGGGGAGATAGCTGGCTGCCAATCTTAGCAGTTTTTAGTGGATTGGTGGGGTCGATAGGGACCTCGACGAGCTCCTCCACAGGTTCTCCTCTAACCATCTCGTCTTCATCCCGGGCGTCAAGTCCTTCGATGATCATTGCCTCCTTCAACTTGGCTTCTTTAAGGGAGGCAACATAACACTCCCTGGCCATGGTATGCTCCCCTCTGACTGTTCCGACCCCGAGATCAGTGGGAAATTTGAGGGCAAGATGATAGGTGGATGTGATGGCTTAGAAAGTGTTGAGGGCGGTTCGACCAAGGATGATGTTGTGGGCAGATGGGCAATCAACTACAAGGAAGGTGAGCAACTTCGTGGTCTGCCGTGGGTATTCGCCGATTGTGATGGGGAGGTCAATGGAACCAATGGAGGTCACACGGTCGCCAGTGAAACCGACCAGGGGGGTTTGGAGTGGAGACAAGCTTTCCTCCCCAATCTTGAGTTGGCGGAAGCAGTTGAGGAAGATGATGTCTGAAGAGCTGCCATTATCGATGAGAACCCGTCTGACCTTGTAGTTGGCGAGGATGGCCGAAATGACAAGGGGGTCATCATGTGGGTAGCGGATGCCTGTACAGTCGGCGTCCGTAAAGGTAATGGGTTCTGTCCACTGTTTAGGCTGTTTGGGGGGTCGGTCCACTGTGGCGACTGTTTTGTCTGAGCCTTGCCGTATTTTTCTAAGCTCTGCCCTCTAAGCCGAGCGGGATGGTCCTCCGCAGGCAAGTCCGCCTGCAATAACTCGAATTTCACCAACTGGCGGGGGTGGGTGACCTGGTGGTCGGGGTTGTTGCGGAGGTCGATCATGGCCTGGTTATGTTGGGCTGGCGGCCGGGGCGGGGTGCGCCGGCGGTCATCTCTGCGGGGCTCGGCCCTTTGCCTCTGCTGGGGGCGGGTATCTGTGAACCGGCTGAGGCGCCCCTGACGTATGAGGGTCTCCACCTGGTCCTTGAGGTTGATACAGTCATCAGTGTTATGGCCGTGATCCTGGTGAAAGCGGCAGTATTTGGACTGGTCTTTTCGATTGGAGGGGGTTCGGGAAGGTAGTGGCCACTTGAGAGGGTAATCCCGTTGGATCTGATGAAGGACATGTTCCATGGGGCAATTAAGGGGCGTGTACCGCTCGAACCGGCCGGTCGGTCGAGTTTGTGCCGACCGGTCGGCACGGGGGGGTCGGTCGGTATGAGAGGGTGTTTGGTTGGTGTACTGGGTGTTTCGGGGTTCCGAGTCCTTTCGTTTGTCTTTGGGGGTCGGCTGTTTAGTGAGTGGATCCTGTCAGGCAGCTAGGGAATCCTCAGCATTCATGTATTTCTGGGCTTTGGAGAGCAGGGCGGCCATGGAGGTCGGGGGGTTTTTGGAGAAAGAGAAAAGAAAATCAGATGACCGCAGACCGGCCATGAAAGCTGTGAGGATGACCTTGTCGTCATTTTCGGCAACTTGCAGGGCTTCGGTGTTGAAGCGAGTAACGAAGCTGCGCAGTGATTCTCCCTCGGTCTGACGAATATTGAGTAGTTGGGTTGCCGGGCGTCGTTGGCGCTGAGCTCCGATGAAATGGCTCAAGAAAGAGTCACTGAGATGCTGAAAAGTGGAGACCGAGTCCGGTGGTAACTGGCTAAACCACAGCCGAGCCGACCCCTTCAGTGTCACGAGAAAGGCGCGGCACATGATTTCGTCAGGGAAGGCATGGAGGATCATGAGGGTGCGGTATGTCTCCAGATGGTCGACCGGGTCGGTTGTGCCATCGAAGGAGTCAATGGTGGGCATTTTGAATTTGGCAGGCAGGGGTTTGTCTCGGATGGAGGCAACAAATGGCGAGTTTGCGGTGGTGGAGGGTTTATGCTGGATATTCTGCATAACCCCTTGGAGCTGGAGCTTCATGGCTCGGAGTTCAGCGTCCCAAAGGGGATGTTGTCGCCACCAGAGGGAGACAGGTGTTGGACGCTGCTGGCTTCTCCCTCGGGGGCAGGTGTGACGATCGATGGACGGGGGGGTGGAGGTGGTGGATTTACGTGTGGGTGAGGGGGTTGGAAACCTCCCGAGTTGATGGGGTTGGGTTATGGGACAATATGGCTCGGAGTTTGTTCTGGATGGGGTGGAATGTCTGGGGGCGGTGGTGGAGGAATAGGGAGGTTTCTCTGGAGCAGGGCGTTTATTAAGGCCTGGTTTTGCTCGGCCATGCGGTTAATGCTGTTGGTAAGCTCGATGAAGTACTGTGGTGGGTTGTTTGGATTGGGAGGGTCGGTCTGATGATCGGTAGCATTATGGTGGGAAGCCATGGATCTAGTCGTGACCATACACTTGACAGGTGAGGTGAAAAGGTTACTGGAACAGGGTCTCCGGCGACAATGAACACAACTGGCGCACGGACAAACCAGGTTCCCACAGACGGCGCCAACTGATGATACAGTTCGTTCTGGTGAATGGACTAGACCGATCCAAGCTTCTCAAGCCCACTGGATAACCTGCAAACAAGTCCAACGGGGAACGGGGTAGTCCCCCGGCGAACCCTCCGGTGTGCGAATTAGAAGAGAAAGTAGACAATGTCGAGAGAGAGAGAGGGAGATAGGAAAACTTAACCTTCTTCTTGTCTTCCAACTTTGCTTATATCCTTTGGTAATCATTTCACTGTCCTTGCCATCCTGTCCTCACCGCCGAAAGCTTGTGTTGTTGCTTATCTTGTTCAGGGCAAGGGGGTGCTATTCCGGCTGAGGGGTGTTGTCGCAATAAATGCTGTGACGGGCTGCATTAATGGTGATGTGCTGTGGTAATAACTTTGCAGATCTTTGTCTGCTGACGTGGCATGTCCTGCACCTGTCATGTGTCCGAGTATCATTGGTCTTTCCTGCTCAGTTGGCCTCCAGCTGTCCTGGGTTTTACTACCCGGGTTATGCAATGGGGTCTAAATGGTGGGCTTGGGTTTGTTCACTGTGGGCTGTGGTCCTTGTGGGCCTATCCATGTCAAAATCAACGCAGAAGATTTTCGATCTCCGATCTTCGATCAGTTTTTACAAACACAAACGCGAACTCTATGTGTATGTATATGTGTTTAGCCCTAGGGGTGTATAGGGTTTAGGGCGAGGAACAAGATGGGGGGAGAGTCGCCTCTTAAAGGCAAAGAGATCTGTGCGACGAAAATAGCGTCGCATTGCCGGAGTCCGACGCTGGAGGCAACCAGCTCACCGACGAAGGGACCTAGGGCGGAGAGGAGGAGTTGGTCAAGTGGATTGCTTCCGCTAGATACGAATGTCACCTCCGCCGGTTGCCAAGATCTCCTTTCCGATCTCAGATCTTGATCTCATCTCCTTTCCGCCGACGATCTTGCCGTCTTTGACCACCCAGACGATGACGCCGGCAGCGTTGCCTGACCAACCATGCCATCGTAGACGAAGCGGGTCTCATGTTGGTTGGGGGGGAGAGAGAGAGAGAGAGAGAGCAGACAGAAAAAGAGGAAACATGAAGAGAGACAAAGGGACAGAGATACTGTTTATATCGAAGGATAGTTTAGACATTTTGTATTAGCATGTCTTTATACACGATATATTTTAGAAGTATTGCTAGTAGTATTCTATAAATTATTTTGGACTTTTTAATTTTTAATTTTTTTATTATAATAATAACTTCAAATAAAATTATTGAAAATGACATCATTAATTTTGGGACATCTCATCTCACAATCAAATATATACACCTACTATATCATGAATTAGGATTTATGAGAGCACCCACCTCCCTCACCACTCAACCATCTTTTCCAAATCTCACTTTTAAAACCTACCCACCCTCAAAACCTTGAAAATCCTTTGGCAGCAATATTCCTGTAGTAGCAATGGCAACTATTTCATTACATATACTTCTCCGGCAATAGCAATATTCAAGTCCGAACATAGAAATTTCTTAACACATTAAACGGCCAAAATTGTCAACGCTTGTAGAAATTTTTATTTTTTCAAGTTTGGGAATACAGGTCCGAACATTATTTATTTGTTCGGAATTCTCAAACAAATAAGTAATGTTCGGGAATGCAGGTCCGAACATAGAAATTTCATAACACATTAAATGGTCAAAATTTTTAACATTTGCAGAGGTTATTGAAAGTAACCCAAATCTATTATCAAGTTCAAAAGTTATTCCTTTATCGTGTAGTTTTGATAATATTGCTACGTAGTTCTTTGCTGAACTCATAATTTATAATATCTACCAACAAAACCAATTATTATAATTTTTTTCCTACAAGAGAAGAAATTATTATGGGAAAACTAAGAAATTATGTGTATATATATATATAGAGAGAGAGAGAGAGCATACCAAGTGTAACAATAGTGGATAGGGCAACAGAGACAGTAATCACATTGACTCTTCTTCTTAATGGGTTTTGTTAGGATTTTTTAGAAGAGGGGTTTTTTTGGGGTGGGGTATAGGGGGTGTGCATTCAATGGATAGAATATTTTCACAAAGATAATTTTGGTACTATTTGGAGGGAAAAAAATTTGAGGGTTCAAAATTTATAAGTGGAGACCTAAAAAAATAGAAGGTCCAAAATAATTTATGGAGTGCTAATAATACCAATCATATTTTAGAGTGTTGGCTTTTGAACATAAGAAACTTAAATTCGGATTTATAATCCGAGTGTCTCTATCAATAACGTTTTTCACTTTTTAAGTGACTTGAAACTATTAAATTTTTATTTATATTTCTATTTTTTGTCAAATTTATATTTTTATAATTATCTCATTAAGATCAATCATATAAGACATATGAACAACGTAAAATTTAAAAAAACTAATAATAATAATAATGAAATTTCATTGGAAAAGTCAGTCAAAATGTAGAAAAATTTTATTGACTTTTGCATAGTGAAAATTTTAGTGACCAAATTCAAAGAAATTTCTATTAAAAAGTAAAAAACTATAAATTTCAAAATCAATTACAAAAATTAAGTCCCTAATTTCAAATTTATATATACAAAATTCAAATTGAGTGTTCTAAAATGATGAATTTAAGTACAATTTTACTTACTATCTAAGTGAAATTTCACTAAGACAGTGAACTTTTATTGTATGATATAAACAGAATAAAGAAAAATGGAAGAGAGCTAACAGAGAGAAAAAAAAAAGAGAAGAATGAGGGAAAAACAAAAGAAGAGATAAACACATACAAATCAAAGGAGATTGTGCAAGAAACTTCATTGTCACAAATAAACTTGATGGAAACATGAATAAAATGATAGTTAAAGAATGGTGGCGATGGCAAACAATGGCGATGGCGGTAGCAGATGGTGACTATGATTGATAATAACGATAGCAGATGGTGACATTAGTGGGCAGTGACAATAGCAATAGCAGACACTGCTATGATTGATCATAATAATGGTGATGGTGGTGGTGATTGTGAATCTGAAACATGTCAAAGAGAGGGAGAGAACAGAACGTAAACAGAATATCGTGAAAGAGAAAAAGTTCTTGAAAATAAAATATAGGATTGCAAGGTTATTATTGTCTTTTAAAGTAAAATATTTCTTTTTCTTCTAGAGTTTGAAATTATAGGAATTTTAACTACCAAACAAATTGTTGTTGTACTTAAAATCTTACACAAACTTGTAAAAACATCTCCAATGGAGCTGTCAAAGCTATAATTTGACAAAAGTGACAAAAAAAAGATCTCCAATGGTTTGCTATTCTTCTTGCCAAAGATAGCAAATGCCATTTTTGTGCTCAAATTTGACAAGTTAAATGGTAGGTGCCAAACATGTCACGTCATCAAATATCAACAGATTTTTAGCTCCAAATTTAGTTGAAAAAACAAAATTCATTCACTAGAAAAACCTCCAAATTCAATTTCATTCACTAGTTCCACAAATTTCATAAACAAATAGAATCACAAATTCGATTTCATAAGGATCATGCAATTTCATAAACAGAATTGGATTTCAGTTGCACAAACAGAATTCAATTTCATAATGACCATTCAAGAACTAGTTCCACAAATTTCACAAATAGCATAATCAATTTAGAACAAATCACAAATTTCATAATCAATTTAGAATAAATGAAACCCAAATTTTAGTTAAGAACAAATCAATCCAAATTTCACAAATTTATATAAATTTCATAAACAAATTTAAAAGATAAATACTTAGATTCTAGCATGATTGATAAACTTGTTCTTCATCTCAACCTCCATCGATCTCTAGGGCTTCTTTTTCATCAACTTGTATGGCTCGTTCCCAGACCAATCGAGCTCCATCGAAGTCCAAACAGTGGTGTTCGGTCAAACACTGGAGTTCCATTGAACTCGAAGATCGATGATCAGTGATCAATGCTGGTGGTGGTGATGCAAATCACAGAGAAAGAGAGAGACACACAAAGAGAGAGAGAGAGAGAGAAGACTGGTTTTGGCGATCGCGTCTAGTGGCTGTGATGATCAAAATGAAGATGGAGAGAAAGGGGTTTCTGATGAAAATTGTGAGAAAGAGAGGTCGTAGCTGTTGTGGACGAAAATGGAACACCAGAGTGAGAGAGAGAGAGATGCTCTCATCTCAGCTGATTGGTTTGATGAGAGCAAGAGAGAACGGGGGTTTTCTCTTGAGATAGGCACAGATCATTCTAAAGAATAAATCTCAACCATTGGATTGTTATTTAATCAACGACTGAGATCTTGTTCATTAATTTTTATTTTTTTTTACAAAGTTTGAAAAATGTCACAAAAGATAAAAAAATAAATAATAAAAAAACTATTAAAAAATCTATATCCAAACAACACCTATAAAAGTGAAGGAAAAGTTTGTTAAGATTTACCAAAATGACATATAACCATTGAAACACCATTGCTATAATTTGGTAATTTAATACTGTTCATTGCCAAATTATAGCAATCGCAAATACTATTATAACATTTGCCATTGGAGATGCTCCAAAGGAATGCCACCCTAATTTCCCTTTTTTTTCAAAAAAATTGATTTATTGAACCTTCTCTCTAATTCTATGTTTAAATTGTGAATTTATCATAAACAGGGAAATAATTTAATTTAATTTCTCACTTCATTTTTGTTTTTATCTCTCCTCATTCTCCCTCCACAAATCAAATAATCAAATCTTAGTTCCGGAATGCACAAACCAATTTGTTTCATTTTAGCAATAGGAGGAAGAGGGTAATGATCAAGCTATAAGCTCTAATCTAATAATTCTCTCTTTCTTGACAAATAATTAATAAGGACCAAGTCCAAGACGCTTCCAAAACACAAAATGATGAAATAGTAATATATAACCAATCTAGAATATGCGTAAAGTGCAAATAATCATTCAATCCTATCTCTCGCTCGCTCTCACTCGCTTACACAGTATGAAATGAATTCTCAAGGTGCCTACAAATAATAAAACCCACCAGCCAATCCGTTCCTTGTACAAAAGAGAGCAATTCTCAAGTATTCATTTCTTTTCTTTTTTTTCTCCTTGCATACATTATTAGTTGGATGATGGAGACAGACAACTAAACAATTTTTAAGACAGTATTTACGAAACTAATTAGAAGAAAAATTGCATAAATTTATTCATTCTTCTTCGGTGCAGCTTGTCATTTTATAAAACAAATTAATAATATGGATAGAAAAGATACTAGAACAATATAATACATATAAATTCAGAAGAAATCCAAATAAGATGTAAAAGTCTCCACTCGACCAAATTCACAGCCAAATTCATGGGTGTTCAAACAAACTCCAAAAATTGCATACTAGTAAGAAAAATGACAGTCCTAGAGTACAGGGAAAAGGAATGCTAATTTTGGTGACAGACATACTACTATCATCTTTCTAAGTTCAATTGAAAAAAAAAAAAACAACAACAACAACGATGAACAACATGAAAATCAGAATTTGTTCAAGTTCACTACTTGTAAGAGCTTCCAAGTGGTTTCGGAGCAGCAACCATACAAAAAGGAAAAAGTGCTTTCAAGCCTCAACTCACCTTCTCTCTTTCGGTTTCCATTGGAAAGCCTAACTTCACAATTCGTGAAGAATCTTATATAAAATATAGTAAGCAAGCTCCAAACAAAATTGTGTAAGCAAGGCTACTTTAAATGCTGATTGCTCTTTCTCACTTAAACCTGCAAGAATGCTGCCTTTCAACCATTCTACCCAGAGGGTAAAGGAATACATCTACATACATATATATACAAAAGTATATGTATGTATATATGAGAAACCAATTCAAGGAACCACCATACCTTGAAGCGATCCCACGTAAATCTATCCGGAGGGTTTAAAGTTCATCGTGACCCTGTGGTTGCTCCTTGTTCATCGAGACTAGTTTATCTTGTAGTTCCTGTCACAAGTTCAACAAAATACCCAAATACCATGGAAGTTCCGGAGCAGGAGAGTATGGATTGAAACTTAAACTGAATACAAATAAGTACCTTAAGTTTTTCTTCTACACAAAGAACTGGGGTAGATAGCAATGCTACATATCTGCCATGACAACATAACATTCAGATGCTAGTGCATGGACTGCATGCATGCATGAGAGAGAGAGAGAGAGAGAGAGAGAGAGAGAGAGAGAGAGATATTTACTCGCAGCGGCTTGGTTCATCCACATCAGTTGCCTCATTCTTCAACCCACATCTTAACTTGACCTGTATAGTTAGTAAATAAGTTGATTATTGTTTTCCCTATTAAATTATACAAATTAGAAACACGAGACCATGGTGATGAGTTGTTTAAAGAGAAAGAAAACAGAATATGACCACAATATCAGCACACAACCAAATCAAATTGACCATTCGAATGACATCCTATGGATGTGGGTCGACTACATCTCTGCTAATTGAAACAGGACTTTTTAAAGATTAGTTTCACCACATTATACTAAACCAATGCATCACCAAGCCAAATAAGATGATGGTCAGTACATACCTTCAAACTTCTATCAGGTCCATTCCAGCATTTATCCCCACTTGAAAATAGCATGACTTTGTATGAGTCCTCAAATTTGTCCCAATCCCTATATTCAGGTAATGGAGAGAGAACATAATAAACAGCAAGCTAATAAAAATGAAGAAAATGTGATGTTGGTGGCTCCATGGAAAAACATAAAATGAGCATAACCTGTACATGTATCCTTAAATATTTCCATAAACCAAATGTGGGTAGTATCAGTGTAACCATTAAGGTTGGCAGTCACTCAAGTGACAGTCAACTAACAAGGTAAAAGAGAAGGGTTGCATAAACATTAGGATGGGACGAAACATCAGTCTTAGGGGTCGTTTGGCAAGTGGCTATTATTTTATCCAAAAAGTTTTCAACTCGTACAAAAAAGTCACAGATTCCTTCACATTCACTATACAAAGTCAAAGATTCCTTCCCATTCACGCTACTTTTTGCCCATTTTTCCATAGTCAAAAAATCCTTCCCAAACATATTGGTTTTTTTTCATCTCATATTTTAGCCAAAAAGCCACTAAAAAAGCCACTTTCCAAACGAGGCCTAAATTAGATATTCCCATATGATAGTCAACTAGTTTACTTCATCCTCATTATCTGAAAAACAACAATATATATATGACTGCTTAGACAGCCAAGGGGCTCCTCAGGTTCATTCTCGACCTGGATCTCCCAAGTGGTGATTACCAATTTACCATCACTCACAGCGTGACCAAACCAGTAATCCTACAACATCACTTGATCCACCCCTTGCAGTCCAACCCATAAGTTTTCAGTTTCCTTAACAAGGAAAGAACTCCGAAGGTCATCAGTGTAAGGGACAAAATGGATGACATAGATGCCTACCCCAAGCGAGTTCTGCTGTGCCCCTCCTCCTGGGAAGCTTGTTTGAATGGGCAAATTTTGTAAACATACCTGAAGCAATATTTGCAATTCCCATGAATATTAAATGAGAAAAGACTAATGTTTGAAAAATAGTAACCAAACATAAGAGAATAAGAAGTTTGTAACTTGTTCTGCTTGATATCAAAGCAGTTATTGTAGAATGAATAGAACTCCTTCTCTGGACCTGTAATAATGATTTTTGGGTTCAGATACAGAAGGCAAGCCAATAACAACAAACCTCTTCATTTAGAAATAAACACAGCAGGATTGATGCAAGTAACTGAATTTCACTTCAACTTACCAAAGTCATGTTTTAACTTTTTAGTCAAACTTGATATTCTTGATTGTATCTTAGACAACTTGGCACTGGCTTCATCATATTCTTTGCGTACATGAGCAGCCTCTACAGAAGCCAACACAACAGACAACCCTTTTACATGCATGCAGTCATTATTGTTTCCAATTGATAATAAACAAAATTTCTTTTGCTACCTGATACATCCACAGGAGTCTGGAACAAATTGACAGCTTGTAGAATGTTGCGCACAGTCTGTTGTATCTTCTCTAACCAAGACGGGTTACTTGCAGTTGTTATATCTGAACATGTAATATGATGATTACAAGTAACTAAAATAATAAATCAGGAAACTAAAGTTCACTGTAGATGCTACTTATCCCAAAACAAATAGATAAATAAAATTCACTGTAGCTGCAGAATGAAACATTGAGGAATGGCTTCACATTTTCATGGGAATATTGGAAGAAGCAGTTGCAAACCTGACAAGTCTAAATCATCATCTGACACAGATTTGTACGAAGAACCAAAATCATCATGATTCTCATCTCCAAAATCTTCCACAGGATCATCTTCACCATCATCGTCATCATATCTTTGGCTGTCATCCTCAGTTTCTGAATCATATCCTCTGTACTCCTCATCATGTACATCCTTTGGTGCCTCCTCAGAGATTTCAGGTTTATCGTCTTTCACAGCATCAACTTCCCTAGTTTGCTGCCCTGTATTTTCTCCTGTCCAACGGGAAGCAACAAGACGACCCAACTCTTCCTTTGATAGTGACTCAGCATCTTCAGATGCATCATTTTCCTAAAAACACCATACAATGAAAATATCCATCTCCTCAAATTAAGTTGAAGGCACCCATGTATGACAAGGTCAAAAATGGATGTCAAGTAACTACATGCAATCACTTAAAATTCCAATGAAATGCCAACACTAACAGGCATCTCCCAATTTCCAAAGATGAAGAGAGATCTTTGCTCAAGGCACAAAAATATCCTGGAAGGGAATACATTTCAAGTTCTTCAAAATTATCAAAATGGAATTTGCTCTTGGCATATAGTTGTACAAAATTAAAAAATTTCATTTTAAATACTCAGAATCTATGAAGCACGGGTACAGGTACAAGTACTGGGACTGGTACGATACAGGTACGTCGATATGGTAAAATTCAAAAAAAATAGGGTACGTGTACAGCTTGGTACGCTTGTAAAAAAATATTTATTGTTAATTTAGAGTAATGCAAAAATAAATTAAATGGTTTAATTTGTTAAGGTAATGCCAAAAGTAAAGACATAAATCAAAATTAAATATCAATATATTAAATAACTGACAAACCATAGTTTAATTTTAAAATCATGTTAAACATAAAACAAAAAATAAAAAAGAATTCTAGTAAAAGGAGTTTTATCTGTATAGTAGAAGAAAATATTGTTTCAACTGAAGTACGATACGGCTTGAGTATATACTAGATACGTTTAGGTACGCCAAAAATTAAAAAGAAAAAAACTTGGGTATGTGTTTCGTGTACCCATACGCCAATAAGTACCCAGTACGGGTACAGTATATTTTTCGAAGTACCCATGCTTCATAGCTCAGAATAGAGTCAATGTTTGCCCCAGATTCCATTGAAACCCTCTTAAAATCCACATACATAGTTTGCCTCTTAATTGAATCAATCACCAGTACATATATTTTTAGTTACAAAGTCCAATGAACATAATAGTACTTAAATGTGATACAATTTAATAATTAAAATTAGAAGTATTGTATGCTTCTTAAAGAACAAAAACACTATAGGTAATTGTATGTAATGAAGAAAATGGGGCAGAATACTTACATGCTTTAACATGATTTGTAATCAAATACAAAAATGTGTACACCACAATATTTTAAAATTAAATAATTTTTAAAAATAAAACCACCTAAAATTCAACTAAAAATCATTACAAAAAAAATCTGCAATCTTACAAGGTCATTTATTGTAGTCACATACTCTCTCCATTTATGAAAATACAAGCCATTCAATAATTCAAACAACATCACTTGAAAACAGATCCTTCAGTTATGTAAAATTAAACCATAGATACAGTACACTAAATATGCTAAAATGTGATGTAGCAAGTGCAGGTTCATGGCCTTAGAAATCAGTCAATGCACAAGTTAATTCTCTGAAAACTAAATCCAAAAATGGTGCCCTATTTCAAATTTGTCAAAATTCAGGTAAAAATGACCAAAAAGTTGGAATATTTTTAAAAGAATTGGAAATATTCCGCTGCAAAATTCAGAAGGAAATGAACTTTTAATATTCTTTGTTATTTCAGCCAAAAAATTGGACCAATTCTCAAAAAAGCCAACTGAACTTCAGTCAAAAATAGTTGAAGCATAGTTGTCAAATCGGAATTCAAATCGTGAATCGAAATGGTCTTGTACTGAATCGCGAATCGTAAATATTGGGTCACTTTTTCTAAATTACATAGAAAAATATATCTACACTTAGATAGTAAATGTATCTATTAAATATGAAATATTTAGACTTAAATTAATGAAAATGTTTTTTTAAATGATGATCATGTGGTCTAATAAGTAAAGAGTTAACACGGGTTCCCCTGTACACCACTTTACCTTTTCCCTTTTAGATACTATTTTTTATTAACCGTTCTTAATAAATAAATAAATAAAACAAAGAAAGACAAACTCCCAATTTTTTTTTTTTTTTTTTTTTTTTGACCGACAACAAAAAAATTTATTAAGGCACAAAGCCAAAACAAATCTAATACAAGGATGAAGCATCCTCTACAAAGAAAATAAAAAAACAGGAAGAAGCGATAGTTGCAAGGCACAATCACAATCACAATCACAATCACACTACATATTACACACTGACACCCAATTTGCAACAATCAAAAAAAAGTGGAATTTGTCCAAAAAGAGAATTCAGCAAAGCCCAAAAAGAAGCTAAATGTCAAACTCTTTCCCATTAAAAGTCGATATAGTTTCCTGCAAAAACACGTGCATTTCTCTCCAGCCAAATAATCCAAAAAGTCACAAAGGCTGCACAAAGCCAAAGCACCTTGGCCCTCATTGTTCTGCCCAAAACTCGAAACTCAACTAAAAGCATCTGTGCACTAGTTTTTGGAGCCACCCACATAACCTCCCCCAAACTAAGCAACCTTTGCCATAAACTCAATGTTACTAGACAATGCAAAAATAAATAGTCCAGTGATTCTCCATTCCTACAACACATGATGCACGATTAAGGATTTAGAAAATGGGAAGGTCTCCTTTTTTACAATGTATCATTTGTCAAAGTCAAGATCCACATGAACACCTTCACCTTAAGAGGAACATAAGCCCTCCAAATCTTCTTTTGAAAAGGAAACCAAGGTAAGTGAGGCTTACCAATGATTTTGTCAAAAAAATATTTACAAGAAAAAGAACTTGATGAATGAATAGCCCAAACCCACTTATCCTCCAAGTTTGGAACCAAAGAGACATACTCAAGCCTTGACAACAAAGACACTAACTCCCCAGCTTCCCTATCATTCAGATTCCTAAAAAGATTAAAATTCCACGAAATTGGAGCCAAAGAAGAGCAAGCCGCAATAGAACAATTATGAGACTGTGACACTCTATATAAATGTGGAAAAGACAAAGCAAAGGAAGAAGAATCCACCCAAATATCCTCCCAGAATTTGACAACTTCACCATTACCCACCCTCACAGAAAGAAAACGGGGATTAAATTGGATAAATATGAGAAATTGACTTCCAAGGAGCACATCCATTACCCCGAGAGACCACCTGTGAGTCTCTACCATTAGCATGAACCCCATACTTGCTTCTAATAACCGCATGCCATAATGAATCACACTCAATTGGGAATCTCCATAACCACTTGCCAAGTAAGGCCATGTTCCTAGCCACAATATTACCTATAGCCAATACACCCTTCTCCTTAGGACAAGAAACAATCTCCCAATTCACCAAATGATCCTTCTTGCCCTCCTTCTTTCCTTCCCAAAGAAAATTCCTCATCAATTTTTCTAATGATCTTTCCACCTTGACTGGAACCTTAAACAAAGACAAAATAAATTGGGATACCACATAAAACTATCTTAACCAAATCCAAATTAGATCATACCTTCATCCTTGAATAACTGAGGGTAAGTGTACCTACCTCCTCATGAAAGTACCACCCTACTCTACCCATCCAATCTTTTGCCTATCTTTTCCACAACTAGGCTCCAGAACGATTCATTTCTAGGATTACCTCCCAAAGGGAGACCCAAGTATTTGAACGGAAGTGTCGCAATACCACATCCTAGAAGCGCAGCCACTCGCTGAAGCTGATTATTATCCAAACTAATACCCGCCACACTACTTTTTTCCAAATTGACCTTAAGCCTTGAGATTATTACCCCAAAAAGTCTCAATATCGAAAAAAGATTAACCATCTGTCTCATCTCTTGAGGAAAAGAAAATAGTATCATACGTGAATTGTAAATGCGTCATGCTAATCCTATCTCTACCAACATGTAACCCCTCTCGAACAAACCTGCCTCTCTAGCCCTGTCCACCATCCTTTCAAACACGTCTGCCACCAAAATAAAAAGAAAATAAGATAAAGGATCCCCCTACCTTAAACCTCTAGAAGCCATAAAACTCTTCTTACCATTGACAATCACCAACCTATTACAAGTCGCCAAACACCCCCTAATCCATGACCTCCATCTCTCTCCATAACCCTTCCTATCCAATACAAAATCCAAAAACTGCCAATCCACATGATCACAAGTTTTCTTAAAATCCACCTTAAAGACAAGAACCTCCTTTCCCAAGCTTCTATATTCATTCACCACCTCATTTGTCACCAAAACCACATCTAAAATTTGTCTACCTTTCACAAAAGCCCCTAGTGTTGGAGACACAGTAGCCCCCAGGAAGTCCTTAACCTTTTTGACAAAACCTTCCCAAAATCTTGTAAAGTGATGTGACCAAACTAATGGGCCTGAAATTGTCAATTCTGACGACACACTCCTTAGGAATTAAACAAATGAATGTAGCATTTGCACACAGGTTAACCAGCCCCAGCTCATGAAATTCCGTAAATACTCTTATCAAATCCCCTTTCACCACCTCCCAACAATCCTAAAAGATAGCCATTGAGAAACCTTCTGACCTGGAGTTTTGTCCATTTCACAATCAAAGACCACCTCTTTAATTTCCAATTCATCAAAAGGCCTCTCCAACCAACTTGCACTTGTCTCAGCAATAGACCCCCACTGGAGTCCTTCAATCCCCGGTCTAACCATCTCATCCTTTGAAAACAACTTTGAGTAAAAATCAAAAATCTCTTTGACCATATGGTCTTCCCTTTCCTCTACTAATACTGGACTCACCTCCAATTTTTTGATAAACTTCTTCCTTTTTCCATCTACAATCTTATGAAAAAACTTTGAATTAATGTCTTAATATCCCCCTCCTTCAACCACTTCACCTTTGCCTTTTGGGCCCAAAAAAACCGCTTCCTAAAAATCAACTCTTCCAACTTCAACCTAAGCTCAATTCTCTCTCTCCTCATTGACTCAACCAGATCCCCTCGCATTTCCAACACATCCATTTCTTCAATCCTACTCAACACCTAAAGTTTTGAAGACTCCAAGTCCCCAAAAACAGACAGTCTTTTGAAAACAAATTAATTAAAAAAAAAAGAGACACACCAGCTGGCATCTCCCGTACATGTCCCCGCCCTGTCATTGTGTCCAACACGGCTACGACACCCGCTTTGAAGTGTCAGTGCTTTATAGATCTTGCTTGATACCAAAGCTTTTGAGTCTATCATTAGTGCTTAATCTCCCTATCATCGCAACCCACACCACAAAAATAATCTTTGGTATGTGCTCTATAAACCATGTTTAGCTAGACCACTCCACTCTTGCCTTTGGTTCCTATATTTCATATGTAGGAGCCTAAGAAGCATGGACATGGACACGGGACACGACAAGTATACGCTGACACGCCAATTTTCAAAAAATACAAGACACAATAATTTTATATATTTTTTATATGTTATATATACGAATATATCATTCAAAGATAATAAAAAAAAATGCAATATGATACTAATTCTTATAAATTTATATGATTTTTGTTTTATTATTGTATCTTTAGTTATTTTGTTTAAACTTATAATTAGTTTCACCTGTGTCTAATGGATAGACACGTGTCTTCCAAGTGTCCAAAAGAGTCCGAGTCTTTAAAAAAAATTATAAAACTGGACACGTTTTGAAGAGTATCGGACTCATGTTGGGGAAGTGTCCAAAGAGTGTCGGTGTCCGACACGGACACGGACACGGACACGGACACGGACACAATACGGATACGTCACCTTCTTAGAAGTGTCCGTACTTCTCACTGGATATTCTCCCCTAGGGCTGAGAGTCTAAATGGTGTGTGGTTTCCTGGAGCACTTATATTGTACTACTGTGCTGGTGCTGCGATGTTTGCAGTTAGAGCAGTGTGCTGCTACTGAGGTGGACTTGCTCTTCTCTTGCATTGGAGTTGTGGTGCTGGGTGCTGAGCAACCTGCTGGTTTTGTCATTCATGAAACCTGTGATTCTATTTTCGATGCTTTTGGTTTTGCAGTTGAACTGACATAATTGTATAAAATTAGCTTGTTTTGTGCAGATGGCCCTCATCTTCTTTCTCTCTCTAGTAGATGTTTCCCATCCTGGTATTGGCCTTACAGTATGCCCCTTTATTTTGTAAATCACATCTATTCTTTTATATATGTACTCATAACTTATTTTTTGGCTGGTAAAAACACTAAAATTAGTTCTATGATTGGGTATTATTATTAGATTTAGACTGGGTTATTTAATAACCCAACAGCACTTAAAACTTAATGTGTGTTTTCTTCAAGGCACTCATGTCATCATTGGTGCGGATGATGTTTTGGTCGGAAATGGGACTCAAATGGCCTATTTTCGGTCTTTTCCTTCTGTAAGTCCTTGAAAGGGGGAGGAGTTGTGGATTTCCCTTGGAAGGGAATTTGGAGGAACAGAGCACCGCTTAAGGTGGCTTTTTTTATGGCATGGAGGCAAGGGAAGCTATCTTGACAACAGACAAACTGAGATGTAGAGGCAAATTTGTGTTGGAGTGGTGCTTCATGTGTAAAGGATGGAGGAGAGTGTTAATCACCTTCTCCTGCATTGTTCAGCAGTTAGGGAGGTATAAAGCATGGTGTTCTCGATATTTGGTGTGGAATGGGTAATGCCTTGCTCGGTCCAGGATTTGCTTGCCTCTTGGAGTGGTGGTTGACCGAGAGGTAAATGTTGGGATAGAAAGAAGATTGTCAAGGATGGCAGGATATGGCTAACTTGCTTGATTAGGTGTTGTTTGTGCAAAAGAAAATTAGAAGTGTAACCAATGAAAAAAGCTGAGATATACAGGGGAGGTGTTCATTCTGTAGGCGGTACCAAGTCCCAGAGCAGGGGCAAATAGAGAAGGCTTCTATGTTGATCTGTCGAAGCCAATTTTGGTAGATTTTAAAGCAATGACTAAAAGCGTAGGTTTGCCTGCCAAAAGCAGGACCTGCTGACTAAGGTGTTCCGGAAAGAGAATCATCACTGTGAAGTTGAGTGGCAAATGAAAGACTTGTTAATTTTAGAGGAGAAAAGATTTGAGTATGAGTGGTTAATCATACCATTTTATATTAAATCATAAACATAAGTTAAGGCCTAAATAAAGGCCCATTACAGCAAATAAAGAGACTGAATGAATAAAAATGGGAAATATCCTAACACATTCTAACACTCCCTCTTAAGCTGGTGCAAAAATATCTCTCATGCCCAGCTTATCGAGAATGTCACGGAACGGTTTAATCCCTAATCCTTTGGTAAGAACATCAGCCAATTGATCCCCGGACTGCACAAAAGGCATACATATAGCGCCACTAGTAAGCTTTTCCTTGATAAAATGCCGATCAATCTCCACATGCTTGGTCCGATCATGCTGAACCGGATTGTGGGCTATATTAATGGCGGCCGTATTGTCACAGTATAGCCTCATAGAATCTGTCTGATGAATCCCCAAATCCCGCAATAATAATCGAATCCATAAAAGCTCACACACACCTTGAGCCATAACTCTGAATTCGGCCTCTGCACTAGACCGCGCAACAACATTTTGTTTCTTGCTTCTCCAAGTAACTAGATTGCCGCCAACGAAGGTACAATAGCCAGAGGTGGATCTTCTATCAGTTACTGAGCCAACCCAATCAGCATCTGTATATGCCTCCACACTGAGATGACTATGCTTTAAGAAATAAAGACCCTTACCCAGAGAAGATTTCAAGTATCTCAGAATCCGCATAACCGCCTCTAAGTGAGTTGCACGTGGAGCATGCATAAACTGGCTAACCATACTCACTGCAATAGCAATATCAGGCCGCGAATGGGATAAGTAAATAAGTTTACCCACTAGTCTCTGGTATCTCCCCCTGTCTACGAGCTCGCCTCCTTCATCCTCACTAAGCTTTAGTCCGAGTTCTAATGGTGTATCACATGCTTTACTTTCAAGCATTCCAGTTTCTTTTAGCAAATCAAGCACATACTTTCGTTGACATATGAAGACACCATCTTTGGACCGAGCAACCTCAATGCCTAGAAAGTACTTCAGTTTGCCTAAGTCTTTGATTTCAAACTCATTAGCCAAATACTCCTTTAACCGAGGAACCTCCTCAACATCATCCCCTGTGAATACAATATCATTCACATAGACAATGAGGGCTGTCGTTTTACCATGTGAGGAGTGTTTCACAAACAAAGTATGATCAGCTTGACTTTGTTTGAAACCATATCTCAGCATGGCCTGAGTAAACCTCTCAAACCAAGCCCTAGGAGACTGCTTAAGGCCATAAAGTGACTTGCGTAACCGACACACCTTTTCTGTGGTTTTAACATCCTCAAAGCCTGGGGGAAAGTCCATGTACACTTCTTCTGCCAGATCTCCATGGAGGAAAGCATTTTTTACATCAAATTGATGAAGAGGCCAGTCAAGATTAGAGGCAAGGGAGAGAAGGACTCTGACAGAATTCATCTTAGCAACCGGTGCAAATGTCTCCTGGTAGTCTGCTCCATAAGTCTGAGTAAAACCCTTGGCCACCAATCTAACCTTGTAACGTTCAATTGAACCATCGGCTTTGTGCTTTACAGTGTACACCCACTTACATCCAACAGGTCGTTTGCCCTTAGGTAACGCAGCCAATTCCCAAGTGCCATTTTTAGCAAGCGCTCTCATCTCCTCCATCATGGCATGCTTCCACTCAGGAGTAGAAAGAGCATCCTGAAAATTGGAAGGAAGACTCACAGAAGAAACTTTAGACAAAAAAGCTTTATAGGAAGAAGACAGATTAGTGTAGACAAAATGAGAAATAGGATATTGAGCACACGACCTAACTCTCTTTCTTTTAGCAATGGGAGCATCTAGATCAGAAAGAATTGAGTTACCTAGAGGTTCACTAGAAGGAGAGGATTCTGGACACTCATCAGAAGAAGAAGATAGCAGTGGAGAATCTGAATTGGTCTCTTGTACCCAAGTAACTTTCTGTCTACCCTTGTCCCTGACATACACTTTGCCGTCTTTCACTACAGATGGAAAGTCAGCATTCTCAATAGTTGGATCATCAGTAATAATAGTCTCAGGAGTCGCAATAACTGATGGTGATGGTAGTGATACAGGAGTCTCTTCACACCAAGGCTCCCCCTGAAGAGATGACGGGGACACCGGGGAGGACAGAAAATAAGACTGAGATTCAAAGAAAGACACATCCATAGAGACAAACCATTTGCGAGAAGGAGGATGATAACACTTGTAGCCCTTTTGAGTGCGGAGTAACCCAAGAAGACACACCGAAGAGACCGAGGATCCAACTTACTACGGGTAGGAGAATGATTATGAACAAAGCACACACACCCAAAGGTTTTGGGAGGAATGGAGAAGGCAGCAGAAGCTTGGAAGCCGAACAAAACCTGAAAAGGAGTTTGTTTATGAAGAACCTGGGTAGGAAGCCGATTGATGAGGAACGCAGCAGTGAGAACCGCTTCCCCCCAATAGGATCGAGGAACGCGCATTTCAAAGGATAAACAACGTGTAATATCAAGAAGATGCCGGTTTTTACGCTCGACAACACCATTCTGTTGAGGGGTATTGGTACAAGAAGTTTGATGAATAATACCATGAGTGGCAAAATAGCTAGCAAGTCCAGAATCAATGTATTCCCCCCCATTATCAGAACGCAGAATTTTGACAACTGCCCCAAATTGAGTGCAAAGCATTTTATGAAAATTTTGAAACACAGAAAACACCTCACATTTGTCCTTCATAAGATACACCCAGGTGGTCCTAGAACAATCATCAATAAAGGTGACAAACCATCGTTGACCCTTTAAAGACACAAAACAAGAGGGACCCCATACATCAGAATGAATCAAAGAAAAAGGAACTAAACTTTTATTAATAGAAGGAGCAAAAGAAGCTCTGTGTTGTTTGCCAAGTTGACACGACTTACAATGAAACTCAGAAAGATTATTTTTCAAAAAAACAAAGGGAAAAAGATGCTTAAGTAACAAAAAAGATGAATGCCCAAGACAGCGGTGCCACAGCCATATGTCTTCCTTGGTAGATGGAAACTGAATGGATGAGTGAGCCAGCTTGTCTGCTTGATCCAAGATATAGAGACCATTCTCGTGTCTACCACTGCCAATCATCTTCCTCGTGATAAGGTCCTGAAACAGACAATGGTCAGGGAAAAAGGTCACACTACAATTTAAGTCCCGAGTAATACGACTCAAAGACAAAAGATTAATACTAAAATTGGGAACATGTAGGACAGAAGATAAAGGGAGAAAAGCAGTGGCATGAATTAAACCTTTCTTAGACACAGAAGAAATGGTACCATCAGCAATTCAAACTTTATCCTGCCCTGAAGAAGGGGTATACGCGGAGACCAAATCAGAAGAACCAGACATGTGGTCAGAAGCACCAGAATCAATGATCCAAGGTAACGTTTGATGAGAGAGAAAAGCACTTGTAGAAGAAGCTAAGTTACCTGACTGGGCAATATTACCTGAAGATGAACTAGAGGCCCGACGGTCTAGCAAGTGGCGAAGAGCAACTTCCAACTCAGAAGTAGAAAACCCCGAGATATCAGCAGATGAATCAACTGGAGCTGTGGACTGTGGCTGAACTGTATTAGAATGATGGGCTCGGGCATTGGGCCCACGGCTTCGAGCCTATCCGGAGCGACCCCCTCGAGAACTAGAACGGTCTCCACGACCTCCAGATGGTTGCCCATGCAACTTCCAACAAGTCTCACGGGTGTGGCGAGAGCAACGACAAAAATCACAGAAGAGAGTATCCTTCTCAGAAGGAAGGCGAGAACCACGATCCCCATCTCTAGAGGGGGCAAAAACTAGGGCAGATCGATCAGACGAGACAGCCGGAAGCATAGCAGAACGACGACTCTCCTCATTCTGCACATAAGCAAACGCTTCTTGGAGAGAAGGAAGAGCATCCATACCAAGCACACGACTCCGAACTGGATCAAACTCCACATTCAAACCTTCCAAAAACTTGAAGACCCGCACTTGTTCAACAAATTTCCGGTAACCAGCAGAATCTGTGGGACAGACAGGCTTGTAGTCCTGAAGATGATCAAGTCGCTTCCACCTATTGCTAAGGAAAGTAAAATACTGGAGAATAGTCATCTCACCCTGAACAGACCGGTCAATAGAGCGTCGTAACTCAAAAGTCTGTGAGAAATTACCTTTGCGGGAATACGTAGTGGCCACAGCCTCCCAAATATCCTGTGCTGTGTCCATAGACAAGTATCCCTCACCAATCTCCGGAACCATAGAGTGTATCAACCAACCCATGATTAGAGAATTGGTAATCTCCCACTAATCATAACCTGTATCGGTGATACTGGGAGCCTGAACACGCCCATCAACATATCCCATCTTCCCTTTGCTTTTCAAAAATATAGTCAAACTCTGCGACCACGCTAGATAGTTCTGACCATTAAAGAGAGAGGTGGCGATTTTCTGGCCAGGGTGGAGAGAATCGGTCATCGAAGTAGTCAAAACAGGACTCGCGCCCTGTGTAGCAGGCTGCGAAGTAATAGACTCACTAGTCAATTCGGCCATAATGACGTTGCGACGGAACTCTCACAAACACATCCAGAGTGAATCACAAACCCGAAAGATGGGAAAAAATTATAATGAATTTAAAATAAATTTAATTGAACTTTTTCTTTTTCTTTTTCTTTTTTTTTTCTTTTTTTTAATAAAAGGCAGAGAGAGATTACAGACTCAGAGAGGCTTACGTATGACGAAGACACAGAGAAAGATGAAGACGGAGTGACATGTAGAGACCGAGAGAGATGTCGACGAGAACAGACCACAGGGCTCCAAGCCAGCTGAGAGAGAGATGCGCCTGTGCCTTCGACGGGAGTCGCGACTCCAACTGGGGCTGTCGGAACCCTAGGGGCCTTCGACTGGGACTGTCGGAGCCCTAGGTTGGGCCTGCAACTGGAGTCGTGACTCCGACTGGGGTTGTCGGAACCCTAGGTGGCTTCGCCGGGGGCTTGTGGGCTGGGGTGGTGGTGCTGTGGCTTGGTGGTGGTACGGCTACGGCTACGGCTACAGGTTTTTTTTTTTTTTTTTTTTTTTTTTCTTTTTCTTCTTCTAGTTCAGCTCTGATACCATGTTAATTTTAGAGGAGAAAAGATTTGAGTATGAGTGGTTAATCATACCCTTTTATATTAAATCATAAACATAAGTAAAGGCCTAAATGAAGGCCCATTACAGCAAATAAAGAGACTGAATGAATAAAAATGGGAAATATCCTAACACATTCTAACAAGACTTCCGCTTTCTTCCCAGCTTTTTCTTTCTTCCCTTGTAATCTAATTCCCAATTTAATAAGAGAGAGAGTTTCAACAAGGGTGTGGAGAAAAGCAAATTAACTAGTGTACAAAATGACAACTATATTAATTCTCAAATTGTGCAGTTAATCACTTCTAATCCTAACAACAAATCAAGAACCACAACTCCAATTTGTTTCATGAGTCTCAACAATTAATCTGTAATTGTACGAGTTTGTTATCTTGGCAGCTTCATCTTCAAAAAAATAAAATAAATGACAGTCTAGATTTTTCATCTACTTGAAATCTATTTAACACAAAAATTATAAATAGTCCAACGTTATTGAAAAAGTAAAGAAGAGGTTCAGCAATAAGGTCTACAATTGCATGAGCACCAAATGCAGGTGCATTCTGATCCAAGTATTACCATCACCTGCCTATAACCCAGATGCAATATGAGGCCCGATTGCAAGCATTACATGAGGTGTACTCAAGGCAGTACTTTGAGCAGAATGCAATTATCACCCTGGTATTCCATTAAACAGCCTTGGGTCCCAAAACCAAGCTCATCAATAATATCTCCAAAAGTCCAAAGTTGGCTTTCTAGTTTCGATCTGTGGTTAGAAGATCACTCACAAGGTGAAATGTTTCTCTTTCTGAGATACATCACAGCCTATTTTAATCAATAAAGTGCTAAGTAGTTCATGAAGTTGGAAAACTGAGGTAAGAACAAAACTGAATTGAATTGAGGTTAAATTGCAATATACAGCATGAAGCTTGATGGAGAATTTAAAATAGAATTTAAACTGTGTCATTGCCTGTCAATTTGGGCATCTTCTTTACCTCATTTTAAAGGGGTCCCATTCTTTTTCACTTCTAAAGATTGGAAATTTGTTTGTGATGTATAGGGTTTTGGTGGGTTTTTTGTTTTGATGTAATGGTCGTTTGTTCTTGGAAAGGATACGTTGTCTGCTCTTTGTTGTTTGTTTTTTTTTTTGCTTCCTTATCAATAAAACTTCTTCCATTGCCGATCAAAAAAAAAAAAAGCTTGATAGAGAATTAGTTTCACGGTATGTTCAGGTAGTACCTTGCTTACGACACCAGGTTCAGATTCATATGCAACTGGAGACTCTTCCTCTTCCTTTGCTTCACCCTATAAGATGGAAACATGGATCAAACATGTCAATACCTTATGTGTAAGCTATGACACATAACCTCTTCCAAAAAACTATGTTTGCAGAAGGAGAGGTCCTCATTCACCTCTTGTACTTCATTCTTTGGAAGTCCTTCATTTCCAGAATTATCACTATGTGCAATTTCATCTATGATGTCATTGGGGTGTTCTCTTGCATCCTGTCATAATACTGTGAAATGTGAGAACCCAAAAAAGGGGGGGGGGGGGGGGGGGGGGAATACTTACAATAAAAAAAATTAAAAATAAATAAATAAATATTGACCATAATGATTTAGGCATCACAAGTAATGTAAGCATGTAAAGGCATTTAGATAAATCCCAAACACAAGACCAAATTAATAACAATGATAATGACAATGAGTAAGATTGCATTAATATCACAAGAATATTCTTGCTCCTTGAATATCACATCATCAATGTATCATCATCAAAATTATCAATAGTACATGAAAATTACTCAGGGTTCTTAGAATAGTACAATTCAGCATTTAATTCATATGATTTGATACAAGTTTCAAACAAACAATTTGAATCGCACTGTTGAATCGAAAATTAAGTGAATCACACAATTCACTACAATTCAGTTATGATTTGTTTTTGTTTGCATAAGACATAAAATGACATCGCTTTCACCTCTTTATGAAGAAATGAAAAGGAGATCAATTAGTAATATCAATATACATGGTTTTATATGTGTGTATATATAATTTAGTTATATTGATATTTATTTTATTTTAAAAACTGTGTATTTTTATATGTATCTACATATACAAAATAATATATTATATTAAATAAAGTGAATCTTACAATTCACTAGTCAATATGACTCACAATCCACTATTTTAGCAAAATGATTCACAATTCTATTTGTGATTTAATAACAGTGCTTACACTCCATTTGTTTTGGTGAAAAATATTTTTAGTATTTTCTGACATTTGGTACAATGAAAAATGAAAAAAAAAAAAGAAAAAGAGAAATAATTTTTTATGGTCAACAAAAAATGAGTTGATTTAGGAAAAAAATGTTTTCTGCTCTTTTAAGCTGGAAAATATTTTCGTAACCAGTCTTATCAATGGTGCCATGACCACTACTCCTATTTGTCGCTACCCTACCACCACCCACTGCTGCTGCCACTACCACCACTAGAGTTGTGCAAAAACTGCACAATCTGCCTAAACAACCCGAAATGCGTAGGTTGAAACGGCTGGTGGTTCAGGTTGATCAAGTAAAGCCATTTTTAGTGGTGGGTAAATTGTAGGCAGTTCAAAATACTTTTACCTGCTATGCTTATGAACGTTTTGTAGTAACCTTGTGCACCCTACCACGCAATAATTTCTTCAAAAGTAGCCTTGTGCTCTCTCCATCACCGGCTGACTACTCTGCCGGAAACGATCTTCTTCAGGTAATGTCAGTATCTCACTTCTCTCCGCATCACCAGAATCCCTCCACCACCGAACTCCCTCCATCGTGGTCGGACTCCGTCCGTCACATCCCCTTCACTGTCTTCCCTTGTAGCCCCTCATGCACTCCCCCCCTTCATTGTCTTCCCCTACTCCTCCCAGCCCCTCACCTCCCCTTTCCCTTGCTTTCCCCTCCATCACCAGCAACCCTGTCCCCTTCATGGACTCACTTCTCCACTCTTCCCCCATCACAAAATTAAATGTTCTAATTTGAGCATTATGGTTAGATTCAAAAACTTTACAATATGAACATCATTTTTGCAGGTACTATATCAGTAACTGTGATTCTGTGAGTAAGATGGGACTAATTTTGTGTTTTGTGACTAATGTATTAGTATTAGTTTTAAATGTTCTGATTTGTGTTTTGTAACAGATTTTTGGACTATTCAAAAACCTTACAATAGAATCACCATGTTTTAAGGTACTATTATCAGTATATGACTTTAGGGGTGACCATTGGTTCAATGGCAATCCTTTGCCTAATAATCTTGAGGTTATGAGTTCAAGTCTCGGGGCAATCACTTTGTGTACTATGCCAAAGGTTATATGTGCACTCAATCTTTCCCCTCTCAAACACATATTAATGTGTACTATTTGGGCTTCCTTGTTTTTTTTTATTAGTATATGACTTTGTGAGCAAAATGGGACTAATTTTGTATTACCCACCCGACTTTGCAAGTTGAAAACACTGAGATTTCCAACCAACCTACCGATTTTTTATGGTGGCAAGTCGGCTGCGGTTGGCAAATTAGCTAATCCACCATCAACGGTTCGGTTGCCTTTTTAACATTAAACAACACAGAACTGCCCTGTGAACACCCTAACCACCACCACCTTATTTTTTTTGATAAATAAATAATCAGATTTTATTAGAAAGTATAAAGGTGATGCAAAGAATACAAAAATTGAGCCTTGAAAAGTCCAAAAACTAAACAATCAAATCATCCACAAAATCTACAAATAACTATGTAACACCAAAAGAAGCCTATTCTCTCCAACCACAGTACAGAATGAGATACCCCATGGAAAGTCCATCTATTACGTTCTGATGAGAAGGTCCAATCAAGAACAAGAGAAAGAGAATGTAGAAAAGAGAATTTAGAGAGAAGATCTCAATCAATCAATGTTATTAATCGAAAATTCGTTAGAAATGGTTATGCCTCTTCTAGATAGAGGCTACAATTCCCTCCATTAACTATCACATGCTATGCACATGATATCCTACATCACGTTCCAACCAAATCAACCACATTAAATACTGAGCCGCAAGCAACCACGCATTTCGATATCATTTCCCAACTCTCGCCCCCGTCCAACTCATGAGCACCTCCACAATCATACCCGACTAAACCCAAACAGCCCAACAATAATCAACCAAAGCTGCGACACAACCGGACAATGGATAAGCAAATGACTTTGCATCTCTATAACACATACAACACGAATTAACCAAAATGTGACAGCGCCGAATCAAATTATCAATAGTCAAGATACATCCTAAAGCCATTGTCCACACGAAGAAAGCAACTTTAGACAGAAACCCCGTCACCCAAACCCTCTTCCAAGGAAACAAAACCACTGACCCTCCCCCAAGCTCATGATAGTACGAAGACACCACCACCTTATTGCCACCAACACCACTGTTGTTGTTGTCACAAACACCACCCTACCACTAGCTTCACCATTGCAGCCACTACCACCCTACGACTACAACCACCACATCCCCACCACTCACCACTCCACCACCACCACCATTGCCACAAACCACTAGGACATTATTTTTAGAGTCAACCAAACATAAAAAACTGTTTTCCCAGAAAAATGTTTTTCATTCAAACAAACGGAGCATAAATTTACATAAACTATTTGATACAACATAATGAAGTCTATTCTCATTTCGGGGCAAGTTTTGGCAAAAAGGGGAATGACAAGATTTAGATTTTACTTCATAAATCTCAAAAAAAACCATAGCACCATTTTAATTCAAAACTAGCTTAACAACCATATTGTAAAATTCACAACATCAATCTTATCTCTAACAATTATCAATAACATTCCCTCAAAATTTTAATTTTTTAAAAAGAAAAATATAGTTATTCTATACAAAAATTAAACACAATATTTATCAAAATCATCTTATCCTAATCATTAGAACAAAAACAATATGCTTAATTATATCAAGGATAATTAATAATGGGTCATCAAGTAGAGGCTCACAATTATAGTACCCTAATAAACAGAGGTCTTTTGCGATTATTACAGAATCAAGTGGATGATAATCATTCCATCAATATAAGGAAAAGTAAAAGTCTCTGTTTCAGTTGGTCAAGAGGCTAAGGGAGTGGTAGTTGACATTGGTTCTAATAGGCTTAGTTTAACCTTGTTAAAGATAGATGAATTCTCCCAAGGAGACGAGCAATATGTAATAAAAAAAAATAAAAAGAAAGAAAGAAAAAGATTTGATACCTTCCAAGGAGACAAGCAATATGCAAAAAAAAGATTTGATATAACGTAGTTTAAGATGCACTTTCTACTGCGGCAAGGTATTATTTGATGTGAGATTAAATAGTTATGACTAGAATTACTGCCATGATTGGCAGCCACTCAGATCTTGTTTATTCTGCAATGTTAAGGATGGGCACCAATGTTCTTAGGGGTTTATCATTTAGTGGGCACCTATGGAGGAGAGAATTTTGGGTGGACTTGGCAAGTTAAGTGAGTAGCTAGTGTTTCCATGGTATACTTTTGTTTCATTTCTATGGAAACGAGGAAGCATTTGTTGGGCTGCTCTACCTTCATGTAGCGCATCTGGAGATGTGATTATTAGGGATGAGAGTAGTATTTGGAAGTGAAGTTAATGGGAATTTTCAGTCTGTTAAATTGAAGAATTGTGACAACGGCGAGTGAAGTTAAAAGGGGTTTATGGTCAGAAAACTCAATGGGGAAAGATTCACTAGAAATATGATAGATTTTGATGACTTCAAAGGGTAAGATTTGATTAATCCTCCTTGGTCAAATGCCAGGTTTAGCTGGTGAAATCTCCAGGAAAGTTTGGTATGTAATAGATCGGATAGTTTTTTTATCTTCTTGTTGTCTACACGAATACATATAGATGCACACATACATATTTATATGTCGGGCTGCACTTCAGGCACCCAAATTAACCAAGAACCAGTCTAACCTGATCCGAAGAAGAGTCCTCCAGTAGCCCAGTGTTATCAGGATTTGTACTTTCTTCAGGATTTCCTTGGCTGGCAGTTTCTTCCACAGCTTTGCTTTTCTCCCCTTTTGCTTCCTCAGCTGCTTTCTTTTCCTTCTCTTCTTTTTCTTTCTGCAATCGTTCTTTCTCCTCTGCTTTTTCTATCTGTTCCTTACGCTCTACAAGGATGAAACAAAAGGTCAATGATATGAAAGCAAGCCTCATATTATTTCAATAATAATAATAAAAGAAGACAAAAACTAAGTCATCAACCACTTGCTCGACCATTCATTTACTTTGAAAATGGATTAAGAAATTATTTGTTTGTTGGATTTTGCAGAAATGAGCAGTAAATCTGACGTCTAATTAGTTTTGGGTTTCAGCCTTAATCCAAGTCTTATTTGGTCCATCTTTAATTGAAAGCTTCAAACAACTACATAATTCCTAAAAGCAATGAGCAAAAAATTAAAGTAGGGGCAGTAGGGCTGCAGTTGAGGTCTATATCTAAGGCTGAATTATATCCAGATTTGGTGGCCAAAGCTCCATAAAAATCTAAGGGTGTTAGAGTTTGTATGGGAAAACTTATCAGAGATTTAAAGCCCTACTAGGGCAAGAAAAGAGCAAGTTGGCGGCACTGATAAGGGGCTGTGACCAGTAACAAGAACTAAGTTTGGTATATTTGGGGTAGGGGTGTTCAAAAAATCTGAATAGCCAGCGAACCCGGTCTGACCCCGTCCAACCTGACTATGATACAGGCAGTTTCGCCCAATAGCCCGGTCGGCTGCGGGTGTAAATTTTAAATTTTTGTGATTTTTGGTCAGAGGTCAAGCTTAACATTAATGGATCTGCCTAAACCGACCCGACCGAATTATATATATTCACAATTTTATTGTTATGTTAGATTTACTTGTCTAGTGAAATTAACCAAGCAGAGACCTACTCTCTTTTTGTCTTCGAAAATTACACAAACTGCATAGACTATTATTTTCCCAAGACCTTTTAGCTTCCCAAGAGAGAACTTGCCTCTTCCCAATCGAAGATTTGACCTTTCACTTTAACCCTCTTGTCACCTCAATTCTGACGCCTTCTCCTCTCTCTCTCCTCCCTCTCTCTCCTCTCTTTCCCTCAAACCTCTCATCTCCTCTCCTCTCTCACCTACCCACCATCTCATCTCCCCCTCCCTCTCTCTCTCCTTTCAGAAACAAATCCATCTCTTACTCTCCATCTCTGCTTCTCTATCTTCTCCCTAACCTCTTTCTATCGATGATGTGGCAACGGTGCTGGCAACGATGAGCGATGGCAGTGGTGGTGGTTGCGGCTGCGATGAGCAATGGCAGGGGCGGTGGTGACGATCAATGATTGCGATCCCTCTCTCGCTTTTTCCATATTCTCTCCTTAACTCTCATTCTAATTGTAAGAAATATATGTATATGTTTATATGGGTGTTAAGTTTGTTATTTTGAAATTTTAATTCCATTTTTCATACTATTTTCTTCACTCCTATTGGATTTTCGAAATCAACCAAACCGAATTCTTTGATCCGGTCGATTTTGAACTCTAGTTCAATTGATGATGGGTGACTGATTCTCTAGCTTAAAGGTGTCGGTTCAACTGACAGGCCAAGGATAAACCTGAGCCGAACCGAGCCGTGAATGCCCTAATTTTGGGCACTACCGACGAAGGGGAAAAAGGAGAATGTATTACAATTGTTTAATAAAGTTTATCAGTGGGAAACTAGTATTCAGATCCACATCTGATTTTCAAAGGCTTAAAAGTGAAGGGGAAAAAAAAATATGAAGCCACACTAATGATTGAAATCGTATCACTCTCTCCCACAAAAGCTTCAAATGCTTTACCAAATTTTTTAAAACATGTTTTGTATTGAATAGAAAGCATTGCGCAGTTACATACCAAATTTCAAGCCTACAATGAGACTTCACTCCCTATTTAGGTACTGAGGGATCTGCCTTCTAAAACTCTACTTAATACAACCAAAAATGATACCATTTTCTCCTCTTCAGAAGAAAAATCTGGACAATTTGCTTTCTATATTGAGAATGTTTAACATGTTTTCAGGACTAGAGATTAGGACTTGAATAAAAGCAACAGTTGGTATTAATTTCCAGCATGATAATTTAGTAAGGTTGGATTTAAGGTTGTTTCAATGAGTCGTTGCCTTCAAAGTATTTAGGGTTTCCTACAGGGGTAAACATAGAACTGACTCCTCTTGAGGTCCAACTACTGAGAAGATTGGTAGAAGATTGGAGGGTTAGAAGTCAGCATTGATTTCTAGGGGAGGGAGCTATACATTAATTCAGTTAGTTTTGTCAAGTTTTCCAATTTATTATCGGTCAGTGTTTAAGATCCCGGTGCGGGTGGTAAATAAGATTGAGAAGATCTATGAAGCACGGATACTTCAAATAGCGTGACATATCTGTATCATATCCATATCAGATACCGATACTCCTTGGATACTCACAGATACTTCTTAATTAATTTTTCATTAATTTTGGAGCATTGGATACTTAATTTTCAAGTATTGGATACTCCAAGTCAGGTATTACTTGTTTTATGAAATTAGAATTGTAGCATTTCTTGCATAGTATTATAATATAATATAATTACAAAGACAAATATAAGAATATTTTCTAATACTTTTAGTTCTTTGATATGAAGAACATAGTGAGTTAAATAATAGAATTTGTCAAATTGATGTATCCTAATTGTTTCATGCATGTCCCCAATAAATACATAGAAAGTAAGGATTAATAAGAAAATATAATAATATTAAACAAATAAGAAAGTAAACTTGAATACAACATTTTTTACAAGCATGGACAAGTTGTGGATTGTTCTATTATTGTAATATAAACATATTAGACTTGATATTGAAATGAAATATTTGCAAGACCTATTGAAAATTTAAAAAGTAAACAAGCTACTAGCTTAAATTAAAAGCTAATTCTTAAATATTAGCATTTTGCATTATAGAATTACATTGTGGTTTTTTAACATTCTTTAGCATGTGTAACTCATTACTAATGATTTTAAAAAATATATTTTTCACAAATGTATCCTAGTCGTACCCATATCCTATTTTTTTAAGTTTTGTCGTATCGTCGTATCCGTATCCATATCCGTATTACCTAGGAGAAGATGATTAGGGATTCTAGTGAACGGGAAAATTTGAACTTCAATTTAATTGTATTAGAGGCCCTGAGTCGTTAATTAATTCCTATTAGTTCCTGTTTAATTAAAAATAACTACGCAAGTTAGTTAATCAGTATGCATGAACGACTTTCCATTCAGGCTTGAGATTGGAGAGATAGACTCTCTAAGACCAGTAGACAACTTTTTTGTGTGAAGAACATTAATATCTAATATTTTATTATTAATCTAGATTAAGATTAGTTAATTGTGTATTAGGGCTTATCAAATTGCATAATTGCACAAAAGGGCCTGGAGATTTGAATTTGGGGCCTAGAAAACAATTTTTCAAAACTCCACCTACCACAATAAAATGCAGAATTTTCAGCAAATGACACTCTCTCTCGTCACATGTTGGACTTCCCTCTTTGGGAGGCTACATTCTCTTAAGCATTCTTACACATTTTTTTAACCATGTGTCTTTAACTAATGAGGTAATTTCTACCCTAAGAGTTGTGCTAGCTGCATTTATACAAGTTTAAGTGTTATATGATCATGGTGATTAGTTGGAAGAATAAAATGGATGGTTGGGATTGCTTGATGTTAGTCTTGGGCAATATAGACCCTTGGATTAATCTTTGCTCAAAACCTAATTGAGGAAGATATGATATAAGGCCTTGGTAGTCTTTTTAGAGAAGGGAAAACATAACAAGAACACCCACCCCCATCAGCCCCCTAAGTCGTGGGTCACCCCCTCCCTGATGCAGGATGATTAGAGACAGCCACAACAGTGGGTTTGGGGGCTGATCTAGGAAGCATAAATACGGATACGAGATACGGATATGACACGATACGGATACAGCGATACGACAAAACCTAAAAAAATAAGATACCAGTACGACTAGGATACGTTTGTAAAAAATATATTTTTTAAAATTATTAATAGTGAGTTACACATAAGCTAAAAAACATTGAGAAACCACAATGTAATTTTATAATGCAAAATACTAACATTTAAGAATTTTGTATTAATTTAAGCTAGTAACTTGTTTACTTTTTAAATTTTTAATAGGTCTTACAAATATTTCATTTCAATATCAAGTTTAATATATTTATATTACAATAATAGAACAATTCACAACTTGTCCCTATGCTTTTTCCTTTGACACTAGTGAAAAATATTGTATTCAAATTTACTTGCTTATTTATTTATTAATAGAACAATTCACAACTTGTCCCTATGCTTTTTCCTTTGACACTAGTGAAAAATATTGTATTCAAATTTACTTGCTTATTTATTTATTAATAGAACAATTCACAACTTGTCCCTATGCTTTTTCCTTTGACACTAGTGAAAAATATTGTTTTCAAATTTACTTACTTATTTATTTATTAATATATTTTACTATTGTTATATTCTCTTATTGATTCTTACTTTCTATGTAGTTATAAGGGACATGCATGAAATAATTAGGATACATCAATTTGATCAATTATATTATTTAACTCACTTTACTCTTCTTATCGAAGAACTTAACAAATTATTAAAAAAATATTCTTATATTTATACTTGCAATTATATTATATTATATTACTATGTAAGAAATGTTACAATTCTAATTTCATAAAACAAGTAAACATGATTTGGAGTATCCGATACTCCAAAATTAATGAAAAAATAATTAAGAAGTATCCGATACTTTTAATAAGTATCCGATACGTATCCGCAAGTATCCAAGGAGTATCGGTATCCGATACGGATATGAAACGGACACGTCACCCTATTTAAAGTATCCATGCTTCATAGGGGCTGATTTAATTGGATTTTATGGCTAAAATTGCAATAAAAATATAGGGGACAAGTACGGTTTGTTTACGGTAATCAATGGGTAAGAGTTTAAGCATGAAAAGATAAGATTTTGGCACTGTTTAAGGGCTATAAACAGTATCCATGAACAGTCTTTTGGCTGTTAAAATGTGCAGAAAATACAAGAGAAGAAGGGGAAGAAGAAGATAGATCCAGGAATCACTCCTAGAATTCCTTAGGCATAGGGTTAGGATTGCATCACACAAACCCAAAGAGGCTTCAAAGCTCTCAAAATTCTTTAAAATATCAACTCTATTGAATTAAAAGCATTACATGACTTTTTATAGACTTTAGAAACTTCCTAAATCAACTAAAACCATGGTTGTTAAAATCGCGATCCGGATCGTAGGATCGTACGATCCTACTTTGCCAAAACAATCCAGATCATTGTAGGATCGATGTTATAACAGGATCGCAAGTAGGATCGTGTAGGATCGCATGGGATCGTGTAGGATCGTATAGGATCGTAGGTAGGATCGCAAGTAGGATCGTAGATTTTATGATTTTTCACCTTATTTTTAATATGTATCATTTTAATTTTAATTTTTATCTTTTTTTTTAATAGAAAGTAGGATCTTACGATCCTCGATCCGATCCTACGATCCGATCCACCAGACCCTCTCATCGATCCTACTCAGGATCCCGATTTTAACAACCTTGACTAAAACCAAAAAATGAAACTATCACAATACCAATTTAAGACCAAATAAGAAACATAAATAAAAACTAATTAAATAACTTGACCCATAAGACAACCCATGGGCGCCCCTTACAGCCCATGTTAACAAATATAAAATTACCAAAATACCCCTAAGCTTAAAATCCTAGAAAACATAAATATAATTATAAAATAAGAGACTAATAATACTAGAAACATAATTATAGAAGATTTCTATCAGTTTTTCTATGAAATCATGCCAATGTCCAAATATCATCGCTTCTTTAAATTTAACCTTCCTTGAGCTTCTTATACTCTGCATCACTCCCTCTCCCTTATTTGAATTTTTGACCTAAAACTTCGTTGTTGGAGCTTGTTGAGCTTGCCTTAATCTTCCTCCATAAGATCTAAGGCATGGTTTGTGTGATAGTGAGCTTGGAGGGTTCCTTAAGAGTGTTTTTGAGAGCTTGGAAGTGAGATCTTGAAGCCATTGTTGGACTTATAACTAACAATTTAATCCAAAGACAATAGATCTACATTACTTCTTGTCTTCGCAAGTGTCATGAGGAGTCCACTGCAAATTTGCTTATTCATTGTGATTTGGCTAGAAACCTGTGGAGTTTGGTTTTGGCTTTATTTGGGATGGACTGGTGTTTCACGTAGATGTGGCGGACATTATATTTGGTTGGTGGCTATGAAGCATGGATATCCCAAAAAAGGACCCATATCATACGAGTATCGGATACGTATTGGATATGGATGTGCGTCCTATACAACAGGATAAGCATCGGACACAGCAAATATCTGATTTATTTTTTTATTTTTTCTAATTTCGAATACGGGAGGTAGGGCTATAAACAAGCCGAACCGAGCTAAGCTTTTGAGTGTTCAGGCTTGTTTATTAAGAATTAGTTGAGAGCTAGAGCTCAAGCTAGAGCTAGAGCTAGAGCTCAAGTCAAGTTTAAATAATCAAGCTCAGCTCGTCAAATATTTGATAAACTCGAGCTCGCTGAATTACATAAACGAGCCAAGATCGAGCTCGAACTCGAGCTTGGAAAAAAAATTAAACTTATATTAATTAACTTATTAAGATAAAAAATAGAAAATTATGAGCAAAATATACAAGAATACTTATATTAATAATAAATTTTATCAATCAAATATATAAATTTACACAAACACCAAACAAAAATAGAAAAATAAAATAAATTATTAAAAAAAATTTTGATATGCCATTAAAAGTAAATATTAATTTATTTTCTTTATGTTCACAAGCCTTATCAAGCCGAGGTTGGGACTACTCGAGCTCGGATCGATTAATAAACGATCCTAAAAATCGAGCTCAAGCTCGTTCATTTAATAAATGAGACAAGCTTAAACGAGCTTTAAATGAGCCGAGCTTGAGTTTTTCATGAATAGCTCGGTTCGTTTGCAGCCCTAACGAGAGGAATACGCCCAATACATATCCAATTTATTTTTTTCCTATATTTTTTCTTATTATTTTATTTTTTATATTTTAATACACTAAATAAGTATCCAAATTTTTTTTTATTTTATATTTTAATTTTTCAAAAGTCAAATGCTCTCTCCCTCTTTCTCCCACTCTCTCCATCCATTTATATGTCTCTTCAAATTCTATAGGGCTAGCATTGTCATTGATTTATTCCCCCTATGATAGACCAATTTTTGCTTTGTTAACCTTTCTACAGGGGTTACTCGTGTGTTAATTTGGAGGGGAAAAAAACCATTGTTCACATTGTTTCTACTTTTTAATTTGTTTCTATTCTTTTTTTATTTTGGATATTATACTTGGGGTAATTGTTATCGTTGCTTAATTTTGTTATCTTTATTGTTGTTCTTAAAATCTCCTTAAATATTTGATTCAATCCTCTGTTATTGCTTCTTGTTAATTTTTTGTCAGTTTGCCTAGTTGTTAATTGATTGCTCTTTGATGGAATCTTCGATGAACATAAAAATTAAAATTCTCTTTATGATATTAAGAAATTTAATATTAGAAATTTTATAAATGTACTCTCGCATTGGTTTTTTTTTTATATACATAATACATTACTAAAAATTATAAAAATCATTTTATTTTACAAATGTATCCACGTTGTACCCGTACCCTATTAAGTTTTGCCGTATTGTCGTATCCTTATCGTATCATATCTGCATCCTATATTTGTATCTGTATACGTGCTTCATAGGCTAGTGGAGAGGCAAGGTGGAGAAGCAAAGGCAGGCTTCATAGGTAGCCCATTGTGCTTGATGTGTCTTATATGGAGGCATAACAGCAAAACCTTCCAAGAAGTAGAATGGCCTTTATATATACTTAAGAACACTTCTTCAGCTAGTTTGTGTAGTTGGTTAGTGGGGGACATTATACTGTCGAACCTGGAAGAATTTGTGGATTTTTTGGATTCCTCTCGTTTTCATAATATCATAGCTTAACCTTATGTATTTCGGTCAAACCCCTTTTGGTGGCTCTTTTAATCAAATGCATTATTACTCATCAAATATTTGTGTATATATATAAGTAATTTAGTTAGTGTTAGATGAGTTTTAGATTGGTTTACTCAGTAAGAGTATTTTGGTCATGTGTATTGTAATGCTAGTAATATAATGCAAGCTACCATGCATGGTTTCAATATTGGAAACTCTAACCTTCTTTTCCATTTCTCTGTTCTGTCATTCTTTTCTTTCTAACTTTAATACATATTGACAATTCAACTTGGTATCAAAGTGAACCAAATTTATTCTTCACGGATTCAAATTAGAGGAAAATATTTGGAGCAATGTTTTGAAAACCGAACCGGTGAGCGAATTAGAAAAGGGACCAGGTGGACAGGTCACCGATTGAACCGTGAGGTCATAATTAATATTATATAATTATAAATTATAAATAAACAAAAATATATATAAATACTCAAATAAAAATAAAAATTGTTGCATAGTATTTATTAATAATATTTAATAAAGTCAAAATTGATAAGAAAAAGTCGCTTGTTTTAAAGAAATTAAATTTTTTAACATTCCCTCCAAACAAATTGATTGAATGCTAGATTTGATTTTGGAGGGAAATGAAATTTCAACTCTCCCTCCAATCAATATGATTCAAATAATTTGATTAAATCCTACATAGAATTTTGTAGGTTCTCTTTGAAAAATCTTTTCCTATAAACAGCAATAGACTTTCATTATCTCCTCAAGCTTCAATGAGACTCCTCCTCATGAGAGGAGACTCTTGAAGTAAGATTTTTTAGTCAAAATTTTGAAATATATTTTTATATATATAATATAAGAAAGAAAGAAAGAAAAGAAAAGAAGAAAAATAAAAATAATAATAATAATAATAAAAGGTTTTCCAACCGCTGGGTCAATTCAAAACCGGTACCGGGTCACTGGTTTTCCAGGTTGAACCGGCGGTTCTACCGTTTTGACAATCTAGGCCGGTTTTCAGACTAGTCTGGTTTTGAGGGTTCTTTCGAACCGGAACTAGGCCCAGGTCCCGGTTCAACCGGCCCAACTGGCCGGTCCGGGTTTCAAATTCTTGATTTGGAGACTGCTAGACTAAATTGGGAAGCTGAATCAGGGCTGATGTCATCATCAGATTCCTAACATCATGCAGACGTTGTCGTCCAAAAAATTTAAAAAAAAAAAAAAAACCTCATATTCTTATTCCTCTTTAAACTATGATTTGTGTGGTGATTGTTCTTTAAATTGTTTGGGGCCATCTAGTAAGGTTTTCGATTTCCAAATGTTTTTCGATTTTACCTATTTTCAGATTTAGTCTAGCTTTGATTTATCTGAAATCAATGGACCATACCTCTTCTACAAGTGCCAATATAGGGTTCTAATGCGTATTCTCGGTTGTTGCGCTCCTCATTGGGACAGACTTCTCTGCCTAGTTATTCCACCACCTCTTTGGTTTCTACTGGTGGAAACCATAATAGTTCACATGGTGGTTATCTTGATAGTGGTAGCAGCAGTACTTATGGTTATCATGGTGGAGGTGAGCGGATTTCATGGTTGGAGTGGCAGTAGCTGAGTTGGTGGTTTTTGTGGTGGTACTTCTCATGGGGGAGATCGTACTGGTGGTTGAGGTCACATGAAATGTGATTATTGTGCTACCCTTAACCATATTGAACTTTTTTGTTAGGTCGAGTATGACAAGACTGATCATGAGCATGCAGTGGCAAACAATACCCAGCCACAACCACAGCCCCATCACGTGATACACATCTTTTGGTTCTGATTCTTGTGACACCCTTACTACTCATATGAGTGAGCCTATTCAGACATTGTCGATTGCTCTTCCCTCATCTTCCACCACTACCTTAGCCCATTCAAGTAATGTCACACATGTAGCTAGTTCAGTTCCATCCTTGGTTCTTGATTCCAAAGTCAACTCCCATATGTCTGGTACATCCTCTCTTTTCTCTGAGTTAATTCTTGTTATTAGCAAATGGGTCCTCTTGACCAATCCTTGGTAAAGTTGTTCTCCATCCCACTACTTCTTTGTCATTACCCTCTAGTCTCCACATGCCTATTTTTTTTTTTTTTTTTTTTTTTTTTTCAATTTACTTTTTTTTAGTCAATTAACTAGGGACTTATGTGTTCCATCACCTTTACTCCTACTTGTTTCTTTCAGGACCTCCAGACCCATAAGAGGATTGGTTCAGGGCATGAGAAGGATGGCATGTATTACTTGGACATTGATAGTTATGTTTCTCTCGCTTCACCTGAATTGAGCTCTACTATCTCTCCACTTTAGTGGAATTTCAGTTTGGGTCATCTGTGTTTGGCAAAACTCAAGCTTGTGGTTCCTGCATTGAATCGTGTGTCTAGTTTATAGTGTGAAGCATGTCAACTAGGCAAGCATCTTAGTAGCTCCTTTCCTAGTAGTAGTTTTAATCGTCAATCTGAATCCTTTGATATTGTTCACATGGATATTTGGGGTCCAGTTCATACTGCAAGTGTGACTAGTTTTTCATTTTTATTGTCTTTGTGGATGATTATACTTGTATAACATGATTTTTTTTTTATGAAAAAACAGCTATAATCACTTTATGTTATTTCAAGATTTTATAATGAGATTGTTCCTCAGTTTGGCATATTAAGATTTTTCATTCTGATAATGCTCTCGAGCATACTCAGTTTGTCATTTATCCCTTTTGTGCTACTTGTGGTATCATACATCAAACCACTTGCACCATACTTCTTAGCAAAATGGAGTAGCTGAGCGGAAACACCGTTTGTTGGATGTTGCTTGTACTTTGTTATTTAATACGCAAGTACCCAAACAGGTTTGGAGTGATGCAATCCTTACTTCATGTTACCTTATCAATCGTATGCCATCTGCAATTTTGCAGCATCAATCGCCTTTTCACTTTTATATCCTCATAATTTTTTTGTTTCTCTTACTCATGTGTTTGGTTGTGTTACCTTTGCTCATATTCTTGATCTAGGTCATGATAAGCTCTCCCCTCCAGCTTGTGTGTTTTTCTAGGATATTCCCGTACCCAGAAAGGGCATTGTTATTATCATCCTTAGTCCAGGAAGTATTATGTAAGTGCTGTAGTTACCTTTTTTAAATCCACACAATTCTTTTTTTCCTCTGGTTACTGTTTAATCCACACAATTCTTTAGTGCTTAAGTTACCTTAGTCCAGGAAGTATTTTCTAGGACCGAACACATTCTTTTTTTGTTGTTGTGAGGGGGAGCCTACGTTACTGATGCCATTGGAATCCTTTTTTGCTCCTCTCAAGCGCATGTCCGATTCTTCACTTGATTTTCCCTTATAGGTTTATCTACATTCCCATGGCCGCAAGATGGTTCTTTACGTTCTCGCTAGTCGCTCTTGGCCCTTATACCAACTTGATATTAAAATTGCCCTTCTTCATAGTGATCTTTAGGAAGAGGTATATATAGCACAACCATCAGGCAATGTTATTCCTAGTAGTAAGCATCTTGCATGTATCGCATAAAGCATTATGAGCATGTTTGGTACGAAAGAATGGAATGAAGTGTGAATGGAATGTGAGTGAGAATGGAATACAAAGTGGAAGAGAATGGAATGGAATGTCCATTCCCATTCCATTGTTTGGCTACCAATATGGAATGACATAGGAATAGAATGATAATTGTCATTCTCATGTTTGGTTATGCCTGTTAAACTAATGGAATGAAATAAGTTTTCATTTATTTATTTATTTTAATAAGCTAGTAACAAATAAGTTAAAATTTCATATAGATCATAATAGTGTTAATAGTTATGGAAGTGATGGTGTGAGTTGTGGTAGTGGTGGTGGCGGTTATGGCATTGGTGGTGGTGACAACAGTGGTAGTAGGACGATGGTGGTGGTGGTAGTGGTGGCAGTTATGGCATTGGTGGTGGTGACAACAGTGGTAGTAAGACGATGGTGGTGGTGGTGGTGGTGGTGGTGGTGGTGGCAGGTCGCTATGGCATTGGTCGTGTTGTGGTAATTGTGACGACAGTGGTGCTGGTGGCGGATGGTGATAGTAGAGTGGTGGTTCTCTCAATGGCGGTGGTGGTGTGATTTTTGTGAAAATGGTGATAGTGGTGGTAAAGTAGTGGTTGTGGTGGCGGAAGCAGTGGTGGTGGTGGTAGGGGTGGTAGTAAGTGGTTCTAGTAATGGGGGTGGTGGTGGTGGTGGTGGTTTGGTGGTGTAGTGGTTATGGAGGTGGTAGTGGTGGTGATGACAATGACAATAGTAGGGTACTGTGGTGGTAGTGATAATGTGGTGGCGGTGATGTAGTAGTTGTGGTAGCGATGATTGTAGTTATGGTTGTTGTTGTTGTCGTGGTGGTGGTGGTGGTGGTGATAATGTGGTTGTTGTGGTGGCAGTGGTGGTGGTAGTAGTGGAAGGGAGTGGTAGCAGAAAGGAATAATTGCGGTATGCTAATTGATAATGTTTTATGGTGATTCTATGATGGAATGGAATGGCTATTCCTTAGGATTGCGGTATGCTAATTGATAATGTTTTATGGTGATTCTATGATGGAATGGAATGGCTATTCCTTAGGTTAGAGGAAGGAATAAGCATTCTCACATTTTATTGGAGTAGCCATTCATTGGAATGAAAATTCATACTTAGATAATTCGTACCAAACAAAGGAAAGGGAATGCAAAGCTATAATGGGCATTTCATTCCAGCCCTTTCCATCGTACAAAACTACTCTATATAATCTTAGGCAATCTCCTCATGCTTGGTTTGATCGATTCAGTGCAATTTTTGAATACGGCTTTCATCGCTCTACATTTGATCACTAGGTCTTCATTCATCAGTCCCAAACTAAAACCATTGTATTGACTATCTACGTGAATGATATCATTATTTCAAGTGATGATTCTCATGGCATTGATAATCTCAAGAAGCACTTGGGTAAACATTTTCATACTAAAGATTTGGGTCTTCTGCGCTACATTCTTAAGATTGAGGTTGCTCATTCATCCAAGGGTATTTATTTGTCTCAACAAAATTATGTGGTCGGACTCTTGTCTGATACTAATCTTTTGGGTGTTCGTTATGCGGATACTACCATGAATTCTACTATTAAGTTAGACAGTGATACAGATCCCCTCCAGCATGTAGGTCATTATCACCAACTGATTGGAAATTGATCTATCTTCTTGTTACTCTTCCTGACATTACGTATGTTGTTGGTTCATTAGTCAACATATGCATGCTCTTCATCACCCCCACTAAGAGGTTGTTTGTCGACATTGTGTGCTACCTACAGAGTGCGCCTGGGCATGACTTACTATATGGTCCTCTCCTTCCCTGTATACTACCGGATTTAGTGATGCTAATTGGGCTGGTAGCCAACTGACCAACGTTCCACTACTAGATATTGTACATTTGTTGGAGTTAATCTTGTTACTTGGCATAGCAAGAAGCGAAGTGTTATTGCTCCCTGTGCTGGAGCCAAGTATCATGCCATAGAGCATACTACTTTTGAGGTGTTGTATATTCGTTCTCTTCAAGATTTTGGTATTTGGGTCACTATGCCTATGGAAATGTGCTATGATAATCAGGCAGCTATCTTCATAACTAATAATCCAGTTTTTCATGAGTGTACCAAACATATATTGAGGTTGATTGTCACTTTATTCGGGACTTACTCATGTGTAAGCAAATTGTTACACCTTATCTCCGCTCCGATGATCAACTTGGCGATATGTTTACAAAGCCCTTGCCTTGCTCTTCTTTCCAGTGTCTTTGTTTCAAGTTGGGCATGTTTGATTTTTATGCTCCAGCTCGAAATGGAATGTGTGTGTTTTAGATTGGTATAGTCAATGAGGGTATTTTGTTCATTGTGTATTGTAATCATAGTAATATAATGCAAGTTACGGTGTAGGGTTTCAGTATTGGAAGCACTGACCTTCTTTTCCATCTCTCAGTTTTCTCATTTTTTCACTTCCTAACTTTAATACATATTGACAATTCAACTGTCAGTAACCCTCACATCCTTGTAGGACATAACAAAATATTGATGTTAACCCATATCTGCGTAAATATAAGGGACATTGATCAAGAAATGGCTAAACCAATGGGTGCATTATTAATGGTGAATTCCATATAATGATGGTCAAGCGCCACCAATGTTGTGGCAGCTGCCAACTACATGAATTTATTGTCACACATACAGTTATTCTTCAGTCATCAATTATGTGTTATGTTAAATTTATGTAAATATCACCAAATTTGGAGTAAGTAATGCATATTGGAAAACAAAAGTAGGGATCACCAATTACTAGATTTACATAGATGGTGGCAATAACAATAATAATTATATTCAGCGAAAAAATAGAACCACATATAAGGATAGGGAACTGAATTAACAAAAGCATACCCTTAAGCTGTTGAACAAGCCCTTTAAGTATTTTCTCCTCACTTGTTAGCTTTGACAATTCTGCCTCATCTTTAGCTACAGCTAGTTTTGCTTGTTCAACTTCCTGCTTTCGCAATGTTACTCCGTCTTGATAAGTTGCAATCTTTTTCTTCAATTTATCTCTAGCAACTTTTCCAGCCTCCCAACATGTATTTGAGCACTTCACTTTACCATCATACTCATCACTACCATCACAGCAATCTGCTCACCGGGGCATGTAAAAAATCAAAATAGTAAGTACTGCTAAAATTTACATTGCAATAATAAAGATATTTGCATGTGTAAAGTTTATTCAAAGGATTGCCAAAATTTGTTTTAACAAAAGCATAATGCAGGGAGTTCTCACCATTGACAATCTCATTAAAGAATAAAGTTCTCGTAAATTGAAGTGTTGTATGCATAAGGATGTGAAAGAATCAGCAGATAGATCAACTACTTAATGTAAGTTTGATGGTGAGATGTCGAACGCCATGTCATGTTCATTATATTTGGAGTGTGTTGGGTACTCCCTATACCTGCTTGGAAATTGTGTCATTGCTTAAAAGGACTTAAGATGGGTAAGAGGAGAAAAAAAAAAGTGTGTTCGGCAATAGAATTCTGTCTTATATAGTATTTATAGGTGGAAAGAAAATAGGCAGTCCTATGAAAATCTTTAAAGGGGTACTTTAAGCATATATATCCACTGCAGCTAATGCAAATATACTGAACCTGGCAAGAGAGGATTCATGTTCACCTAAGCTACAAACAAATTTCAAAATTTTCTAATACATCTCAATCAAAAATTCTCATCAAGTTTGCAATTTTATTCTCTAATCAAAAATTCTCATCAACCAAATAGCCAGAGTTGAACACCGACTTCTTTCTGTTTGCAGAAGGACCAACCAAATGATTAATTACAGCGTAAATAGAAGCTTCCAAGCACCATTTTTGCAAATGTCAGTTGAGGACCATGCTTGTGTAGGTGATCTTGCTGGGTTGGAAGCTGAATGACAGTTGTGAGAAAGAGGTCCTCTGATGCTGTTTGCTGTCTTGACTGACTGGAGTATACAGTGCCATACTTCTATCTTGTTGCTAATTCATCCTCGTTGTTTTTTGAACTCGGGTATGCCCATTGCATGGTGTACATTTTATGACCTTTATAAAATTCTCTTAATTTAAAAAAAAAAAAATAATAATAATTAAAAATCAACTGCTTCAATTCAATTTATGCATCTGCATCTCGACATCAACAAAAGTCTGCTTGATGCAGTGATTGTAGTCTTAGCCCCCTTTTTATGATGAGAAACCACTCCAACAAGAGCACTTTCAACCCACCCCTGCAGGCTGAACCCCAGATACCAGCAACCACCTGCTAGCCACAGGTATCAGGCAAGTAAGGGCGTACTAATGGGAGTGGACTATAAGACTTCTGGGTTCATGTTAGTCCAATGACAATCTGCAACCGCTAGGCTACCCTGGTGGGTTGCAGTCTTAAGTCTTTCCAAAAGACTCCACGTACAACACAAAAAGTGCAGCTCACCTGGCTGCCCTTGTTTCTCACACAAAACATTCCCAAGTAACATATGCGTTCCCAACTGAAGCAACCTGCTAAACCCCAAAAACGGGTGAAAGAAGTCACACCGCAGACCTCTAACAACAGTTGAATGCAACACAAGATGATTCAGGTTGGGCATTGTTGTAAATACTGAATCTATTATGAAGCACTTCACCTCTTCTCACTAGGTTGTCCACTATCAAAGTTATCACAAACGTAGCTGTGACTAAAACAGAGAAAAGGTGGGAGGGAAAAAAAAGGAGGCAACCTTAGGGCATGTCCCTCTGGATACACTTCCAACAAAAGTTGAGACTTACAATTAGGGACATAAACAAGCCAAGTAGTGGGTTACTCAATGTCAGCTTGAAAAATTAATAAGCTCAAAATTGAAGCTCATTTAGTTTGGTTTTTTATACAATCTTGGGGTGCTCACTAGCATATTAAACCAAGTCCAAGCCAAGCTGAATAAACCACCAAGCTCCAAAGTATGATCAAACTTAGCCATTTGTTTTACAAGTTGAACTTGAGCAAGCCTCTAACTAGCCATGCTCAAGTAGCTTAGTTCATCTTAAGCCCAATTTATTACTCTTACACCATTTAAAGTTGACCTTTTAATAATTGATATTACATTAGAAACTTTTTAAGAAACCAACTTTGTTTAACAGTGGATAAAAAACAAAAAAAAAAACTCTTGATTGATAATAATACTTTCTAAAAAAACTCTTTAATATTACTAATTAGAATGCATATATTCATATGTTTTTGCCTACATTGTATAGATATATAAATAATTATAAATAAATGAGGAAGGAAATAAAGAATTTTTATAGCTTAAACAGATAGTAATTTTTATATCTTATAATATAATAGATATTTTTTGTGAAATATTTCATCACATTTAGAAATATATTTCTTGTGAGTAAGCCTTTTCAAATGAAAATCATACAGAAACAGTGGACATTAGTATTGCTTCTGTTTTAATATTTCTTTTCTTTTCTTTTTTTCTCTTTTTTCTTTTTTCTTCTTCTCTTTTTTTTTTTTTTTTTTTTTTTTTTTTTTTGATAAACCATTCTACAGATACCTTCTCAAAACCAAAACTATGTAGAAATGGCCCTTCAGAAAAGAAAAGAAAAAACACTATCTCAACATAAAAAAAGAAAAAAGAAAAGAAAAATCTTAACAGATTCCAAAATTTTGAGTCCATAAGAAAATGCAAATGATTCTGAAATTGGTTTCATATTTTTATATAAAAAAATATATATTTAAAAAATCAAAGGAAAAAACTGAAAACCAAACTGCTACTAAACATGCCCTTGATATTTAGTAATTTATTAGTTACTAAATTCACAATATTATTAAAGTTAGTGACAACCATAATGTGATCTGATCTCACATCTTATTTACCAATCCAGAATTCCTCCACCTCGAGACATCCTTCCCAGGCAAACAGACACAGCATGATACAACAATTCAAAGATTTCACTCACTAATGCCAACTAAACCAAGCCATAACCCACAACTTCCATAAAAGCTAAAGTTATCCCCAATAAATACTCCCCATCTATAGAAATGCCAAATAGGTCTTAGAATGCTGACTTTAAGGCAAGACTTGGTTGACTGAATTAGTAGATGAAGGGGGTTAAGTGTTGCAATTTTTAGTTCAGGAGGCGAAGTGACATGGCGCAATAGTTGATGGGAGTAAAGTGTAATTCGCACTAATCTTAAGCCAAAATGTTTTAATTTTCAAGGTTATGGGCATCATGCTCGAGACTGCCCTCGCCTAAAATTAATGTGTATATTAAGTCAGTTGTTGCAGTGGAAAATGAAAAAACGTTCAGAGATAAAAGAATCCAAGATTATGAGGATTTTTGTGCAAGTTGTTGATCCTGTCGACCATGAGTCCATTGATGATCTCTTTGATGATGTGATTGGCATCATTCGACCTTTGTTAGCCTCCAGTAAACAAGACTAAGGGAACTTGAAAAGCTACAATGAAGGAAAAAAATTCATACAAGGTTAAATACAGTGATCAAGTGTGCTCTCTAGAAAGTGATTGATACTAGGAATTGCACTAATGATGTATCTGAAGAAGTTGTGAAGAAACTGAGTTTGAAAGTTGAGCCACACCCTTGGCCTTATCACTTGGCATGGATTACTAATACCAATTAAAATCGATAAGCACTACCTCATGTCATTCAACGTTGGCAAAGTCAAAGAGATCGGAATGTGTGATGTTCTGCCTCTTAAGCTCTGTCATATTCTCTTCAGCCACACATGGATTTGGGATCATGATGTTACACGTGCTGGACATGCAAACGCTTATTTTTTTTAATTGATGAGTGTGAAATACACCTTTACTTGTGCCACCGATTCCAAAGTCATTAAATTGAAGAAGAATTATTTGGTGATTAGGCATGTTCCTCATTCAGATGAGATTCTTGGTGTGCACCAAAATCAAGTTCTTTTCAGTGGTGGAAAATTGATGTTTCAATCCTTCATTGGTTAAAGACGAATTGTCTACTTTGGAAGTCTCAGGTGAAGCCTATGGGCACATTGCATGGAAAGAAAACTTTTTGGTCCAATAATGTAATTTACAAAATTATTAGTTACGATATTTTGTTTATGTTTCCAAATATTATTTGGGTTTAGTTTCCAATTATTATGTTTCCAAATAATGGCCTTAGGCCTATAAATATTAGGTTTTGCATTGCATTATTCAGATTTTGATTAATAATATTGTAAGTGTTTACGGTTGTTGGCTCTTGAATGTTTTTTCTCACTCTTTCCCTACTGACTACTGAGAACAAAGTTTACTTGAAACATATAAATAATTTGAGGGCGAAGTGACAATCCTTTGGAAGAGTAGATGAAATCACCAAAAATGTTCAAAATAAGCTAACATGCATATAAAAAATACAAGAAAAGGTTTAATACTTTAGACTAGAGGGTTTCCACAAACAACACGCACGATCATGCATTGAGAGTAACGTTAAAGAGAGTTCATGAGAGGTTAGAGTAAGAAGGATGAAAATATATATATACAATAAAAAATAATTATAAAAAAAAAAAAGGAAGGGCCTTAACTTCCTTTTAACAACCTTTGATTAACTTCCTATTTATTTGCTACTTTAAAGTGGGTCTTATTATTCTTTCTGTTTTACACCTTAGAAGGTGGGGACAAGACAATTTATACGCTTCTATAGTGGAGACCTAGATAAAGACTAAAAGGCCAATACGATTAAAGCTTGCAACATTAATGTGCTTAAGAAAAAAAGAAAAACAAAAGCAACAAGCTATGACATTTTAGAGGATGTTTAACACATAAAGCATCATGATAAACAAGTTAAAAGTGAATAGACCAATGCAAAATCAAAGAATGCATTATATTGAAAATAACTTATGCTAATACCACATTAACAATTCAGACTCACACTCGAAAAAATATTTTGTATAGTAGAGATATTTATTACAAGGAAACAACAAAACCAAATCAAACTAAGGCTTATGTTCAAATTAGGTGAGGTTGTCTACATGAATCATTTTTTGCCATTCAGATCTATCAAAGGCTATATGCTTAATTAATTTAAGTAAATCCATATACTTTTTCACTATTGCATCCCATATCAGCTTAGGTCTTCCCCTCCCCCTACCACTTCCGTTAATGGTGATCATATCACTCTTCCTTACCGTTGCAGAAATAAGTATTCGTTATTCGTGAACCTATTCTCTCTTAACTAATCTTCAATAAGTGCTACTCCTACCATTTCACAAATTTATCATCTTTTCTAGTTTTACCGCACATCTATCTAAGCATTCTCATCTCAAGTACACTCCTTACTTTATACACATGTTTCTTTATTGCCCAACATTTTGTTCCATAAAGCATCACTGGTAATGCAATCCACAAGAAGAGCAAAAAAAAAAACAAAGTTAAATTTAGTGGCAATAATTGAAAATTTTCGTTGTTTCGAGCTACTAGTTTGGTTATAGTCTTATTATAGTCTCATAGGTGATTTGGGAGTAAAAAGGATTTCTTACCACAAATACCATCATTGACTCTAGAAGAAAATATAAAAAATGGAGCATAGCCTGCATTGTGACAATAGAATTTTCCATTGGGGCACGCTGATGTTCCTGAAAACCCACAACAATAATTTGTCAAACCACCAAACAAAGATAATGCATAGGACATATATTTTGAAGCCTAACAACCAGAGAAAGCAGCTACCCAATAAAATAAAAAAACAAAAGAGGCACCACCAGAAAGCGTGACATAAAATAATAAATATAATTAATTAATATATATATATATACACATATATCAAATTTTGAGTCATATTTTGTGAAGACCACATAGTACTTGTTTTCTTGTGATGAAACTGCAATGAAAGACAACATAGGCCAGGACAGCTAATTTTGCAGCAAAATAACAATACAGAAGGCAAAGGGGAATAAGCAGTAGATATAGATATATCAAAGTAAAAAAGAAAAATGAGGGAGAAAGGGTAGACCAGGCTCGTCAGTGCCATCGAGGCAGTCGCAGAAGTCGTCATTGAGCTGAGATTTGCTAAATTTCTTGGATCCATCCCTGCATTTGATACTGATAGTGCCCGATGACGAGGAGGATGATAAAAATGTCTTATAATATACTTCATCTGTTGTCATCCATTATCCATGATGTTTAGCAAAAAAACCAAATCAAAATCAAAATCAAAATCAAAATCAAATATGTCCTTCTCTCATAATGCGTAGTACATATATGTATATATTCATAATATGAAAATGAAAAGAAAAGAAAAGAAAACCTTGGGGAGCAATTCCAAGTAGGTCTTTGGAGGGAACAGAAGCCGATCTACCAATAATCAAAGCCACCCATAACATAATAATAAACCATAACAAGGAAAAGGAGGAGGACGATGACGAGGTTTTCATCTTCTGCAAAAACCTTTACAATCAAATCCAACTACGCTCTTCTCTTGTTATTTATTTACTACTTTTTGTTCTAACTCTTGATTTGTCACTACAAACAACACCACCTACCTACGTAATTCGCAAGCCCAAATCCAAATCCAAATCCAAATCCAACTTTAATGTATAAGCTGATTAGATTAGATTAGATTAGCTTAGATGCCTATGTGGAGTTTGGAAACAAGACCCTAACTTATGAAGATAGAGGAGAGGAGCTATTGACCGATCGCACTTCTCAGCGGCACGTCTCAAGTGCTAACTGCGGCGCAACCTCTGTTTGATCACGGAAAATGAGTGGGAGCACTAACCAGTGCTCCCACTAATTAGGGATAGTGGGTCTCACCAGTAATGATGTGATGTTTTAGTCTTAGAGTTGTATTTTTTTTTTCTTTTTTACTTTTTTAATGCATTAGTGCTATTAGTGGTGGTGTTTTTAGTGGAATGAATCATTGTTGGTTTGATCACAGGGATGAGGGCACAAAAGAAAATTTTAAAATAAAAATAAATATATCATAATTAAACACAATATAAGAGACATAAATACAGAGACATAGTGAGCCATAGTTAAAATAAATCATAAGTATGGAGAGATCGTCAGTCATAATTAAAAAAAAATTGATCATAATAAAAAATAAAAAAAAATAAAAAAAAAAAGTTGATATAACTAACATCCATACTCCTTTTAAAAGGTCTATGTTAAAATTTGCTATAAAATGATTGTATCTCATCAAGTCTAGGCGCCAAGAAAAAAAAATAGGAAATAATCAATTGTGATTTTATTTAAGTGAGTCGGAACAAAATTTATTCACATATGAGTGAATTTTTTTTATTATATTTTGATGCATAATGTTTTTTTTTTTTTAATTAAGAATGAGTAATGTTAGTATTATGAAATATATACAATCAATTAGTATGGGTGTTACTTTGGATCACACACACCAAAATTGGGGTTTTTTTTTTTAACACTCATCATAATCTCAACAATATCCTTTAGATCTCCATCTATGTAACCTTTCTCTGGCAACCTTTACCCCTAGTCCCTTTGATTTAATTGAGATTGTTGTTGTTCTCATGCACTGCATTCAGTCATTTTTGTTTCGGGTGTTAGATTAAAAAACTAGGACTTAGAATTGCTCCAAACTAAAAACCTACCTAGAAATTGGCTGCACGAGTGGCCAGAGAACAACTCAGCCTTGAATTTTGAACCTGTCTCTCTATCAACTGACCCTCTCCATTTTCTTGATCATTTCAAACTCTCTAATCTTTTTTTCTCTTTTTCTCTCTTTTTCTCTTATCTGTCTCTACCAAAATTCACCAACATTCACAAACCTCTTCATCTAACAAAATCAAAAGAGTTTTAGACCCTACCAATTTGGCAAGCGTCTCGAGGGCTACGTTTTGAACGGTGGAGATCGTTTTCTAGCACCATCGAATTTTGGGTTTTTCTCTCTTTTCCTATTCTAAGCTTGACGTAAGGATTTTCTTGAAGTTGTGTGTTATCTAGCTTTGTTATGTGTTATTTTTGTACTTAGAGTGATTTGGAAACCTAGGGTTTATTTAACTTGATATTAATGCATATAATGAGGGGAAATTCTCATGAGTTCAAAAATCTCGAAATTTGATTGTTCATGGTTGTTATGTATGTTTGAAATTGGAGAAATTACTTTCGAAATGAGAAATTTCCAATTTTTCCAAAACCCTAGAATTTGCGAAATTAAGGAATCAATTGTTTATCGAGGAAAACTCTTGAAAATTGTGAGAAATTACAAGCATTGATTACATTTGTGAAATGCTGAGGTTATGAGATAATGTACTCATTTTGGAATTGTTGAAAAAGTATTGAGTTATAGCAATCAGTGGAGGATTGAGTTGATGCATTGTAGAATTTCATGCGAATTAGGGAAATTTGAAACAATTGCAAAGACACGCATATCATTGACATTCATGTGCTCGTGTTTTAAATTTCACATTTACCTTTGAGAAATGCATTGAGATTACTTTTGTTGAGAATAAATTGTTATTTCGAGAAATGGGATAAATACCTTGGTGAATCCTTAGAAGGTGTAGTTCGGTTGAAAATTAAGTTGGCTTTAGGTCCATGGTGAAAGTCCAAAAACACACATGGAGTAGGTCCCAATTTCCTTCAGGTTAAGAGCCGATAAAGTGGTTTTGGTAGTGCTCAATGAGACTACTTGCACACATTAGCCTAGGGATTACCATAGTCGTATTTATCGCCCAGCATTTTATCAAAACGAATGATTGATTGATTATAAATCCAAACAAGTGCATGGCATGAAATTTCAAAATGAAAAAAACTTATGTTTTTGGGCATGGCATTCTCGTATGCATTCACCTCATGATGTTATTAAATTTCATGCACTTCATTAAGAGTATTTCTACTGAGCATCATTGCTTATCCCATCATGGACAATTTCAGGTGTTAACAATGTGCCTCTGCCAAAGTGAAGACTTGGTAGGATTTTGGAGCTTAGGGCTCATTTACTTGCTTTCATTTTCGTATAGCCATTGGGCTTTTATGTTTTGGGATTTAAACTCCATTTTTTATGTAACCAGGCTAAGCCTTGGAACTTCTAGCCTTTAAGGCATTTCCCTTGTATTTAAACTTCTTTTTATCTTTTATAATTACATGCTATAGATTCAAGCTCGTAGAGTTGTGAATTTATTAATGCATGTGATGTAATTGGAACAACTGAATGAAATACAAGGATTGAGGATTTATTGTTATATGAATTGTGGGTCAATGTTCACTATTAGTTATTGATTTCACTTGTGTAATTGATAATTGGAATTGAATAATGAAAATGAGATATATATGCATTCGGTCGGGTTTCACTATTTTGGGGGTGTTATAACTTAGTATAAGAGCTTACCAGGTTTGAATATCTTAGGCTCACAGGATGTGATTCTTACCATAATGGGTTCATTTCGCTAACTATGAGTGTTATATGCTTTATGTGCTATGTGATAACATGTTATGTGACTAAGTGGGTATCGCATTAAAATTCTAGGATGTTAATTGCATCTATGAAATTTCTAGAAGTCTTATTAGAAGAGTACTTGATCAATACTTATTATAATAGAAACTCTTGGAACATTTGTGGGACAATTACTATCTTGGAAGAGACTGTATGTGATTACATGACTAAGTGCTTATATAGAGTGCAATTTCGTTCTATCTATTGTTCTAGGACGTGTGAGACTCCGTTGCGAGCACATGTATTAGTGTGCTAAATTCATTTGTGTTTGTCTTTAATTAGGATGTCAGGACAATGACATGTAGTTGTAGACCGCCCCCGAGAACTCCCGGCTCCGCGCCTGCGAGGGCGCGAAATCGTTTTGTTTTGAGCTTCTACAGTTCGAACTCAATGTCATGGTTCTGAATCTAATCTCACAAAGTGCAATGTGAAACTGATAAATCATCAAAGAGTCCAAATCCGGCAAATTGTTTTGGAAAACTGATTTTTATAAAGAAGTGCCAAACGTGGACTGCTTTGCTAGATACAGAGTCGCCACCTTAATATTTTATTTTGGAAAAATTTAGGAAATCCTGACTCGTGCCTAAGGCCACGTATCCATCATCACCAAAGTTGCCTCGACTCGAGAACTTGGGTACGAGAGGGGAAGGTCATGCAATGAGCACCCCTGCTTGCCCGATCAAAGATCGGCCTGTACTAAGCATGATATTTTGTTTTTGAAAACACATGTGTTCTTATTCTGGTTATTAACCTAGAATTACTATGTGATGCGCACAACATATAAGTATAGACTAGATCACCTAAGTTGAAACAAAACATTGCATGTTCGTTTTGTTTGAAAACAATTTGAAGTTTGCTACTCGCAAGTAGGCTAAGACGAGGATTTCAATGAATTGTTCCAATTCAAGCAATCCAACCTTCATCCACAGGCATTCAGGCAGTTAATCAAACAAGCAGTTAGCCTCATGGCAAGCATGCTAACATGGCAACATTAACACACATGCAGTATGCTAAAGCGTAAACACTCACAGTGTACTCCGAGCCAAAACAAAGAACTAGTTAGAAATCATGCATGATCCTAGTTCATGTTAAGATGGCTAATGCAACACATGCAAAAATGCAACTCAGATAGGCTTGGCTATTCTAAGATGGCATATGAAATGCAACTTGATAACATGTTGTTGAACACGTATTTAAGTAAATGTATTGAAAGTACAATGCAATTAGTATGATGCGCCGAGCCCGGTGCATGCAAGACAGACGAATGATGCACGCATGCAAAGCATAAGGATGCTAATCGAAATATACCCTAAAACTAACCATCGTAAGCGGTCAAGTAAAAGAAAGAAAGAAATTGAGGTTGGAAGACATGCATCACACACACGCACGCTTATTACAACAGTTGGCCCTCTCGACGGAGGGTCCGAATAAAAAGCTAACTAGCTAATCTAAGCTAATTAAACTAATTATTACATCACAAAACTAATAACTAGCTACAACTAATTATTACAAAACGAATAAGCAGCTAAATGCATTAACTACTTAAATACAGAACCAAAGCATAAGCTAGCTAAGGAAAGCAGTAAAATAGGAGCCTCGAGGCGAGAAGTGTATGCATGCCCGGTCGCTTCGCTCGGAAATCCATCGCAATGCTCCAACTTGCCTCTGTTTGCAACTGTTCTCAGAACCTTGCACCAAGCTCCAGAAAGCTTCTAACTCACCTTGGGGACCTGTGGAAGGGTGGTCGACCAGTTGTTGATATGGGAGACCACCTACCGACTACCTTTCTTTGCTGCAGACCAGATAAAGTGGTCGGCCAGCTAGGTTTACTGGTCGGCCGACCAGTTGTTGCTGCATTTCTCCAGTTTGCTGCAACAGAGAGCAAGAAAAGACATGGCAATATATTTGCAAGATATGTGTGCACAACCACCCTCCCTATCATTTCATAAGCTCAAGGGAGTGTGGTTCTCGACCCTCGGGCCATAAATCACGCATCTCGATGCATGATGGCAGAGAGGCGAAGTTGCACAATTCAATATGAAATAAATGCACATATAAACACATAAAGCCTAGAACTCTATCATGTATGATCAAGAGAGTCGGCAACCGAGAATTGAGGCACGTTTTATCACTTCAAGTATGAAACGTTCCTCGTTCCTCATGCTCGGATTAACACCTAATCCAAACAAATGCAAGCAACTCAAGCATGCAAACATGCAACGCAACTTAAGCATGCAAACATACAATGCAAGGCATGCAAAACACAATGCAACTACATGGCATACGCAATGCAATTCAACATAAGCATGCACAATGCAAAGAATATAGCATACACAATGCGATGAACAACATAGCATACTCAATGCAATGTAAGATAGGCATGCACAATGCAAAGAACATGGCATACACAATGCGATGAACAACATAAGCATGCAACAACATGGCGTAATGTAAGCATGCAAATATCATGAAAGCAAACATGCTCAATGGCCTTAAACCAAAATGGACAGACCTCAGCCATGCCCAAATAAGTGGCCATAACACCAAAACAAAGGCATGAAATGCAAAACAAAGCATGCACATGCATTAGCCCCTTAACTAGGCCAAAGAGCACAACTTTCAAGAGTGCTCAAAGAGTGACAAATGTGGAAGTGTAATAACACTAAGGGCTCTGAAATCAAGTGTGAAATGATGTCAAATCATTCAAACAACACAAGTAAAGCATGCAAGAAGGCCTAAGGCGCAAAGCCATTAAAGGGACTACACAAGGGGCATGCAATACATGGCACAAATGATTGAACCAATCATGGAAAAAGCTTAATTAGGCCTAAACAAAGACCAAAACATGCTGAGATGGGAGCTCAAAGACCTAGGCAAGATGGCATACATGCTAGGCCATAAATAAGGCAGCAATGCATAACACTCAAAGGCACTTAAAGAGTGAATGAAGTGGGAACATGGTAATGCTACATGCTCTGAAATGTCATGGTAAATGATGCCAAATCATGTACACAACACAAATGAAGCATGCTATGGTACCCAAAGCTTGAAGCTAACATAGGCATTTGTACTACAACTATGCAAAACATGAAGCATATGGTCAAGGCAACCCAAAACAGTCCTAGAACATGTCAAAATGAGTCTAAAACATGCATGGAAGGAAGCCAAAATAAGCTAGCATGGTAAGCATGAAGCATGAAATATGCAAGGCCAAAAGGGAGGATTACACTACACCTACCAAGACCAAGCATGAGATGGCTTTGCCAACGAAAATCAGAGTTATATCATGGAAAAATAACCCCAAAAACACATTGAAGTGATAGCTCGCAAGCTTAGGCATGAAGGCATACGCAATGATTCATGTTTAAGGCATAAAGGGCAAACCCTCCAACGCATTGAATGAGTGGCAAATGTGAATGCATGCACATGAAACATGCATTGAAATCACATAGTAAATGATGCCAAATCATTCAAATAGGCCAGGCAAGGCATGCTAGTGAACTTGATACACAAAGCTAACAAGCTAGAATACATTATAGCTATATAAAGCATGGCATGCATGACCAAGACAACACAAATCAGAGCTAAAGCATGCTAAAACATGGACAAAATCTTCTTAGAGTTAAGCCAAAAGCATGCTAGAATGACATGTTAAAGCATAATACACATTAGGCTAATTCATGGAATTGCACTACAAGTGCATGGAGCATGCATGGGGCTATCAAACCCAACCTTAACAGAGTTATGGCATGTTAAAACAACACCAAAAACCTACTGAAATGGAGTCAACATAAGCTAAAATGACATGCTACTTCATGAAGCATACAAGATTAGTTTATGAAATTTACATTACAAGTGTATTAAGCATGCATGAGGTGACAAAACCAAGTAAACACAGTGGTATGCCATGCTGAAATAACCCCAAATACATGCTAAGAACAAGCCAACACAAGCTTAATAAACATGCTCAAACATGAGGCATTCAAAGGAAGCATTCAAAATACAAGGAGAGGGGACGACCCTCTCATATTTGGGACCCTAAAACCACCTTTCTACCACTGAAAATCCTCTGGATTTCAGTGGTAGAAAGGTCATGCAAAGGCTAGAACAAGAGCCAAAAGGGATGGCTCAAAACAAGGCCTAACAAGGCCTAAAAGGGGGTGGACCACCCCCAACAAAAAAGTGACCTTAAACAAACATTTTAAGTATGCAAAAATAAAACTTTTTTGTAGTTAAGAGTTAAGCTTAAATCAGCATGCAAATAGGGAAAAAAGCTTAAGCAAAAGCAAGGTTCAAGAGGATAGAAACTCACCCTTGATGAACACCTTCAAGGCTGCAACTCCAACACTCTTTTTGAACCAAAACCAGTCCAAAAACTTCAAAAACAACCTCAAGAAGCCTCAGCAACAAAAGGATGGTGTTTGAGTATGTGTTTGTGTGTTAAAGTGTGGTAAAACTACACTTTTAAGGCACAAAATGAAGAACAAGAATAAGATAGAGACAAAAGTGTATCTATATCTTCCAAGCCCAAAAAACTGAACCTGGAGGAGGAGGAGGGAGGTTCTTTCTTATAGAGAACCAAACTCAAGCTTATTGGACAAGCTTAGGGTCCAAGGCCATCCCTTCATACACGTGTATGGAGGATGGCTTTAGTGCCTTTCCAACTGTGCCAGCTGGATGAAAATATCTCCAAAAATGTGATGAAAAGCAGCCGACCACTTGAAGTGGTCGGCCAGCTACTTAACGTGGTCGGCCGACCACCACAAGTGGTCTTCCAAGACAAAAAACTGATCGGCCATGGTGGGAGATGGTCAGCAGCATGAAAACAATGCAGTGGTGTGGTAGCCGACCAGAAAATGTGGCCCAAAGACCAAGAAAACCAGTTTCCCGACCATAAAATTGACTGGCGAGAAGAAAAGTGGTCTCCAAGGAGAAGAACCGGTCTCCCACCCTTGTACCACCTTCCAAACAAAGAAAACAAGGTTTGTACCAAAAACAAACCCAAAAGGATGCAAGACAAAAGTTCGGGAGGCAAAGCGCGCAGCCGAAAGCCTCGAAAACTAGTCTACGGGCATCAAAAGTGGTCTACGACCACAAAAGTGATCTCCCGGACCACAGTGTCCCTCTAGGCAGAGGCAACAAGGTGTGGTTCAAAAACCATGCCAAACGGAGAACGTTAAGCAGTCCCGAGTCAAGGCGCGCGGCCGAAGACTCCAAAAATCGAAAACCAGTCTCCAAATGAGGAAAGTGGTCTACAACCACAAAAGGATGGCCTACAAGACCTCTCTCTCCCTCCAGGGAAGAGAAACAAAGTTCGGTCCGCAAACCGAGCCAAAGCACAAAGAGTTCAGAGGCCTGGAGGCAAGGCACTTGGCCAAAAACTCCGAAACCTCGAAACGAGCACAACATACGCAATCACCGAGCGCTCAATCGATGACGTCTGAGTCTTAAGGTCAATCAAAAATAGGGTGTCTACAGTAGTACAAGTGGTAGGAGTGGTAGGCCTCGTCGGGGTAGCCAAGAGGTAATGGTTCAGGATGAGGTTCTGGTGCAAGATAAAGGGTTTGGCCAAGCTAATGTGGCTGAACAAGTGAGTCAAGCTGAAGTGTCGAGGCAAATGGGCCAAGGTGTTATGGGTCCTTTAGCCCAGGAAATGACGGGTATTTTAAGGGAGTCAATGGGCATCTTAAGGGCAAAAAATCAAGTCCGAGAGAATGTGGCCAAGTGAGATCATCCTTTCTTACTAGGGAATTCTTCCGGTCAAAACTGGTGAAGTTTTTATGGAGAACTGGATCCAGTAAAGGTGGATGAGTGGCTCGAAGAGATAATGACGACCTTTGAGATGCTTCACATCAATGATGATGACTTGAGGGTAACCTTGGAAGCTTTTCAACTCAAGGGAGACGCAAGCTAGTAGTGAAAGTACGCGAAGGTTCGAATTAGGATATCTTGGGAATCATTCACTGCCGCTTTCCAAGACAAGTACTTACCTCCCACTATTAGGGAAAGACTAAGGCAACAATTTGAAAGACTCAAACAATTAAGCACACCTTTGGCCAAGTTCAAAACAGTCTTTACTAGTTTATCCCAAGTTTGCTCTAGAGTTAGTGGTAACGAAAGAACGTCGTTGCATTGAATTCGAAATCGGGATCAGGTTTAAGGTCTCTGGTTCTATGATTGAGAATATGACCGCTTAGTTAAGTCAACAGCTCGTGTTGAGATCACAGTTCAAGAGGAGGAACGCTTGAGGAGCTCCAAACAAAGAGGACAAGAGTCGCAAGGTGATTTCCAAAATAGCAAAAGGTAGATAAGTTTTACCTCATACCAATCTCAGCCAATACAAACTAGATCTACTTTCCCGGTATCAAGTGCTAGTTTAAAGAGGAACACTTAGAGTGGGATTACTTATTTTAAGTGTGGCCAACTAGGCCACAAGTCTCCAACTTACCCACAGAGAGAAGAGAGGCAACAACCACCACTACTACCAGCTTGTTCTTAGAGTCAGTCCCAGGTAGGGGATAGTCGTCTACATGCTATTAGTGTAGGTAGTTGAGGCATTTGAAGAGAGCATGCCTGCAATTGGGGGGTACATCCGACATATCAAGTTCGAAGTAGACTTTGAGCCATCAACCGACTAATTTCATTCAGGTATCTAAGGCCATTCAAATAGCCATTTTGGCTCAGTCAATACAGCAGGTCTATGTTTCGAGGGGTGAGCAGGTAGATCAAAGGCCAATGGGCACGTATGTATGCGGTTACCACGCCAGATCAGTCGCCAGGACCTTTAGTAATGAGAGGTAATTTTCTGGTGTTCAATTCATTAGTAAGTGTGTTGATTGGTATAATACGTTGCATTCATTTATATCTTATACTTTTGCATCTGTTTTGGGGTTACAGGTTGATCAATTAAAGTCTTCATTGTTGGTTGAGTCACCGGTTGGGAATAGAGTGGTATTGGGGCAAGTGTGCCGCTCTTATGAGATTGAGGTCTGAGATCATTGACTCTATTTTGATTTCATCATCTTAAACATATGTACTTTCGATGTAATTTTAGGTATGGATTGGTTGACTAATTTCTAGGCCACGATAGATTGCTATTGTAGAAGAGTGTTAATGTGTACACCAGTTGGGGATTTTTTTACTTCATGTATGATTGGGGCAATAGTTCTATCCCACCGTTATATGACCTTAAGCGTCGATGAGTTCATTTTTTCCATCACTTTTGCTGATGAGGGTAGTATGGTTCGGGGTGACTTACGGAGAGTAGTTCGCGAGTGTTTAGATGTTTTTCTAGAAGACTTTATCGAGTTACCACCACACTGAGAGATTGAGTTCTCCATTGACTTAGTGCCACGCACGACACTAGTTTCCATGGCACCATATAAACTTGCGCCTGCCGAGTTACGTGAATTTAAGGCGCAAAGACACTTGAATAACAAAGATAGCAAGATAATAGAATAATGAGTCACTTCTTGACTCAACTACTATGATAGAAAAAAGTATGGTCAAACAAAACAGAAACTCCCCATTAAGTATGGGTTCCCGAGCCACAAGGTTAAATAGGTGTTGTCATGAATGATTCTATGACCCACAAGAACTCATCGGGTTTTACGTGACCAAAATTTAAATTAGCGGGTTCTACTAGCATACACAAAGACATTACTCACGCCTCAATAATATACAAACACAAAACTGCGGAACCTTATTCTTTGAATCAAATTGTCTTTATCAAAACTATATGTCAATCTAATTTCTATTATATATATATAAATATATCTTATTTTGGAATTGAACTACGTTTTCAGAATTGTATTTACTATTAATATTTCTACTCACTAAGCTATCAACTGATTTAGTTGTTTAACATTTTCAAGTGAGAGGATAACTTAGAGTTGGACTCATAGCTCGGCAGAGACTCTGTTGCACGGACCTTTGGGACTCATTTTAGTTAGATTAATAAATTTTCTTGCATATACATTATGATTGGGTTTCATTTAAAATTACCTTTTTGTGGGGGCTGTATATGTCCTATTTAATATATTTCTGAAGTTGGTTGTGGCTAGTTTGACCCATTTATATTTGCGACATGTCACTGGATTATGTTTTGGTTTATTTATGACTAGACTATTGTAGCATTTATTCTATATAATTATGAATTCTTATTTATGCTTACGTGTGTCACAGGCTAAGAGCCTGTGTGTCATGCCTGATCACCCCTCGGATTTAGGGTGTAATACTTATTGTTAGACAATCTTCACTGTATTTAAATAAATTAAATTCTGTTGTGTACTAAACAACAACTAGAATATAAAGAAATAAAGGAAATGAGAGAAAAATGTTTGATTACAAAAATCAAACTAACAATAGAATTCAATAAATAAAAACAGATTTTATTTTGTTTCAAAAACAAAATTAAAATCCGATTTAAATAAATAATAAAAACAGAAAATAAATAAATAACTTACTTGATTAATATCTTGAATATTATTCTGATCAAGTCCAGTGTTTGACACTGTGTCCTTAAGACAGATTCGTCCTCTCCTCGGTGCTTTCAGAATATGGACGTCTATCTCCCAAGATGAAATGATCAACAACAAACATATGCAACACTACAATATATTTGTGTAACGAACACACTAAGTGTTTTATACTCTCTCTCACAAAAATTAAATGTAGCAAAATAAAGAATAAATTTGCAGAGGTGAAGTACGAAATTTCTGAATGTGTAAAACATCAAATGAGGGTTGTCCTATTTATAGATGTATTGGTGGCTGCAGGTTTTGAATTAAACAGGTGCAAACCTGTTTGAACAGGTATGAAACCTGTTTGGTTTTGAATTTAAACAGATTTGAATCTGTTGGGTTCAAAATTCAAACAGATAAAAACAGAAAGGGACTTGTTTGGGTGTACAGAAAAACCGGACCAGTTTATTTCCGGAATTAATTTTGAATTCTAGATTTTATTTTTCAAAAAATTAAATTAAATTCAAATATTTTTGACCCAAAAAGATAGGTATTGGGCCGGACAAGCCCAACCCAACCTCATACCACGCACCCATGCCCAAACCCAAGCCCAGCCCAGCCCGCCCGCCCGACCGGACGAACGGTAGCGACGACGAGCGCGCGTGTGTGGTGATTTTAGGATCCAATGGGTCTAGCCCATTTTGTCCATAACCTCCATCTCTAAAACACTTGGATACCCCTTGGGACACACCCCAAGTTCCAATCCCATGCCTTATAAACCCATTCAAAACTTCCCACGAAATCAATGTGAGACAAGCCTTATTCAAACCTTTAAGGATTTTCCACCAAAACTCTATTTCCATGGAGCATACTTTGGCTTCAATTTCCCGTTCACTTGATAATGGTTTTGAGCAACCAAATATACCACGTGAATCACAACGCGGCATAGAACACGTTACCACTTTGACTCGCGAAAATCGACGCTCGGGTCCCACCTAAATATTAGACCAAACTTAGCAAAAAATTTTGGTTTTACCCAAATTTTCTAACCATTTTCAACAATCCCCCACATGAATGGAATTTGATGACAACGAAAATGCAACAATATGCAGACTTTATCGAAAGAGTATAAATCGAAAATATCTGTAGACGTCCCCGAACATCCCGGGAGGGAATCCCGTTTTGTTCATTTGGGCTCACTACAGTTCAGGACTCAAAGTCACGGTCCTGTATCTAATCTCACAGAGTGCAATGCAAGACCGATGAATCATCAAAAAGTCCAAATCCGGCAAATCGTTTTGAAAACAGATTTTTTGAAAGAAGTGCCAAACATGGACTGCTTTGCCAGATACAGAGTCGCCACCTAAATATTTATTTTGGGGGAATTTAGGAAACCCTGACTCGTTGCCTAAGGCCACGTGTCCGTCATCACCAAAGTTGCCTCGGCTCGAGAACTTGGGTACGATTGGGGAAGGTCACTTCGTGAGCACCCCCGCTCGCCCGATCAAAGATCGGCCTCTACTAACCATGATATCGAGTTTTGAAAACATTATGTGCTCTTATTCCGGTTATTAGCCTAGATTTACTACGTGATGCGCACAGCATACAAATATAGACCGGATCGCCTGAATTGGAACAAAACATTTCATGTTTGTTTATTTTGAAAATGGTTTGATGGTGCTACTCGCAAGTAGGCTAAAACGTGGATTTGCCACCCTCAGGTGGGCTTAGAAAGCAAGATGATTTGCCACTCTCAAGTGGGCTTAAAACTCACAATCAATGCATTATTCCAACTCAAATAATCCAACATTCACCCACAAGCATTCAAGCAGTTATATCATATAAGCACATAGCCTCATGGCAAGCATGCTATCATGGCAGTCACTCACACACATGCAAGGATACTAAAGCATAAACACTTACCGAGTACTCCGAGCCAAAACAGAAACTAGTTAGTAATCAATGCATGATCCTAGTTCATGTTAAGATGGCTAATGCAACACATGCAAAATGCAACTAAAAATAGGCTCGGCTATCCTAAGAATGGCATATGAGATGCTACAGCTAACACGTATTCAACTTGGAATTGGAATATAATGCAGCTAGTATGATGCGCCGAGCCCGGTGCATGCAAGACAGATGAATGGATGCAAATATGCGAGCATAAGTATGCTAATTGAAACATGCCCTAAACTAACCATCATAAGCTGGTAAATAAAAGGGAGAAAGACGTGGGGTTGGAAGACATACATCACACACACGCACACTTATTACAAAATTGCCCTCCTCGGAGGGTCCGAATAAATAATACAGTCTGAATAAATAATTAACTACTCTAGCTAATTAAATATTACAAAACCCTAATTAATTAACAAATTAACTAGGCAAGCGAATAAACTAGCATGCAAGCTATAAAATGGACTGCCTCAGCTCTTGTTCCGAATGATAAAAGATGCATGCATGCTCGAGTCGCCTTGTCGGGAAATTCCTTGCGATGCCCCGATGTAACAACCCTCGTACTGATTACCGATAAACCACTGAATTAGCTACTGGTTACTGTTAAACTGAACGGATAGTGACTGATAATTGAATGAACTGAAGTACTGAATGGACTGATTGAAATCGAAACTGAAATTGAATAAGTTTATGTATTGAATTGCATGTTGCATCTGTTTGAGTGATTGATTATCTGTTTGAATTTATGTGTTTAAACTGCTAATTGAAGGCCTTATCGGCGGCCGAATTAGGAACCATTTAGAGTTTTGGAATCAGTAGAATTTATGTGATTTTATGGTGTATTTATCTGAAAATTGATTAGGAATAATTAAATTAGATTAAATAAAGCCAATTGAAAAGTTTGACTTAATTACCATATTGCCACTCCTAGTGGGCCACTTAGAATGATGTACTAGACCTTATTACATGTTGAACAAAGCTTCTCCTCAGCCATTTCCTTAATCCCCACCGAAATTAGAAGAGAGTTAGAGGGGGAGGGGCTTGTTCTTGTTGATTGCTTGAAGACTTGAAGTAAATTGAAGTGTATTTGCACAATTGAGCTTGCAAGACTTGTAATTGAGACTTAGGTAAGAAAATTCATTGTCTTCTTGTTGTCTTTGAGTTCAATCTTGCATGTATCATGGTTATAGAGGAGTTAAGTTATGAATTTGCTCATATATGTTGAATTGGAACTCCATTGTTGCATGCATGCTTGAATTGGTGCATTTTGGAGTGAATTCATGGAAGAGATGTACATGCATGTCCATGTTTATATGATAGTCCATGTTTTCAAAATGCTTTCCAACTATTGAGCTCTTTAGAGCAAGGATTGAAGCTTGAATTTGGTTTAAAACTCATGCATTGCATGTTTACACATTGTTCTTGAAATTGGGTTTGAATTTGGACTTAATTGACTCACCTTTGGGGCTTGAATTCATAAATTGGCTTTTGAAACTTGTTATACATTGTTTTGGGATGTATTTTCCAGAATTTGGGCCCAAGAAGTCGAGTATTGAGTTGGGAATGCTTGGTTTGAGCTTGGAAGGCAAATCTGGAAATTCCAGATTTGGCTTCTTCGCTCGAGCGAAGGATTCCTCGCTCGAGCGACCAAGGTTTCCTCTGAGCCACGCTCGAGCGAAGGATTGGTGGCTCGAGCGTAAAAAACGAGCATCCAGTACTTTTACTGTTTCTGCAGACCGCTCGAGCGAAGGATTTCTCGCTCGAGCGAAGCCTTTGATTTTGCAACCTCGCTCGAGCGAAGGAAGGCTCGCTCGAGCGAGCCCCCTGTTTTCAGCAACTTTTGGAAAATGCCTTCCAAGTGTATTTTTGCATCCTCATCCCATCCTAGGCATTCTTAGGCCTAGTTTAAGGCATCTTAATGAGGATTTAGACATAGAACCACACCGAGAAAATTTAGGGATTTAATTATCATCCTTCCCGACTGTGAAACTTAGTGTGTGTTCTACTTGTTAACTGTTTAGGGTTGGCTCTCGAGGACGCGCTCTAGCTGCTATTAGCCCAATCTCTGTGAGTAACAGATTGTGTAAAGATATGTTCAAAATGGTTATCTTTTGAATACTGAACAGAACTGTTTACTGAACTGATATTGTTTATTGAATGAATGTATGTCCTGTATTGTGAACTGTACTGTGGCATCCTTAGCACTTATTGCTTACTGTTATTGTTACAGAGCTCTGTCGGTTTCCTTGTGGAACCATACTGTTTACTGATTGATGGCCATCACTACTGTTGGGTCTGTTGAGGCCCGGTCCTTTTGGACCTACTGTTTATAGGCTAATGGATGTACCACATATGATTGATTGACTGACATACTGAAGGATCGAAATACTGTTTAATGAATTGTTTTCATTACTGTAAGGACATTCATTCATAACCTCTTTACGCATTATGTTATTCACTGGGCTTTAGCTCACTGTTTATATATATATGTAGGTTCTCAGCAGCCAGACCGGAGCTAGGAGCGTGGTTAGTCCCCAGTTTTGTCAAGCCAGCCTATGTGCCTCACTGCGAGGTTCCGAGACGCCATGCTATGGCTTGGGGTGTTTTGTGTTCCCCACCTGTCTCTTGACTATTTTGTATTATTGTATAAACTGTTTACTGTATAGACCGTTTACTGTTTACTGTACTGTTATCGAGGGATTAGGTCCCCGTACTGAATGTTTGTATATGATTGTATAGACTGTACTGTTTTGAACTGTATGAATGCATGAAAAATGTTTTTGGCATACAGATTGTCACAGCTCAATGGACACTAGTTATTTACTGTATTGGCTTCCGCCAGGCCCTGTACTCTGTTTTACTGTATTATTGTTCAGCAGGCCTTCGGTAATCTCGGATTACTGGCCAGTTACGGTGCTAAACCCATAAGGCCGGGTTTGGGTCGTGACACCCGATTTGCCTCTGTTTTGCAATTGGTCCTAGAACACTGTACAAAACTTCCGAAGGCTGCTGACTAGTTTCTGCTGCTGGATTCTGATTTGCTGCAATAGAGAGCAAGAAAGGGGCATGGCAAAGTATTTTCAACATATGTATGCATGACTACTCTCCCCGTTATTGCATAAGCTCTAGGGAGTGTAGTCCTCAATCCTCGTGCCACCAATCACGCATCTCGATGCATGATGGCCGAGGAATCGAATTGCACGACTCAATATGAAATGGATGCACACATAAACTCAACAAGGCCTAAACTCCATCATGGGTAATCTGGAGTGTCGGCGACTGGAAATTGAGACACATTTCGTCACTTTGAGTACAAAACGCCCCTCGTTTCCCTTGTCTGGACTAACCCTACTCCAAACACAATGCAATGAGATGGCATACACAATGCGACTAACATGCAACCCTAAATGCAATGTAACCTAATCATGCTGGCATGCGAGGGATGATATGCACACATGCAACCTAGCATACACAATGCTATGGACTGAAATGGCATACACAATGCACATGAGCTATATGGCATACACAATACACTTACGAAGACTATCATGCGCACATGAACTAAATGGCATATACAAATGCAAGATGGACTTACACCAATATGAGTGGACCTCAGCCACACTCACATCAGTGGCCATATGATGGAAATGAGACAACCGAAATACATGCAAACATGCACAGATGCAAAGGACCGATCCTAAGGCACAACATGCAACTCTAACTAAGCATGGCAAAGGATGAAGTATGGCATGCAAACACACATTTTCCAGCTCTGAAACATAATGTACAATGGTCCCGAATCATGCAAATATGTCACACAATGCATGCAAGATGGCTCGAATACTGAAACTAGTGAAGCGGGTTACACTAGAGGTACACAAAGCAATGTATAAATGGAAAAACCAGCCCCAAACAGACCCTAGGCAGGTCTGAAACAGTGGGAAAATGGCCCAAAATGATGACTCAACATGCAAAGAAACGAAGCTCATGCAATGGTCCGAAAACGAGGCATTTATGCACAACTCTCAGACACGTTTAAAGAGTGGAAATCATGGGAATATGGCATTCATATAAGCTCTGAAATATGATGTATGATGACCCCAAAGCATGAAAACACCTCAGTATATGCATGCAATAGACCTCAAATCTCAAAGCTAGGCATCAATATTGCACTACAAGCATGCAAAACAAGCATCATTCGACCATGAGATCCAAAAACAGAGTTAAGGCAGTCCAAAACATGCACAAAATCAGTTTAACGCATGGCCAAAAAGTGCTAACATGAAGGGCCAAAACAACATGCAACATAGGCTAGTAAGCATGGTTTACACTACGTGTATATGAAGCACATGAGGGGCCACCAAACCAGCCAAAAACAGAAACATGGCATGTTAAAATATGACCAAAAACCCACTGAAACTCAGTCAACGCATGTTAGAATGAAGTGTTCCTTTGAAAGGCCAATGAGAGGGTTGTTCTACACATGTATGATGGACACACAAAATGGCAAAACTACCTTTGGACAGAGGTTATGAGGGCCCTAAAAATCACTGAAAAGGGCCTGAAATGAGTCTAGGAAGCATGCAAGTAAAGGCTCCTTTGGAAGGCCTTGAAGAGGATTACTCTACACATTCATAATAGACATTCAACATGGCAAAAAGAGCTTTGGACAGAGCCTATGCAGGTCACAAAACTCATAAAAAGTGGCCTAAAACATGGCTTTGAAACATGCAAATAAGGGCTCCTTTGAAAAGTCAACAATTCTAGTAAACAAGACAAGGGGTGAGAGGGTCACCCCTCTCTGATTTTGGGGCTCAAAACAGCATGCTAGCCACTGAAAATCTACTAGATTTCAATGGCTAAAATGCCAAACAAAGCACAAAACAAAGGCCTTAATGCATGGCTCAAAACAAGATGAAAACAAGCATGCAAGGGGGTAGATGACCCCCAACAGAAAAACAACCTCAAACAAACTTCAAGAGGACCTCAAAATAAGACTTTTTTCAGTTTATGACAAAACCCAAATATGCCTGCAAGTATGGCTAAAAGATGGAGCGAAATAAAGTTTAAAAGAGGGAATAGTGTGATACCCTTGTAGCTTCAGCAAAACCAGCAGTTTTGAGACCAAAAAACCAGACCTTCAACCTCTAAAAATGGCCTTCAAGATCCTTAGGTTGATGATGAAGGTGTTAGGCTAAGAGTTGGTGTGCAAAAGGGCCAAGAACTTCACTCTTTCTAAGCTTAAGTGTAGAGACAAAGAGAGATATATGTGTATGCCTTAGCAAAATTTTTGGAACCCTTCTAAAGGAGAGGGAGGGCCTCTCTTATAGAGGAACAAAGGTCCAAGCTTCTTCAAGAAGCTTGTGCAAAGGTCCAAGCTTCTTGAGGAAGCTAGAGCAAAAAGGGTCAAGCTTCTCCTAGAAGCTTAGAGCAAAGGGCCAACTTCTCTTGGAAGCTTAGAAGGGTTCAAGCTTCTCTAAGAAGCTAAAAGGGTCAAGCTTCTTGGAGAAGCTAAAAAAAAGGTTCAAGCTTCTTGGAGAAGCTAAAAAAGGTCAAGCTTCTTGGAGAAACTAAAAAAAAGGTTCAAGCTTCTTAGAGAAGCTAAAAAAAAGGTTCAAGCTTCTTGGAGAAGCTAAAAAAGGTCAAGCTTCTTGGAGAAACTAAAAAAAAGGTTCAAGCTTCTTGGAGAAGCTAAAAAGGTTCAAACTTCTTGGAGAAGCTAAAAAAAAGGTTCAAGCTTCTTGGAGAAGCTAAAAAAGGTCAAGCTTCTTGGAGAAGCTAGAGTAAAGGTTCAAAAGGTTCAAGGTTCCTCAAGAAGCTAAAAACCAAGGGTTCAAAAAGTTCAAGCTTGCTCAATAAGCTAAAAACCAAGGGTTCAAAAAGTTCAAGCTTCCTCAAGAAGCTAAAACAAGGGTCTCGGCCAGAAAAAGTGACCGATCGACCAAAATAATAGCCGGCCGACCAAAAACATTGCCGACCGGCCAACACTTTTGGCCGGTAGCAAGAAAACAGGGCCGGTGTCCTCAAGCCGAGGCCGGTGGGGTGTGGGGGTGGCCAACAAGCCATTTCCTACCCTCAGAGGCAAAAACCTAAGTGCTTGGTCCACAACCAAGCACAAAACAAATAAGTCGAGAGGTCTTGAGGCAAGGCGCGCGGCCGAAACCTCCGAGAACTCAAGACGAACACGAACATGGATAATCATCGAGTGTTCAAACGATGACGTCCAAGTCTTGAGGACGGTCAAAAATGGGGTGTCTACAATATCTTGCATCAGAATAGGTAGTTTTCGGCCTTGAACCTTCCCTAGTGATAACCTATCGGACTTACTGGCTAACCAATGGACGCGATGTCTTGAATTGTTCAACCGTTTGTGTAAGCCAAGACAATAGATTTCACACAAAATATCTTCTAACACATCGTGGTTCTCACTGTTGTGTTCATTTTGGCCTTGAACGCTCCTGGTTTTCATAAGTGTTTTCAGACAATTTAGCCTCTTTATTCTCATAGAACCAGCTCTAGTTCGACACTCATATAGGTGATTCTTATTGTAAGTATCTCTTTATACTTGTCTTGATTTTTATACCTAAATCAAGATATAAGTAATCATTAAAAGCAAAACTTATCCTTATACCCCTGCAAACAACATATGTTGCAGATATCACTCTTACCATAGAAATGGGTAAGGAATTTTAATCCCTTGGTGATTTCTGGCGAGCCACACATAACTTAGTTGTCCGTTTGAACTTAGTTCTTGGGATCTCCAGTCATATAAGTAGGGTTACCATTATGACGACTCTTATGTAATAGGCTTTAATCCTATCCCCTTCGATGAACTATACACTAGCTCTTTTGTCAAACCTTTTGTTAACGGATCCGCAATATTCTCTTTAGATTTTATATAATCTATTGAGATTATCCATTTGACAACAATTGCCTTACAGTATTATGTCGACGACGAATATGTCGTAACTTACTGTTATACATATGATTATGTGCACTGCCTATTGCAGATTGACTATCACAATGAATGCAAATAGTTGGCACAGGTTTTGGCCACATTAGAATGTCTTCTAAGAAGTAACGAAGCCATTCTGCTTCTTCTCCTGCTTTGTCTAAAGTAATGAACTCGGATTCTGTAGACACCCCATTTTGACTGGCCCTAAGACTTGGGCGCTTTCTTTTGATTACTCGATAATGACAATTAGATTGTGTTTCTCACAGAATTCTCAGTAAAAGAGATGGAATTTAAACTTTAATCCCAACCTTCACCATTATGGCCAAATTATTTTAAAATATTGAATATTTCATTAATTTAGTATTTTTGTAAATTTTAATAATTTTATGTGTTTGTTCATATTTTTGGTGTATTTTATATAAAAGAAAATAATAAAACAAATTATGTTATGTGTTTAAAATTATTATATTATATGTTTAGTATTTTATATAAAAATATATTAGTATATTATATGTTTAGTATTTTGGTATAAATTATATATTTTAGATATTTTATATATTATATATATATATATTATATTATATTATATATATTATAAAATAAAAATAATAAAAAAACCTGATGTCGGCAGCCGACATCAGGCAGCGCACAACGCATATATATATATATATTATATTTATATTATTATATTATTATATTATTATTATTATCTTAGAATTTGCCTATATAAGGCATTGAATCAAGAGGAGAAAAGGGGGGATTCTGAAGGGAGAATTCTGGGGAATTCTGAGAGGCTCAGCAGAGAGGAAATTCTGGGGGAAGAAGGGATTTTGGGGGAAGGAAAAAAGGAGAGAAATAAAAAAAGAGGGAGAAAGAAATAAAATATTTTCTTTAATATTTTTATTTCTATTTCAACACTACACCATTCAAAAAATAACTACTAAAGTTATAATTTCAAATTTTGGATTGAGAATTGAGAACACATTCCATAGACTTGAGAGTAGTCAAAAGAAAGTTTGTGACTCAGAAAATTCATCATTTCCCCAAAAGGTGAGTTTTCGTAAATTGTCATTTAATTTAAAAAATGTGATATACTTTGTTTAAATACTTTATTTACTTCGTTTTATAACTCTTTTTTATCGCTTTAATGGGATGGCTGCACCACCCACATATCTGCTGTAATTTAAATATTGTATATAACTTGTTGTATTTATTACTTTAAATAATCTATCCCGGCGGTGAATAGTACCTCCGGCAGTGAATAGTAACCCCGACAATGAATAGTACCTTCGGTGGTGAATAGTAACCCCGGCGATGAATAGTACTTCCGGCGGTGAATAGTAACCCCGGCTATTTAATTTTGTTCGCTTTATTATATGCTATTTAGGGGGCTGTTTAATTTATTTCAACGATTTATGTTTTAAATATCAAGTTTGTTTGTACTAACCAATTAATCAATTTCGCATAATCATCTCTGCAACCTCCCTCCATTCTTTACTTATTTCGATTAAAAAGTTATGAAAAATTAAGATTGTGATTCAAGTATAAGAAAGGAACTCTTCCATGCTTAATGGTTTAATCTCTTAGGAGGTTCATTACCAAAGGTATAAAACGCTCTATGCTTAATGGTTTAATCTCTTTGGAGATTCATTACCAACGGCATAAAACGTTTTATACTTAAGAGATTCATTACCAAAAGTATACAACGTTCTATGCTTACTGATTTAGGGGATTTACCACCAAAAGCATAAAACGTTCTATACTTAACGGTTTAAATTCTTTGGAGGTTCACTACCCCAAATGTATACATGTTCTTATACTAAAGCACAATCTTTTATTTTTCATTTCTCTTTATTCATCAGTGTGTTTACTTTTAAGGGACTAATTGACCCTTGGAAATCACCAAGGAAAGTGTCATTATCACTTAATATCAAGTTTGGATTTCAAGTCATTATCACTCAAGTTTGGGTTTTTCTAAGTCATTATTACTCTTTTGAGTTTGACTAGTCCTTGTTGCACATCTTGAGTTTGACTTAAAATCCCTAACTTGTAAATAAGTTTGACTCTTCCTTTGTGATTTCCTCTGAAGAAAATAAGGTTTATTCGGGTTAAGTCGACACTGATTTTTCTTTATTGCATTTCAGACGTAGTGGATGTAAATATCACTTTTGCACAAACAGGAGAAAAGATAAAGAAATGGACAGGTAATAAAAAAGGCTAATAAAATTGGTTAAAATTGGATTACAACCAACATAAAGAACCAATATGATTAATTGAATTCGGTCGGACGTTATACCGAATTTATTGTGTCAAGGCTTGCCTTACATCAATTATTGTAATAAATTAGACAGCCCCTTTCATTTATTATTCATTCAGTTTTGTAATAATTATTTATTCGGACACTTGGACATTCGGACCCTCCTGCGTGAGGGCGCATTTGGACATTCGGACCCTCCTTCGTGAGGACAAATTTGTAATAATGTGTATGTCTTCCAACCCCACGTCTTTCTCCCTTTTATTTACCAGCTTATGATGGTTAGATTAGGGACATCATGTTTAATTTAGCATTTTCCATGATTTGCATTCATCTGTTTGCATGCATAAAAGTTCGGCTCATCATATTATTCAAATGTCAAATTCAAACTTTTTGCTTGAATACAGGCTCTATCACATGCCTTGAATTGACTCGCATGCCATGCTAGTAGCCGAGCTTATTACTTGCACGTTGTATGTGTTGCATTAGCCATATCGCATTAATTAGGATCATGCATTTTTTTCTAACTATTTACTTTCTTTTGACTCGCCTTCGGACATAAAGTAAGTTTTTATGCTTTAGCATATTGCATAAGTGTGATTGCTGTCATATCAAACATACTACCATGAGGCTAAATGCTTACTTGATATACCTGTTTGAATGCCTGTGGATGAAGGCTAATCACTTAAATTGGGATACTTTGATTCATGTATATATAAGATCACCATTTTCAGTGATACATATTCAAAACATTTTTTAAAACAAACATGGAATCAAATGTTCCAACTTTTCGTGAAATTAGCCTATACTTGTATGTTACATATAGAACAAGAGCATATATTGTACATAAAAACCACATCATGATTAGTAGAGGCCGATCTTTGATCGGGTGAGTGGGGTGTTCAATTATTGACCTTCCCCTCTCATACCTAAGTTCCCGAACCAAGACACTTTGGTAACGACGGACTAATGGCCTTTGGCACGAGTCACGGGTTTCCTAAATTTCCCATAAATATTTAGGTGGGGACTCTGAAATCTGGCAAAGCAGTCCATTTTTGGCATTTGATTCAAACATCGATTTTCCAAAAACAATTGCCGGATTTGGACTCTTTTTGTGTTTCCACTGTTTCACATTGCACTTGTGAAATCAGATTCAGAACCAACACACAAGTAGAGTCCGAACTGTAAGGGCTATTTCATTCTTCCGAAAGGGGGTGCGAAAAGCCGAGCTACAGATTCCATTGTGGATCGTGCGATGCATGTTTGTTTCGTGGATTTCTAAGAAACAGCAGCGCCTCTCAAAGTAAAGACATATCCTGTCACGACCCAAACCCGCCCCTGTAGGTTTAGCACCGTAACCGGCCAGTAATCTGTGGATTACCAAAGGCCTCTGAAGAGATTAGCAAATAATAAGGGGCTGCGGAAGCAATAATACAAAATAGACAAGGTCCAATGAGCTGTGATGACGTACATGGGATAGAACATTTCAAAACTTATATATATACATAAGCATACCAATCAAAGGACACCGGTATTTACAAAGTGTTTACATCCCAAGACCTGTCTTTATAAAACACATACAGAGACTAGCATAGAAACAAAAACAGCCATGGCATTAGACTTCGATCGGAACCTCCTCGGGAGGCACAACGGTTGGCTGACAAAACAGTACAGAAGGCCGTCAACTCTGGCCCTGGTCACACGCCGGCTCACCTATATACATAATATAAACTGTGAGCGAAAGCCCAGTGAATAATAACAGAGTAAATGGGTTTTATGAATGATGTCCAGCACAAGTTAGGATCCGGTAATTAAATCAGAACATATTCAAACTTCAAAACAGAAATAGATTTAGATACACACTCATGTTCACATTCAGATTTTGCATAAGATCATACGTGGTACACCCATTAGCTATCAAATCAATTTGGTCCAGAGACCCACATGTATAGTTCGTACCAACGACCATAAAGGTCCATATCTTGCGCGCAAGTAGCCATGGTATTGTTACCCCCAAGCGAGGGCCACGTGCAGATTGGCCGCGGTATTGTTACCCCCGAGCGAGGGCCCCGTGCAGATTGGCCGCGGTATTGTTACCCCCGGGCGAGGGCCACGTGAACTAAGGGTGCCACAAATACTTTTCAGAAAATTGGACATTCATTCATAACTCGTAAGATAGCATTTCAGAAAACAAATCATACTATACCAGTCAGAAAATACTTAAGTTAAACATAACTTTACAGAGTTATTACTCACAGTGGGCTTGGAGACAGATAGACAGAGCAGATCGATCAGACAGGACGTGGCATGTGACCTACACGACACATAACAGATGCACACTTGAAACACATGTTCTAATTGTACAAAACTTATTTCGTTGGCTCTTAGCGTGTTTCTAATCTCTTATCCTCATTATGGGGTCTTAAACATGGCCTAGGAATGCCTGGGATGGAATGAGAATGCAAAAATGCATTGAAAGCCATTTCTCAAAAGTTGCTGAAAATAAGGTCCACGCTCGAGTGTAGATTTCCCCGCTTGAGCGTGGATTTCCCCGCTCGAGCAGACCTGCAGACAAATGAAGCTCCGCTCGAGATTGGATTTCCCCGCTCGAGCATACTATAAACTTATGAAAAAGTGCTGGATGCATGAAATTCACGCTCGACAGGCGCTCGACCCCCGCTCGAGCATGTGACACAGACCCTCACTCGAGCGTGGCTTCCCCCGCTCGAGCAGACTGCAAAACACACAAACTTCTGGGTATATGTATTTCACGCTCGAGCGTGACTCTCGCCGCTCGAGCGGAAATGCATGTACTCATGTGTCACGATCCAAACCCGCCCCTATGGATTTAGCACCGTAACCGGCCAGTAATCTGTGATTACCAAAGGCCTGCTTAACAGTAAGACAGTATTACAGAGTATAGGGGCATGGCGGAAGCCAAAACAATAAATAAACAATGTCCAATGAGCTGTGACAGTCTGTATGCAAAAAGACTTTTCATACATATATACATAAACAGTACAAAACAGTATGTACAACATTTACAATTATTCAGAACAGGGACCTAATCCCTATTAAACAGTATAGTATCAGTCTAAACAGTTATTACAAAACAGATGCAGAGACAGACGAGGGAAATAAAACACCCTTAAGCCATAGCTTGGCAAGCTCGGAACCTCGCAGTGAGGCACAGTGGTTAACTTGACAAAAAGGGGAGTCTAACCCACGCTCCTAGCTCCAGTCTGGTGCCTGAACATCTACATATATATATATAAACAGTGAGCTAAAGCCCAGTGAATAACATAATGCGTAAAAAGGTTAAGAATGAATGTCCTTTCAGTATTGAAAACAGTCAATTGATTTAGTATATCAGTCATTCAGTCATAACAGTCATATGTGGTACATCCATTAGCATAGAAGTACAGTAAACAGTAGGTCTTAAAAGACCGAGCAGTCAATGATGGCCATCACAACAGTAAACAGAAGTTCCAAGATAGGAACTGACAGAGATCCCTGTAACAGTAACAGTAATAGTAACAGTAATAGTAGTTACTAAGGATGCCACAATATAGTTCAAAATAGAGAACAAACATTGAATCAGTAAACAGCATCAGTTCAGAAACAGTACGGTTTAAACAGTCACATTTGAACATATCTTTACACAATTGTTACTCACAGAGTTCTGGGCTACAGATAAGCTAGTACGCGTCTCCGGATGCCAACCCTACACAGTTACAGGATAAACACACACTAAGTTACACAGTTGGGGAAATAAAAACTTAGTCCCTACTTAGACTCGGTGCGGTTCTACATCTATATCCTCATTAAGATGTCTTAAACTAGGCCTAGGAATGCCTAGGATGGAATGAGGATGCAAAGATGCACTTTAAAAACATTTTCAGAATTTTCAGAAAAACAGGGTCCCGCTTGAGCGTGTATTTCTCCGCTCGAGCGAAAATGCAGACAAAGGTTCCCCGCTCGAGCGTCACTTCCCATGCTCGAGCGTACTGTAAAACATGGCAAAAGTACTGGATGTGTGAAAATCACGCTCGATTGGGCGCTCGACACCCGCTCGAGCGTAAGACACAATGTCCAGCTCGAGCGTAAATCACCTCGCTCGAGCGGACTGTAGAATACAACAAAATGTTGGGAGCACGATTTTCACGCTCGAGCGCCAGTAACCCCGCTCGAGCGTGAGTTCCAAATCTGGAATTTCTAGATTTGAACCTCAAGCTCAAATTCAACTTCAAATATATCAAATTCGATTCCTTTGGGCCCATTTCCTGGAAAACACTTGTAAATACATAGTATGACATGATTTAAAGCTCAACTGTAAAATCAAGGCCCAAAGGTGAGGGAATTAAACCCAATACTCAAGAACATAACTTCAATTGGACATGCAAGACTTTAAACAACTTTCAAGCTTCAAATAATTGCTTTAATGAGCCAATTGTTCCAAAAACAAGATGAATTCACGGCCCATTGTAAAAATATGAACATGCATGAGTAATCCCATGAACAAGCACCTCAAAACTCATGAATGGCAACATGCATGCATGGAATAAGCTTCAATTCAACATTATAGGCCATATCTTGGCTCTAATCTTCAACAATCCTCTAAAACATGCTAGAAGTAACTCAAATTAAACACAAGAAGGTAAAAGCTCTACCTTGTGTCTTGAATTAAAGGTCTAGGAGCTCAATTTTGCAATACTCTCTTCAATTTCTTCAATTTCCAAGTATAACAAGATGAAAACCCACTCTCTTAGTTCTCTCTCTCTCAAAGGTCGGTTGTGCTTAGAAATGAGCTGATGAAATGTGTATGAATTAGTGTAATAAGGCCCAAATACGGTCTAAGGTAGTGGCCCACTCACAATGGCATTTTGGTAGATAAAACTAACTTATGTGTTTTACATTATCTAATCTAATTTAATCACATTTCAGATAAATATGCCATAAAATCTTATAAATTCTAATGATCATAAAACATCAATCAATTTCAGATTCGGCCGCCGATAAGGCCTTCAATTCGCAATTTAAAATATAAAACATGGACAGAGAAGTTTAACAGTCAACAGATAGATACGCATTTAAACTAGCGCATCCAATCAGTCAGTTCAGTATTTCAGTCGATTCAATTACTTTTCATAATTAGTCTCAGTTTAGCCGTAATCAGTGGTTCATCGGTAAACAGTGGCGAGGGTTGTTACATCAGGCTTCACGCTCGAGCGTGGGTCAATTTTCTGGAAAATCCAGATTGACCTTCAAGTATGAAACTCAACCTTCAACCAACCAAAACTCATTTTTCTAGGCCAAAACTTTGAAAAAACCCTTGGTAACTCATAAAACAACATGTTTAAAGCTTCAATTCAAGAAATTATGGCCCAAGAATAAACCAATTATGCATAAACTCAACTTACTCTTTATAAAAGATCCAAAACATGACATGCATGAACATTTTTGAGCTAAAGCTCTCCAAAACATTACCAAACTTGATAATTTGATGGAAAGCAAGATGAATGACCAAAATGTAGGTGAAGTTAGCACATGCATGGAAGAAACCTTTGAAATCATGCTCAATTTGCAAGAAAATGTACATGCATGCATGGTATGGCCCATTTCTAGTACAATTCCCATATGAATTCACTTAGTTCACTAATGATCTTGTTGAATCTAACTCAATTACTCAAAAGAGAGTTTAGTTTCTTACCTAGAGGCTCCAATCTACAAAATTAAGGTTGAGGCTCTACAAATCTTCTTCAATTGTTAACAATCCTTAGCACCTCCTTGAATTTGGGCTAAATCTCCAAATCTTGGACCAATTCTTCTACTCTCACGTTTTTGGGTCTAAGAGGACTCAAGAGTGTATGTAAAATGAAAAAGGGAGTGAGTGGGGGTGTTATTGTGCTCAAAAGGGCCACTAAGGCTCTAATTAGGCCATTAAACAAAATGTGCTTAGCAATGTTGGTTAGTGGCATTAATTTAATCAAATTTAATCGTTCTGAACCGAATTTTAATTAAACCTACTATAAAATTCTATAAATCCTAACTAGCACATATATCAAGTCAATTTCGAAATCGGGCGCCGATAAGGCTTTCAATTCGCATTTCAAAACTAAAACATGAACAGATATTTCTACGCCTAATAGATATAAACATAAAAATCATGCAATACTCATGCAAATTAGTTCCAAATCCTTCCTAAATTATTGTTAAGCTTCACTAAGCACGAATTAACGTTAATCTGGGGTCGGGGTTATTACATATCCACTAGTGGATTTTGAATCTTTAGTATCCGATATCCAATTGGCATCACAATAACCTTCGAGTACTGCTCGATATCGAGTAAAGTTCAAACCATGATCACGAGTAAATCTTAGATATCTAAGAACCCGAATGATCGTTTTCTAGTGGTCTTCTCCGAGATTACTAGTGTACCTACTCAATTTACTGACTGCACAAGCTATGTCAGGACGAGTACAATTCATTAGGTACATTAGGCTTCTAATGATTTGGGAGTATTTTAACTGAAACACCGCATCACCTTTTTTTTTGATAAATAAAGATTGACGTCTACAGGTGTTCTAGCTAAATTCATATCATCCTTGATAAATTTATCAAGAATTTTCTCAATATAATGAGATTAAGATAATGCATATCCGTCAGATATTTTAGTAATTTTCATTCCTAATATAACATCTGTGACCCCCATATCTTTCATATCAAATCTTTTGTTAAACATTTGCTTAGTTGATTTGATCATGTTTTGACTGCTTCCAATTCTGTTTGGACAATCTTCACTGTATTTAAATAAATTAAATTCTGTTGTGTACTAAACAACAACTAGAATATAAAGAAATAAATGAAATGAGAGAAAAATGCTTTAAATAATTTTTGAAATCTTTCCAAACCGGTGGTAACTTTTCCACTAAAGCAGTGACTTTGAAAGACTCGCTAAGAGACATACCTTCTGAATGAATATCATGCAAAATTATTTGAAAATTTTGAACTTGAGAAATTACTGTTTGGGAGTCTACCATACCAAAGTCCAAAAATTTACCGACAACAAATTTATTCGTGCCGACATCCTCTGTCTTGTATTTATTCTCCAGAGAATCCCATAATTCTTTTCCTGACTTCAAAGGACTGTAAACATTATACATCATGTTGTCAAGGCCATTGAGGATGTAGTTTCTACACAAGAAATCTGAATGTTTCCAAGAATCTACAACGGCAACAACTTGCCGATCACTTTCACCCTCTTTAAGTGCTGGAGCCTCTTCCTGGAGAAACCGGGCCAAATTTAGAGTTGTAAGATAGAACAGCATCTTCTGCTGCCATCTCTTAAACTCAGTACCATTAAATTTTTCCGATTTTTCTCCATGATTTATTGGTATATGAACATGGTTCTAGATAGGGACCGGTGTTAGTGTAACAATCGGAGTATCACTACCAGTTGTAGTTTCAGTTGCAGTAGCCATAATCTCTGATTACAAAAATCAGAAAAAATTAAAACACAAATTAATTTTCTAGTTACTAAAACCAGAAAATAAATTATAATACAAAATAATTTTATTTTCCTTGTTATTAAAACTAGAAAAATAAAATACTACAATAATTTTTTGTAACACAAATTAATATTCTGGAATTGTTAATGACACCAGTATATTACTACTAGTTGTCAAAGAAAAGAGATAGTATATTACTACTATCTGTCAAATAGCATAAACCACTATTTGTTTTTCCAAACAGAATATCTCTTTATGAAATTACAGAAAATTAAATACAATGAAGATACCAAAAAATGATTATGTCTTGAGATTGTTGGACAATCTTCACTGTATTTAAATAAATTAAATTATGTTGTGTACTAAACAACAACTAGAATATAAAGAAATAAAAGAAATGAGAGAAAAATGTTTGATTACAAAAATCAAACTAACAATAGAATTAAATAAATAAAAACAGATTTTATTTTGTTATAAAAACAAAATTAAAATCCGATTTAAATAAATAATAAAAATAGAAAATAAATAAATAACTTACTTGATTAATATCTTGAATATTATTCTAATCAAGTCCAGTGTTTGACACTGTGTCCTTAAGACAGATTCGTCCTCTCCTTGGTGCTTTCAGAATATGGACGTCTATCTCCCAAGATGAAATGATCAACAACAAATATATGCAACACTATAATATATTTGTACAACAAAAACACTGTTTTATATTCTCTCTCACAAAAATTAAATGTAGCAAAATAAAGAATAAATTTGCAGAGGTGAAGTACAAAATTTTTTAATGTATAAAACATCAAATAAGGGCTGTCCTATTTATAGATGTATTGGTGGCTGCAGGTTTTGAATTAAACAGGTGCAAACCTGTTTGAACAGGTATGAAACCTATTTGGTTTTGAATTTAAACAGATTTGAATCTGTTGGGTTTAAAATTCAAACAGATAAAAACGGAAAGGGACCTGTTTGGATGTACAAAAAATTCAGACCAGTTTATTTCCGGAATTAACCCAACCTCACACCACGCACCCGCGCCCAAAACCCAAGCCCAGCCGGACAGACGGCATGCGCGCATGTGGTAATTTTTGGGGTCCAATGGGTCTACCCCCATTTTGCCCATAACCTCCATCTCTAAAACACTTGGGTACCCATTGGGGCACACCCCAAGTTCCAATCCCATGCCTTATAAACCCATTCAAAACTTCCCACCAAATCAATGTGGGACAAGCCTTATTCAAACCTTTAAGGATTTTCCACCAAAACTCCATTTCTATGGAGCATACTTTGGCTTCAATTTCCCATTCACTTGGTAATGGTTTTTGAGCAACCAAATATACTATGTGAATTACAACGCGGCATAGAACGCGTTACCACTTTGACCCGCGAAAATCGACACTCGGGTCCCACATAAATATTAGACCAAACTTAGCAAAAAATTCTGGTTTTACCCAGATTTTCTAACCGTTTCCAACACTTATCAAATCATCCCATTCAAATGGAGTGTAACAAAGTTGTAAAGGTATCGATTAATTATTATTCAAATTCAAAATTTAAGAGAATACGATGTAATCATATCTACCAATTGTTATGTATATTTGGTGAAAAGGTCGAACACATGGAGTATTTTGGAACCCAAGTTCAAGATTTCATCTTTGTTGATTTTAAGGACATATACATGACACTTATTGGTTGGTAAGTTCGAATATTTTGTGAAAAGGACAATTCTTAACATTTTTGCCTTTTATCATGTATTTTGTGCTAACAAATTTTAAAATCTTATAACTTGAGTTTTACAAATCTGTATTAAAAAATTGATTCAGTCTAATTCGTTAAGTTGCGTTTGGCTAGCTTAATAATCCAATTAATGCATTTTTGACATCATAGCTTTATATATGGGCCTTAAACTCCTTTTGAGCTCATTTCTTTTACCCCTTAGTGCAAAAATCTGAGAATACATTCTAGAGTGAAAGTGAGACTCCGTTTTAGAGAGAGAGAGAGAGTGTGGATTCAAGGAAGAAGTGAAGAATTTTGCTAGAGTAGCTCAAGTTTGGCAAGGATCTTGTGTAATTGAGGGCTTTTGGTGAGCATCTAACCCATAATTCATGAAGAAGTTGTGTTATAAAGATGCATTCATGGAGTTGTTAGGATCATTTGCATGTAATTTACATATGGTTGTGAAGAGGATGGAGGATTTGACTATACTTCCACTTGCATGTGTATATATATGTAGAGGTTGTCATTTGAGTTTGATTTTGAGCATATAACTTATTTTGGGAGTTATTTGGTGCATGCATGTTAGAATCACCATGTTTAATCATTGAAATTCATGTTTTGAATTACATGCATGGAATTGATAAGCTCAAATTTACTAATTTCATGAGTTTTGGAGAAAAGAATTGTGTGTTCTACATGCATAAAAGTTTTGGTTCTAATTTTGGTAAATTCATGGGTTTTGACTAAAAAGAATTGATGAAAATCATACATTCATGTTTATGAATAAGTTTTGCAAGTTTATGAACAAGCCATGCACGAATTTGCCATTGAAATTGCTTTTGGAACTCAAAACCCTGTTCTAGAAAACCCAGATTTTTTAAGGCCGCTCGAGCGAGGGATTTGTCGTTCGAGCGGACATTTCGTGCATCCAGTACTTTTGCCGAATTTTACAGTCCGCTCGAGCGGGGAAGTTCACGCTCGAGCGGAGCTCCATTGCTTGCATTCCCGCTCGAGCGGGGAAAGCCACGCTCGAGCGTGGACCTCATTTTCAGAAATTTTGCCTAAGTGTTCCAAGGCGTGTTTTGGCATCCTCATTACATCTTAGGCATTCCTAAGCCTTAATTAAGCCATAATAATGAGGTTATGGATTAGAAACACCCTAAGAAAAGAATGCACTAAGTTCCGAGGTTGCAAGGGTGTGTGTGTTAAGTAATGTGTTAAGAATGATCATGAATCAACGTAATGAAAGCTAAGCCGTATTGGCCACATGAATGTGTAATGATAAGATACGTTTGTGTTATGTGCCTTTGTGTTTGTAGGTCAACGTCCGAGAGTTGATTGACCGTTTACTGGAACCACTGTGAGTAACGTTATTGTAAATATACGTTCATATGAATTATGTTCCAAATGAAATATGATAAGTTCTTCTGAAATGATATCTGTTTTCGTGAACGAATATTCCTTGTTTGAAATCTATTATGACATCCATAGATAGTCCCAAGTCATGGGGGACGCCATGAAAATGCGGGTCCATGTCCATGACATACAAGTTTACGAGATCTCGTTAGCCACTTCATTGTGGTGATATGTGTTTAATCGGTATCCGGAACCGATTACTCTAGTCGGAAGACGTTCTGTAATGTGTTCTATAGAATGTACCATTATTATGTTCTAATATGAGGATGATTATGCTATGATCTGTTTTCCACTTATGATATGTTCGGATTTCGTTCACTAACCCCTTTACTTTAATGTTATTCACTGGGCTTTAGCTCACTGTTTGTATATATATATATATATGCATAGGTGAGCATTCTGGAGTTCGAGTCTGAAGGCTTTTGCCTAGATTTATGTTCCGTTGTCAGCCAACCATTATGCCTCACGTGGAGGTTCCTGAAGCGTCTTGTGTTTAAGTTCTGAGGTTTCTGTTTATATGACTTGATTTGATGTCGTTGGTTGTACCTAAAATACTGTAATGCGTGTGGGTATAATGTATGGTTGACTACCGGTTATGTATATAAAGTTTTAAATATTCTGTTTCATATAAGTCAGCACAGCTCATTGGACAACTATATTTATGTATTTGCTTCCGCTAGCCCCTTAATCTTGTTAATCTGTTCAGAGGCCTTCGGTAATCCAAGGATTACTGGCCGGTTACGATGCTAAACCTATAAGGGCGGGTTTGGGTCGTGACAGGGAGTTAGGAGAAAAACTTGATTTCACTAGAGTTTTGCTTGGAGACTTGAAGAATTTGGAAGAGAATTGTATATTTGAGCTTCTAGACTTGAAATTGAGGACCTAAGGTAGGATATTTATCCTTTAGCTTGTGAATTCAAGTTGGTTCTTGTATGGTTCATGAGTCATTAGAGTTCTAAGTCAAGAATTAATTTATGAAAGTTGAATTGAGGCTTAATTCATGCATGCATGTACACATTGTTGAGTTTTGAGGTTGTTTTCATGGAAATCCTCACATGCATGTCTATATTCTAGCTATAGTCCATAAATTCATCATGTTTTTGAGTGAATTGACTCATTTGACCAAGTATTTGAAGCTTTGATTTCAATTGAACACTTGCATGTTACATATACATTACGTTCATGAAGTTTTGTTTGGATTTGTGTTTAATTGAACTACCTTTGGGCTTTGATTTTGCAAATTGATCTTTGAAACATGTCATATTATGAGTTTTAAAGTGTTTTTCAGAAAATTGGCCCAAAAGAATCGAATTTGATGCTTTAAATGTTGAATTTGAGCTTGGAGGTTCAATCTGAAAATTCCAGATTTTGGACCCACGCACGAGCGTAAGACTTCACGCTCGAGCGCACACTCTGAGTACATGCATCCCGCTCGAGCAGGGAAAGTAACGCTCGAGCGTGAAATGTGTGTATCCAGTACTTTTTATGTGTTTACAGTCTGCTCGAGCGAGGGAATGCACGCTCGAGCAAGGACTTGTGTCTCACGCTCGAGCGGAGGTCGAGCGCCCATCGAGCATGAATTGCATGCATCCAGTACTTTTGCTTGAGTTTACAGTCCGCTCGAGCGAAGGAAGTGACGCTCGAGCGGAGATCCTTTGTCTACATGTCCGCTCGAGCGAGACCCCTGTTTTCTGAAAATTTTGAAAAGTGCTTTAAGTACATCTTTGCATCCTCTTTCCATCCTAGGCATTCCTAGGCCGTGTCTAAGGCATCTTAATGAGGATATTGACATAGAACCACACCGAGTCAAAATAGGGACTAAGTCATTGATTCCCAAGTGTGTAACTTAGTGTGTGTTCATTCTGTAACTGTGTAGGGTTGGCATCCGAGGACGCTCATTAGCCGCTTATAGCCCAGTGCTCTGTGAGTAACAATGTTGTAAAGATATGTTCAATTATGAATATTTTCTGAATGATCAACTGTTCTGTTCACTGAAACGTTATTGTTTAATGAATGAATGTTTGTCCTATTTGTAAACTGTATTCGTGGTATCCATAGCAATTTACTGTTACCGTACTGTTACTGCTACTGTCATAGAGATCTCTGTCGGTTCCCATGTTTGGAATCACTGCTGTTTACTGTTATGATGGCCATCAACTGACTGTTCGGTCTGTTAAGACCTATTGTACTGTTTTGTTATTGGATGTACCACATATAACTGCTATGGTTTCTAAATGACTGATATGACTGCTTAATGACTGAAAGGACATTCATTCTTAACCTCTTTACACAACTGCTATTCACTGGGCTTTAACTCACTGTTTATATTTATATGTAGGTGTCCAAGCACCGGACCGAAGTTAAGAGCGTTGGGTTAGCCCCCTTTTTGTCAAGCCAACCATTGTGCCTCACTTCGAGGTTCCATGATAGTCCAAACCAGGGCTTTTTGGGGTGTCTCAGTTCACCCTTTTGCTTCTGTTCTATAATACTGTATAAGACTTATACTGTACTGTGCTAATTAGGGATTTAGCCCCTAACCTGAATGTTGTACATGTGGTGTATATATGTTTTGCTTATGAATATGGATATGTTACAGAAAAGTCTTTTTGCATACAGATTGTCACAGCTCATTAGACATCTTTTATTACTGTTTTGGCTTCCGCTAGCCCCTGTACTATGTATTACTGTCTTTACTGTTAAGCAGGCCTTCGGTAATCACGGATTACTGGGCGGTTACGGTACTAAACCCATATGGGCGGGTTTGGGTCGTGACACTTGTAAAAAGATAAGAACAAAAATACAAACACAGAGTGATTTTCCAAAACGTAACAACATAAGGTGACTGCTCAAGCGGTCATTTCACCACTCGAGCGATCTGCGATTTTCAAAACTTTTAATTTTATAAAAATGGCTTCCAAACTTATTTTCAAAACTTGGGGTCCAGTATGGCTTGATCAAAAACGTGAATATACTTTGGAAAACATAATTTCATAATCATTTGGAAACCATTTGCTCAAGCTCTTATCAATTTAATATGGTTAAATCCAAAACTTCCATATATGTAAAGATTTCCAAATTAAATCATAATTAAATTCTTAATTTAGTTCTTAATTTGCCCTAACTTAGATTTATATCAATTTTTCTTCATAACAAACCCAAAACTTAAAATATGATCATAGATATTCCAAAATATGTTTAAATTAAATAAAACTCTTAAATTACATTATATGCATGGATTAGGGATCAAGATCAAACCAATTTTTAGGTTTCAAAACAAAATCAAAACCTCATTTAACTACATGATTAAATTTTTTTCATGAACTCAATGTTTTCAAAACTTTTTCTTTCTCTTTTTCGTAGTATAAAATTGAATGACTTAAATTCCTTCAAAATTCATGGTGCATGCAAACATAAAACTCAATTACATCAAAGTGTTCAAAATCAAACTCAATTTAATGAAATCTTAAAATTATTTTTCATGTTTATTGACCTAGCTCATGTTCTTAAATTTAGTCTTAATTTCTTCCAATTACATGATGTTGATTCCAAATTCATCTTTAATTTCAAGTGTAATACAAAGATTCTACAAAAAATCTAGAATAAATTTCATACCTTAAACTTTAATTTCAGCATGTTTAGTTGATTTTCCTCTATTTTACCTTCTTCTTTCTTCAATTCACAAGCCTTGAGTTCTCTCTCTCTCTCTCTCTCTCTCTGCTCTTCTCCAGCCAATATGAATATACTACAGTCCTTTCTTTTATTCCATGTACACGTGCACGCACACACTCCAATACAACAAAATGGAAGACCCTACACACTTCTTCTCAATTAACTAAATCAATAGAATTAACTTAGTTACTAATTTATGTATTAACTTAATTAAACTCCATTTAATTTTAACTAATTATAATCAACACCGGATTTAATTAATATGACCAATTCCAATTAAGTCTTAATTAATAAAAAAAATCCCACATAACTTAATTAGTCAAATTAACTTCAATTAAGACTCAATCAATCATAATTAAATTTATCAATCTGAATCAGATTTTTAATCATACTCCCAAACGGCTCCAAATATCAAATTGAACTTATTACCATCATCAATTTTGGTTTCCCAAATCTTTAAGGCCTTCAATTCTAGATTACACTCAAAATCTTCGTCAATAAATTACATAGCCATATTGGACACTTCATAAGTAAATTTAATTCATGATAATCTTAATTCTCAATCCTCATAACAATTGATCAAATCTTAATTTTACTAAACTGAATTGAATATTTAATTAAATTCCCATATAGTCTGATACTCGAATTAAACTGATTCAACTCATCAATTTCACATTCTTGAGCCATTAGACTTTCAATTTCTAATTCCAAAATAAATCCTTAATCAAATCATACACGAATCAGATAGAATAATTCCCATAAATCTTAAATTGAACCAGAATAATGAACAATTCAAATTCAAACCTCCTTAATTAATTAAATGCTAATTATTATACGTGGTAGGGTCGTCATAGTCTCTCTCCTTAGAAAGTTTGGTCCTCCAAACTCAAGATACTTGTACCGAAAATTAGTCACATAGCCTGGTCTCATTTCATTTCCTCCCCTAGGTAACTTCCTTTCCATTCGATTTTCTTCACGGAAGTTGAACTTATTTCTCAATCATTTAACAATTAATAACCTAAGCGGGTGATTCGTCCTAGTCTATGTTGTCATCAAAATATATCTCGGCATTAACCTCGTAACAACAAACATACAATACGGTAATACTAAAGCAATTAATCACATGACTCATACAATTTTGTTCAACTATACTCCACATATTCTCAAATAGTCGATGCATCGCTAATGGTGAACACAAGTTCTTAGTCTTTCAATTCCATTGACAATAATAATCCTGACCTTATTCCTATGTGATTCATAATTCGTCATTTCCAAAAGGAAGGTCATTTATCCTTCATTAACCATGTCAAAAGGTTTTAAGTTATGTGTATAAAAAAGGTACTTGGGCCTTAGAAGATAATGCTAGCACTATGTGGAACTCGATAGCCAATTGTATGAGAAGAATCTCAAGGGAAGTTCTTAGAGAGTCGAAAGGAAAAATGATCCAACTTTAGGGAAACTTGGTGGTGGAAGGAGGAGGTCCAAGCGGTAATAAAGATGAAAAAAAGAGAGCTTTAAAAAGTGACAGAATGATAGAACTGAGGAAAACTTTAAGCGCTACAGATTAGCCAATGAAGAGGTAAAAAAAGTAGTGAGGGAGACTCAGTTGAAAGCCTATAATGACCTATTTACTAGACTAGATAGTAAAGAGGGAGATAAGAGGATATACAAACTTGCTAAGATAAGAGAGAGGAAAACAAGAGATTTTAATCAAGTTAAGGGCATCAAGGGTGAAGACTCTAAGGTGTTGGCGAAGGATGAAGAGATTAAGGAGAGGTGGAAGAACTATTTTGAGAAGTTGTTGAATGAGTAACATGGAGGTAGGTCAAAAGGGGAGGAAGTAAGCAGTAATAAGAAAAACCAGGGCTATAGGTTCTATCGTAGGATTAGGGACTTTGAAGTGGAGTTTGCACTTAAGAAGATGAAGTTGAATAAAGCTTTAGGACCCGATGATATACCTATTGAAACGTGGAAATGTTTGGGTGCGAAGGGGATTGTTTGGTTGACTAGGTTATTTAGCAAAATTTTGTTGACTAGGAAAATGCCAGAGGATTGGAGGAAGAGTATTTTGGTGCCAATATATAAGAATACGAAGATGTCTATATCTAGAGGAATCAAGCTGATGTGTCATATAATGAAAGTGTGGGAGAGAGTGATAGAACATTGATTGCGAGATATAATAAATGTCTCAAAAAATCAATTTGGACTAATGCTCGGTAGGTCAACAATGGAAGCGATCTATCTTTTGAGGAAAGTAATAGAGAAGTATAGATGGAGGAAAATAAACATTCATATGGTTTTTATTGATCTTGAGAAAGCATATGATAGAGTGGCTCTGGATATAATCTGGTGGGTGTTAGAGAAAAAAGGGGCGACAAAAGGCTACATTGATGTGATTAAGAACATGTATGAAGATATGGTGACCACTATTAGATTACCTACCGGAGAGACAACTAAATTTCTAATTATTATGGGGTTACACCAAGGATCAACCTTAAATCCTTATTTTTTGCTTTAGTTATGAATAAGTTGACGAGAAATATTCAGGATGATATGCCATAGTGTATGCTTTCTGTACATGATATCATGTTAGTAGATGACAATAGAAAAGGGTTTAACATTAAGTTAAAGACTTGGAGAGAAGCACTTGAATCTAAAGGATTTAGGATAAGGACAACTAAGACAAAGTATATGGAGTATAATTTTAGTAATAGTAACAATGAAAACATAAGAGAAGTGAAAATTGAGAACCAAAAACTACTCAAGAGTGAACATTTTTGTAATTTATGATCGATTATCACAACGACTGGGGAGATTAAAGCAGATGTGGTCCATAGAATTAAGGCGGGGTGGCTTAAGTGGTACTGTACGATAAACGAGTACTCATTAGACTAAAAGGGAAATAGAACGACTATTAGACTAGCGATGTTGTATGGGACGAAATATTGGGCAACTAAAAAACAACATGTAGATAAAATAAGTGTTGCTGAGATGAGAACGCTAAGGTGAATGTATGGCAAGACTGGAAAAGACAGAGTTAGAAATGAGTATATTTAAGGATGGGTAGGAGTAGTACCAATAGAAAATAAGTTGAGAGAAAATAGATTGAGATGGTTTGGTTAAATACAACAGAGACCTACAGAGGCAGTAGTAAAGAGATGCGATACAGTGACGGTAGATGGTAGTGTTAGGAGAAGGGGTAGACCTAGATTGATTTGGTCTAGTATAGTAAATAGATATATGAATCTCCTTAATTTGACTAACGAAATGGCTTTGGATAGAGTTGAGTGGAGAAGAAAGATTCATGCAGCCGACTCCATTTGATGGGACTTAAGGCTTGGTTTGGTTTGGTTTAGAAAATGTATGTCGTTGTGACCTTAAGTGTTTAGTGGCGGGAGTGATTACCAAATAAGTTTGAAAATTGAATGGGTAAATTACACTTACGCCCCTTGAGATTTAGAGAAAATATAGCAAACCTCACAATTTTGAGATAATTATATTAATATTTTTTTAGTAAGGTTAAAGAGACAAAAACTAATACAGATGATATCAACACTCAAAGATATATTAGGTTAGATAAATATATGTATTTTAATATAAAAGAGGTAACAATATTATTTTTTTATTCATACGATCAAAAACTTTTTAATGAAAAAAGGGCAAGTACTATAAGAATTAAAAATATTAATAGAGTCCAATATAAGGGTGCTTAGGTGATAAATGCAATCTTGGATTTTCTTTGCCTAAAGATTTAGGCTCTCAAATACTTTGTCTGTAAGGAACAAGTTCTGTAACACCCAATATATATTTTTTTAATTTAATACTGTGATTATAGTAATTACTCATGAATAGGAAATATATATATATAATAATAAATAAATACAATTCCTTAGTAATTGTAACATCTCTATTTGTGAATACTTTAAGCTGTGGGCCAAGAGTAAATAAAGAAAATTTGAGGTAAAAAAAATAAAATAAAAAATGGTGGCTTATCACCATCCTAATATATAAGATGGTGACCAAGCCATGTAGCCTAGGTGAATCACCAGGCTTGATAAGGGGGAAATGACACCTGTTAGACAGGTGGCCAATTTTAAGCAAGCCACATGTAAGAAACTATGCAATTACCACCTATAAATAGTAAACGATTGAGAGATCTTCGAAAATATAAGGAGATAAAAATAACTGCATGCTAATAGCGAGGAGTTTATAGTAGGAAAGTAAAGGCTAAGGGTTGATATTAAGGTGAGTTATATTATACCTTGAGTTACCATAATATATTTTACAAATGTTTTGAGTTATCATAATTTATTTTATATAATTTATGTATTATGGTTATGTTAATATTTCAATTACATGGATTATATTCTGAACTCTATTTGCTTAAATTGAAACCCATGGATATGTTTGTTTAAATTTTAGAAATTATTTGACAATAATTTTATAAACGATTATGTTCTGTAAGTACCACCACGAGACCCACGCATTGGGAGACTTAAATAAACCATTAGCCCATGTTTGGTCACTTTGCGGTCCTCTGTTTGTCATGGATCCATTGACCCCTGTTTTGATTATCACTCCAGTGATCCCTGTTTTGTTTTGTTCTGTACTGTAGTTATGATTATTTGCTACATGATTCCGCATTTTACTTCTGTTAATTAAACTTAGTTATGTATTTCAGTTACCCAACTAATTTCTGTTTAGCCTAATAATTATCCATGGATTTTTGGAACCTTCATGCTCACTGTATAATATTTCTCACTCTGCTATGTGCTTATAGCTATTATCTCTTTTCAGGCGATGAGATTTAGCGGTCAGGATTGGAAATGAACCGTAGTGTTTTTTTTTTCTTTTTCTTTTTTTGTTTTTACTATCTGTAATTATGATCGGACTCTTGTAATAAAATGAAGCTCAAATAACTATTTTCTTTTTACTAAACCTTTTGGTACCCATTTATTTTATTTTAATTTATTTAATTTATTCGTTACGTTGCCACCACAGAAATTTTACAATTATTTTATTTTTATCTTGTTGTGACGCCAAACTTTTGGATACCGGGTTTGGGTCATGACAAGTTCTTGTAAAATGACCAAACTACCCATGTATATATATTATTTTCCAAACCAAACCCTACCCTCTCCATCTCCCTCTTCGTAACTTCTCTCTTCATCTCTCTCATTTTATTACTACCACTTCCTCTCACCCTCCGCCGCTCCACTACCACCACCGCCGCCGCCTTTGCCATGACCTCTATCTTTTCTTTTCCTCCATCAACACTGACACCATCATAACACAGCCATCACGGTCGACTACTTCTACTCTAATGCAGCGGGTGACTGCTTCTTCTCCGTCATCTACACGGTCTTCGGCCGCTCCTTTCTCCTCTATCTCTCTGTTTTTCTCTCTCTCCTAAACACCTACCGCACCACATTTCTCTCTTCAAATCTAGACTTCGCCCTCAGATCTAGTTGCAGCATGATTGTCGGTGTACCATGATCCTTCATACGATGCTCTTTTAATTTTCTTCATATTCTTTGAAACTCTAATAGTAAATTTTGAATTTTTTTTTGAGGAATCGAGGATTGAAATGCTTAATGTAGGTATATAGATATAGATATATAGAGAAACTACAGATAGAGGCTATGGATTTCAATGCCAAGTGTGAAATCAAAAGCTATAAATAAAGTGAAAAAAGTGATCCAACACCTCTCTCTCTCTCTTTCTCCCTTTTGGCAATTGTTGGTGATGTGTTTGCATATGGGTGGATTTCAACATTTGTTGCTTTAGTGGAGTTCTACTAGTTTAATGGAGTTACTATCTATGCTTCATAAATGCTGATATGGAGTATGGTTTAGGTGTTGTTGAATCAAGTTTTGTTTGGTGTTTGGGATATGATGGTGTATTCTAAAATATTTCACATCAACAGATAAGAAAATGTTCAATCTATGCTTTTTGCTTTGATCTGTTTGAACAAATAGAAAAAATAAGTTATAAAAATTTAATAGATAAAAAAATGTTTCAACGGATAGTTGAAAAAATTGAACAGATCATCGCCTTGGTAAGGGAAAATTTCAACAGATAACAAAAAATTGAATAAGAAAGGGCAAAAAAAAATTGAATAGATAGATATAAATTTGAACAGATAGAAAATAATTTGAACATATAGATATAAATTTGAACAGATAGTCAAAAAAAGTCAACAGATAAATTAATGGATAAATTTAAAAATAAAATAAATAAAAGGACTTTTCACTAAACTATTTCACAAATGGTGGACTTTTCACTAATAAAAAATATCCATTGAACCTAATACCTTAGACACTCTCCAAAGAGTTATGCTACAAAGCTCGAAAGGCCCCCCCGAATCCCCCGAATTCGAAGAAGAAGAAGAAGAAGAAGTAGGGGAAGGAGGGGAAGGAGGAGGAGGAAGAGGGAGAAGGAGGAGGAGGAGGAGGAGGAGGAATGAGGGGACTGGAGGGGGCCATCAGCAGAGGTGGGGCGGCGGAGGAGGAGGAGGAAGAGGAAGGAGGGGACTGGAGGGGGCCATCAGCAGAGGTGGGGTTGCGACGGCAGGGCTGGGCTGCGGCGGGGCTGGGCTGGGCGACGATTGGCGGCTGAGAAGAAGAAGACGATCGGCGACTGGGAAGAAGAAGACGATCGACGATCAGGGCTCTCTTCCCCTCTGATTCTCTGTTTTTCTCTTCCCCTCTGCGTTGAAAATGGAAGAAGAAGACGAAAAAAAAAAAATAAAATCCCAAAACGACGTCGTTTTGGGCATTAGGGGGATTCCCCCAATATAATTATGATAAATTTATGAAATTTATTATATATATATTTTTAAATTTTAAAAGAGATTATATCCAAATTGAATTTATGACGTCAGCTCCTAAAATTTACTATTAAAAAAAAGAGAAAAGAGAAAAGAGAAAAGAGAAAAAAGAAAAAAGAAAAAAAAAGGAAGAGTTATCCGTGTATGCATGCCAAGCGCTATGGAGGTCATGATTTGAAGCACTAGGTATGTAGGGAGCAGTCTGGTCAGGGTAAAGAGAGGAAGAGGAGAGGAGAGGAGAAGAATAGAATAGAATAGAATGGCGGCAAGCAGGTGTGTACTGAGTAGTAGTAGTAGTTATTGTTCATATATGATCTCTTATGCGAAACCCCAATTCGTTTTGAATTATAACCGTTCATCACCATCATCATCATCGTCGTCGTCGTCGTCGTCGTCTCCTTTGGGGAAATGCCGAATTGTTGGTTTCCTCCCTCAAAACCGCGCATTTCATCGTGCGGAAGCGGAAGTGCTCCAAAAGCCTGCTGCTGCGGACCACCCTTTATCCTCATCCTCGAAAGAATTTCTTCCCAAAATCGACAAGAGTGGGAGGTTTTGCAGCCCCAGAGCCGCCCGAGAGCTCGCTCTGTATATCTCTCTCTCTCTCTCTTATTAGAATCGTCTATTTTCCCCCTAATCCACATCTCTAACTAACTAACTAACTATATTCCGATTCCGATGTCAGGTTAATCATTTATGCGGCATGTTTAGAAGGTTCTGATCCAGTTCGGCTATTTGAAAAGCGAATGAATGCTCCAAGAGGTCACACCCATACCCACATACATGCCTATATTTCCCATATCTTCAAAATCCTCTATATACAAAAATACCTGTGTATTTGAGGTAAATAATAAATATAAAAATGATCATCTGATTGATTGATTGATTGATTGGGTTGTTGTTGTTGTTGGGCAGAACCTGGGTTTCAGTTTGATAAGGCATTGTTAACGGAGTACAATCACATGAGCTTCGGAGGCCCCCCTGTCAGAGCAGAGACAGTTGAAGAAGCCGATGAGCTTATGCGTAATGATGCCAACCAGTCTGCAATTGGTAATTTATCACTCTCTCTATTGCTTCCAAATTTTTTATTTATTTATTTTGTTTTTTGGGGTGGGGGGGGAGGCTAAGAAACTGGTTTAACAACTGTAAGTGCAATGCTAACTAACATATAAATTGCCTACTTTTACAAGCCATGCCATCCCATTTGTTGGTTTTTTTAATCATTTCTGTTGGTCCCGTCAGTTTATACATGGTTCAGGTCCATCTTCTTACGACTATGTGGTGTGGGTTTTACAACAAACAATAACATTCTTAGACTTGCTCTCTTCTCACAGTTTATTTTTTCTTACAGTCATTTTATGCAGTTTTGATTCTCCTGTGGACATTGAATACACTGTGATGTGTATATTGTCCTTTAATTTCTGTTACTAATGTACACATTATACTGATCCGGAACAGTTTCACTATATTCTTACTGTTTTTATTGATATTTCTCTCTGAACTGAAACAAATGTAATTTTGTGTCATAATAAAATACACCTGACTCTCATGAGATGTTGAAAATTGAAATGGTAGACACTTTGGTGGAATAAGTATCATTTTGCATATGTGCAAAAGCATCCATCAAATCAAACCACCAAATAAAATGTGTCCTCCCAAGACAAATATCACAAGTACTGCCTCATCCCGGGCCATCCCAAGGAAATCTATAATAAAGAAATAACCAATGCCCAATTAGTATATATTAATGTGTGTTTAGGAGGAGAAAGATTGGGTGTATCCTAACTTTTGGTATAGTGTACAAAGTGGTTGTCCCGTGACTTGAATCCATACCCTCAATATTATTAGGTTAAGATTTTATCAACAATACAAACACAAAAATAATCAATCAATACAGTAGATGCATTGTGAACAAAATCAATCAATTCAGCTTTATTTATGAAAATAAATTAATATCAAGTAGCAAGGAAATCTTCTTATAACTGTGTACATCTGGCGGTGTGCTGTGTTGTTCAGTTTCAAAAGTATGTATTGTAAGTTTTTGAATGAAACTATATATTCAATTGTATATATTTATAAGGAGTTCATTAGTTTATATAACCTTAAACCTATGACTGAAAAAGGAAATATAGCCAATTCAAATATTTACACCACAGTCTTTCCTAATTCCTAATATACACAATCATGCCAAATTGAGAATATACACAATATATTCTCACACCCCCGCTCAAACTTAAGGCGTTTTAGTAGAAAATACTGAGAGTTTGTTAAGAAGAAACTGAAACCGAGCGGTAGTGTGAGTCTTAGTGAAGAAGTTCACAAGTTACAAAGCCAAAGAGACAAAAGGAAGCGAGATAGAGCCAGACTGCAGATATTGTCGGACAAAGTGACAATCAATCTCAATGTGTTTCGTCCAATCATGGAAGACAGTATTGTGGGCAATCTGAATAGCACTGTGGTTGTCACAATAGAGGGAGGTCGGAGAAGACTAAGGGACACCCAAATTAGATAAGAGGCAACGAAGCCAAACAATCTCAGCAGTAGCATGAGCCATAGCACGGTACTCAGTTTTGGCAGTAGAGCGAGCAACGACAGTTTGTTTCTTCATTTTCTAAGAGATCAAGGAATTGCCAAGAAATATACAAACTAGACGTGGACTTGCGATCAGTAACATCACTAGCCCAATAAAAATCAACATAGGTCACCAAATCCAGAAAGGAAGTAGAGGACAATAGTAAATCCTAAAATATAGTACCTCGGAGATAGCGAAGAACCTGAACCAATGCAACACAATGTGTGGAGCGAGGAGCAGAAACAAACTGGCTAACCACATGAACAACATAGGCAAAATCAGAACGAGTAACCGTCAGATAGACTAAGCAACCCACAAACTCGCGATATAAAATGGGATCATCTAGAGGGACACCATCAGTAGAGTTGAGCTTCACATTAAGCTCAGTAGGTGTATCAGAAACCTTAGTATTAGTAAGACTAGCATAGTGAATGACTTTATTAGCATACTTAGCCTGAGATAGAAATAGTCCTTTAGAGAAGAAGCAACCTCAATACCAAGAAAATACTGCAAAGGACCTAGATCCTTCATCTCGAAGGTGTGGAAAAGATGCTGTTTGACCTCAGAGATAGCAGAAGAGTCAGAGCCAGTGAGGATCATATCATCTACATATAGTAAGAGAGCAACAAAATCAGCCGAGGTATATCTCAAAAACAAAATAGAGTCGGAAGTAGAAGGATAAAATCCAAGCTCAGTAACAGCAGTCTGAAAGCGATCATATCTAGCACGAGGAGATTACTTCAAGCCATACAGAGCATGCCGAAGATGACAAACCTATCCAGAGGAGTGGGGAAGGCTAGGGTGTGGACGCATATAAACCTCCTCGGTGAGATGACCATTAAGAAAAGTATTCTTAACGTCCATCTGATAGAGAGGCCAATGTCGAATAGTGGCAATAGAAATCAAGGTACGGACAGTAGTCATCTTGGTAACAGGGGCAAAGGTCTCCTCAAAATCAATATCATACTCCTACAAGAAACCCTTGGCAACCAGGCGAGCTTTGTATTGTTCGAGAGAACCATCAGAGTAAGTCTAGGCTTTATAGATCCATTTGCAACTAGTCAGATTCTTGCTAGCAGGCAACGGGACCAAAGCCCAAGTGTTAGTCTTCTGCAAGGCAAACAACTCATCCTCCATAGTGCGAACCCAATTGGGATCCTGATAGGCCTCCTTGTAAGACCGAGGTTCTGAAAAAGAATGAATAGTAGACAAAAAAGTACGATAGGAAGCAGAAAAACATGTATTAGACTAACCCAACTTGTTTAGAGGATGATGCTCTTGAGTAGGATATCGGGGTGCAGCAGGATCAGAGTCATCAGAAGTAGGAGGATCAGCAATAAGGGCAGAGATAGCTGGTGAAAGGAGAGCCTGGCAACGAGAATAAACTAACAACGGAGGAGGAGGAGGAGGAGGAGCAGGTTGGGGAGAAAGAGGAGAAAAGAGAGCAGATTCATAGGGTTCAGTGGAGAAAGACTCAGCATGAGGGGTGGTAGGAGGAGAAAAGGGAACAAGTTCAGGGGAAACAGTAGAGATGTACTCATCAGAAAGGGCCTCAGAAGGAAATAGATCAATATGAACCAAATCCTTTTTGGAAACTGGAGCAGTGATAAGAGGAAGCTGAAAAGGTAGACGTTCAAGAAAAAAAACATAACGGGAGACATAAAGACGACAGGAAACAAGGTCGTAACATTGATAGCCTTTCTGAGTAGGACTATAACCCAAAAAGACACAGAGGACAGACCGGGCACTAAGTTTAGTCCAATCTTTGCGGGGAAGAAGGACAAAACAGGTAGACCCAAACACACGAAGGTGGGAGTAATTAGGAATTTGAGAGAACAAAGCCTCATAAGGAGACCGACCAGAAAGAAGGGGAGTGGGCATGCGGTTGAGAAGAAAAGCAGCAGTAAGAACTGCCTTCCCCTAAAACGGAGCCGGAACTGAGGCAGAGAAAAGAAGAGACTTAGCTGTCTCAAAGAGATAACGGTGTATACGCTCGGCTCGACCATTTTGGGTAGGTATATCTGTACAGGAAGTTTGGTGAATGGTACCTAAATTGGCCAAATACTCATAGAACTAATTTTTAAAATATTCCCCACCCAAGTCAGATTGTAACACTTTAATTGTAGACCTAAACTGAGTAGTAATCATAGACTGAAAAGTACGGTATATCTGATAGAAATCAGACTTATGAGTCATAAGATAAACACAAGTATAACGGATGCAGTCGTCAACAAATGATATATAGTATGCAGAACCCTCTTTGGTAAGAACAGGAGAAGGGCCCCAAATATCAGTATGAATTAAAAAAAACGGTGTATTAGATATAGAAGTACTTTTATGAAAAGGTAAGGCTATCATTTTGGCAAGTTTGTACTCCCAACATTCAGTATGTTCACTAGGAGAAACTTTACGCAATATATCTGATTGAGCTAAAGGCCGTAAGTGGTCAGCAGACAAATGTCCTAATCTAGAATGTCACAAGTAGAAAGGACTGGATAGATAATCTAACTGAAAAGAGAAAAAAGCAATCGGAGAGGTTGTCATAGGCAAATGCAAGCTCTTTATCATATAGAGATCTCCAACTCTACAGCCAGTCCCAATCTGCTGCTTGGACATCCGATCCTGCACATAATAGATAGAAGAAGAAAAGATAACATCAAAACCTGAGGCATCAAGCTGATTGATAGATGTGAGAGCAGAGGCAGATGAGGATGGTAGGGAGGTGGACAGGAGATGCTGAAGCTGAGCCATCTGGGCACGCAAGGAAGCCAAGTCAGGATCAAAAGTCGGAGCAGATGCAGTATAAGTAGCAAGAGGGCGAAATAGTGTCTGAGGCGGCTGAGAAGACTGAGTAGACTGACGTCCCTTCTTGGGACAGTTGTACTTCCAATGGCTCTTCTGATGGCAAAAAGCACACTCATCAAAGGCTAGTAGCCCTTTCTTGGGCTTTGCATTGCCCTGAAGTTGATAAGGCGGTGGCGTTGACAACAGAGGAGGCTGAGTAGGAGCCAAGAAGACAAATGGAGACAGAGTTTGACTGGCCGTCTTAAGATGGGTTTCCTTGGAGAGGAGCTCACAAACAATAGTATCCACAGAGGGGAGAGAGAACCGATGAAGGATGCCACCACGGATAGCCTCATATTAAGGGGAGAGAGCCGTTAAGAACTGCATTAAACGACCTTGCTAACGAAACTCAACATAAGCGTCTAGTGCTTTGAGCTAGATGGTTCCATGAGAGCCAAGTGATCCCAGAGACTTGGCATCTCAATGTAGAAGTCCTGAATAGATTGATCCCACTGATGAGCACCCTAAATAGCTTTTTCCAACTCATACCGTTTGGCAAAGTTAGACTGCTGATATACACCTAATAAATAGTTCCACACCTCCTTAGCAGTACTGTATTTGGAAAACATCATTCCAATACGGTCATCCACAGAATTATGAAACCAGGTTAGAACTTGGGCATTATCATAATCCCAAGTGTCACAGGAAGTCAGATCTCCTTCTTGTTTCGGGTCCAATGGACGAGGAACAGAACCAGTAACATAGCTCCATTTTTTTTTACCAAGGAAATTCTTCATAACACTAGCCTGATAAGCATAATTGGTACCTGTGAATTTACATCTAATGGCTTGAATTTTGGTGTCCGTCATTGTAATAAACCAAAAATAAATAGGTCGAAGTATACTAATAACTAACCAGTGGGCCAAACAGGAAATAAGGGTTTAAACCAAATAACAGTACTGATAGTCACAAAACACAAAGACAGAGGGAGAGAACTAGGGTCAGATGAAGCGAGATGAACCGAGAGAGTCGTGATGATGAAGTGAGATGAACTGAGAGAGAGTTGCGATGACCAGGTGAAGCTGACGAGTTGCAATGACCAGGTGAAGCTGACGAGTCGCGATGACTAGATGAAGCTGACGACAGCCGAGAGAGACACGACGATACCACAGATGACCGGATGAAGCAGGCGCGATGATTGATCGCAATTCATAGTTGACAAGGGTTTCAAATCTACAAGCTAGGGTTTCAAACCAAACTCTGATACCATGTAAGTTTTTCTGAATGATCTGTATATTCAACTTGTGCTAATACAAAGATTACAACAAATATATATAGCAATCCTAACCCTAATCTGAAATAGGAAATACAATTAATCTAATATTTACACAATCAATCTAATATTCACATCAACCTAATTGATATATTTCCATAATTAACATAATATTCCCACAGGCATACCCCAAACAATATGTATTTTTATCCATTTTCACATTTATTTCGGCAATACCTGCCGTTCTCATTCTTGCGTTCGAGTCACCATGCATACCCCATACCACCCGGTTTATTCCCACAACTTTAAGTTGAGTTTAAATCACAATTAATACCATGATAGGGTACAACAATAAATAACCATAAATCAATAAGGCATGCAGGAGAACCAAAATAAAGATTACTAAAGATGACTTGAGGATTATCACATAAATTCTTAGATTTTCCACAAAATATAATTTCCCTTAATTAGTTTCTTAGATTAATATTCGGTTACACAGAAAAGTTTTACAAAAACTATAAATTAAGGGATTAAAATAATACCTGCTATGAGACCTTATAACCTTACTAATTAATAATTGAATTACTATTATTAAAGTGACCTTATTATTGATTATCATAATTGGGGTTATAGGAATTAAGCAGCTAAATGTATTTATCGCAATTAATTTAATAAAATTGAAATACAATATAATCATTAAAATAATTTATATATTTGAAAATATGGGTTCTCACACAGTAGATTCAATTTTACCTAAAAATCTATATGGATAAAATTTTCTATGATTTTTTCAAATTGAGTGGGGTTAATTGAACACACATGAATATATATGGACCTGCCCATGCTTTGGGTACTGGCATTTATACATGCAAAAACTCCATCCTAGCCATGAAGAACTGTTTAATACGAAATGAACAACTATTTAATGCTTTTGTAAGTGTTCATTTCCTAAAATTCCTTTCTCATGACTCTTGAAAGTGAATTTCGCTACAATGTTCTTTCTAGAAGCAAAAATAATTATGTGCTTTTCTGTATCTCAGAAGCAGAGGTACTTTCAGCTCCTCCAAAGTTGGTGTACAGCAAACTAATTTTGCGGTGAGCCCCTTGTATACATAAATTAAACAATTCATTTTGCAGCTGTAATTGTTTCCTGCAGCAAGTCATGTACGTGAGAGAACTAATTTATATTTGTTCTTCATCACAGCTTCACAAGGAAACTTCTAGTAGCAGTTGTAGATAGGTGGGACAGTCATGTTCTTGTTATTGATAAAGTTGCCCCATCTAATTGGAAGGTTTGATATGCAATTTACCGTATGAAATGGATAATTTGTGCTTCTTTACTTTCTTTACTATCATCTTTCTGAGGTGGATTCTGGATAGGTATTTATTTATACTTTTCCAGAACTATCACATATATATTCTGTGTCAATGCTAGAGTTGTGTTTTTTATTTTTTATTTTTCCCTCTGGGCATGCCCATTGACTTCATGCCTAAATTTTGTAGGAACTTCTCCCTTTTCAGAACTAACATGTCATATAGCTATGTTCTTTCCATCATTTCGGTCCTTGTTTTAGGTGGACAACAATTATAAAGAAAATAAGGTGTAGAAGTTGGATTGACCAAGATTCTTTCTTCAAATTTCTCTATTTTTTTCAATCATTGAATCATGTGAAAATCTCAAAACAAATGAATTTTTGTCTAATCTAATAATTAAGAATGCATTAGAAGAGGGGGCAAAGGATTTGGGGACAAAAATTTTTGGCCAAATGAAATAGGCAATTTTTAAATAGGTTCTATAATTGTCTCTTAAAAAAAACTAAGGGGTATTCTTTTTAAAAAAAGAATATTTTAAAATTTGACTCAATGACTTGGAGGTTATGTACCAAACCAAACCAAGCTTTAAGTCCCATCAAATAGGGTTGGCTACATGAATCCTTCTTTTCCACTCGACTCTATCAAAGGTCATTTGGTTAGTCAAATTAAGGAGATTCATATATTTATTTACTATATTAGCCCACATCAATTTAAGTTTGCCCCTTCCTCTAACACTTCCCTCTACCGTCACTGTATCACATCTCTTCACAACTGCCTCTATTAGTCTCCGTTTTATATGAACAATGTTGAGTTTGACACACTGATAGATCCAAGAATTATACCACAAATATATTTTATTAATCAACCTATACACAAACACTTGTGCACTATAATTGTCTACACACCAAAACACCTTATAATTTCTCACACTTAAGACTCAATGACAATAATGTGACACTAGCTCACCACTTTGCTGGACACTTTTACACTTGCACACTTTCACTCACGTCACTCTTTGATATACACACCAAGACTTCTCTCACTCATACATCACACATACACTTGATGCTTTCTGTCACACATACATCATACATAAGATGACCCAACCTATATATATAGGTGCTGCCACCGACCTAAGATAGTCGGTTCTGTCCACCGACTTAGTTCCTAGAAGCTTCTTGTATTTTCATTTATTATTAATATACACATATATATATTTATATGTTGATATTTCTAGAGAGAGAGGACTCTAGAAAATTCCAGAGAGAGTTAGTGTTGAACCCTAACACTCCTCCTCAGCACTAACTCTCTTTTTTAACCACGTTGTTTTAGAAACTCTTCGTGAAGATATCTGCAACTTGATCCTCTGTCTTGAAGAGCTTCGTCTTTATCTTTCCCGGTGATAACCTCTTTCTTAGAAAGTGATAATGCATCGCCACATATCGAAGGAACACTTGATTCTCGATTGAATATACGATCTCCAGCATTGGCCTTAGGTTTCAAATGCCAAGTCTAACTCTGCCTTGATGCAATACCTTCTTCTTCCATCATCTTCCTCCAACTATTTGTTTCCTGAAATGTTATGTGCTTCTTTAAAGCATCCAGATTAGCAAAAGTTGTATCTGTGTACCTTTGATTGAGTTCCCTTTGCTTTAATGATGTTGGTTGTTGCAGCTTTATCAGTTCTTCAACTTCTTATTCTGTTTGCTCCCCCAACTTCTCTCGTAGGTGAGCTTCTGGTTCTTTTACTCCTGAAGATTGAGAATCCGTTGCAAGAATTGACTCATTTGTGATAGAATATGCATCCACTTTCTTGGTAATTGTGTTGCACTGCTCCTGTTCACCTTCATCAAAGTCTATCTCTTCTTCTGAATTTGCTTTAGTGACCACAAACATTGTAGGAGATGCTTCAAAGTCCCATTCTTCTTCAAATTCAGGCTCTTCTTCTAAGTAGCTTAGTTTTGCGGTCTCGAACATTACACACAAAGCTTGGAAATCCCATTCTTCTTCACTCTCATCATGGTAACCGTTGGATGTTACCACATTGCCTTCGACTGGTCTTCTTTTTAGCTGACAATCTTTTGCGTAGTGGCCAATCTCGCCACAGTTGAAGCATTCTCTGCTCCGTCATCCAAATCTAGTAGGTCTTCGATCATTTTCATTCCCGTCATGTCGAACTCCTTGTTGATAACTTTGATCATCCTGCGATCTCTCATCTTCTTCTTTCTTCGATCTTTCATATTTTAGCCACTTCGGTCCATCTCTTCTGTTGCTACTAAATAACACTTCCTCTTCACTTTCATTCTTTAGTGTGGCTTTAGCCATTTGCTTTGCCAGAGTTTCTTGATTCGCCAATAGACTTTCCAGCTCGACCAATGATGGTTGAGTGAACCATCCTCTAATGGCAGCCATAAGTCCACTATACTCGGGTCGTAAACCTCAAGTGATAATGCGCCTCATTCTGGACTCACTAATTTTTTACTCAGGATCAAATTGTGAAATTTTATTACAAAGAGTCTTTACCTTCAGAAAATATTGGCTGATAGTCATGAACCCTTGTGTGACTGTCGTAAGCTCGTTCTCTAGATATTGGAGTCGCGCATCATTCGTCTTTGAAAATAACGCCGCAAATGTGTCCCAAATTGCTTTCGGAGTAGTAGCTTCCTGAACATACTCCAATAACTCTATTTGGACAATTGTCCTTAACACAAACATCGCTTTTCCAGCCTTGATCCTCCATTAGAGCAAGGCTTCTGCATTCTCTGCTCCGGATGGGACAGCATCCTTGCCGTCAACAATTTCCTATAGATCCTGCCCAAATTGATGACCATCACTTTTTGTTGAATCCCTCCACCTACCTACTGATCTAATGGATCCATAATTAGGCTCACTCTTCTAGTCTCGTCCCACTTATTTTTGTTGCGTTGCATAAAAACCAGTATTTATATTTTGAGAGGAAAAGGATGCTCACCAAGTGAAATAGGCATAGTAGAATTGGCAATGGAGACCCTAACCAATGGTCGGTGTCATGATTTAAATCTCCATCGCGGATGTGTTGGGAATGGGTACTTGCCCATTTTGCCATACGTTTTGACATCCTTGTTTACGGCTAGGTTTCCATTTCTCACTCTTTCTCACTCTCACTCCAGCATCGGTGATCTCCCTCTGCTGTCTCCAGCATGGTGAGTTCTCTCTCTCGTTCCCTCTTTCTCTCTTCTTCTTTCGTTTCTCTTTCTCTCTCTCTCGTTCAAATACTTAGTGTGGAATGTATACACTTTTTCGCTCTAATATTTTGATTCTGAGCTATTTTGCTTTGTTTTTGGGTCTGATAGAGAAACCCATATGGGAGTCTGTAATGACTTTTGCGAGAATGCCTGGCTAGACTGTGTAGTCACATTTGTTAACGAAAATGAATGTAGCTACTGAAATTTCTAAGAAACAAACAAAGCACATGAGAATGAGAGAGAAACCAACTAAACACTAAATCCAAAACCCAGATGAAAGAAATGAGTGATCTGGTGGATTTACCTCTTGAAAGTGAAAACAGAGAGAGAGAAGCTGATACTGAACAGATCCGTGTGGGTTTGTTGACTCTGTTTCTTGTCAGGTGGTTTGTTATTTTTATTTTTATTTGTTTAAGGTAAATGGAGGGTTTGGTGAGATTTAGTTGGGAGGATATGGATTTTTTATTTTTATTTTTTTTATTTTTATTTTCCGTAGTGAATTAATTGTACCTTGCATTAATATTGAATTAATTGTCTTTGACATGAGCATCTTTTTTTTTGAGATTTTGAAGAAATAATGAGTTAGACTATTCATTGGGGTTAGGGTTGGAAGATCTGATATCTTGCTTGTTTTATAATGATATGGTTCATTATTGGATTAGTAAAAACTTATTTGATTGTCTCAAGATTATAAATTTGATTACTTTAAAATAACCTTCTTAATTAATTAACTAATGTGTATTTGATTGTGCTGTTGAATCAAATATTAGGGGTGCAAATAATGTGTATTTGGCTTTGGTTGTGAACCTTAAAAGAAAATTTAAAAAAAAAATCAAGTTGGGTTGGGGAAAACCCAAACCCATTAGGGGATGGGGAATGGGGGACAGGAAATTAGGGGTGCAACTCGGGCGGGTTCGGTCGGGTTGGAGGTTTGCCCAAGCCTAGCTCGAATTGTGTTTAGCAGAGCCCGAGTCCGCCCCAAGCCCGACCATCAACCTGAGCATGGTTGCCCAAGCCCGGACCAAGCTTCATAATTCGAACTCGGGTTAGCCCGAATTGCCCGAATTTCATAAGGCAACAAACAGCTTCTGAATTTTTCCATACAACAAACAGTGTTTCATTATATACATAAGTCCATTAGTCCATACAACAAGTTTAAACATCATCCTAGCCACAAGAGTCTCAGAGAGAGGGAAGAAATAATAGAAAAGGTAGGGTTTTGTTCTTAGTTTTAATCTAATGGTCTAAATAAAAAATGCTAATCCAAGGGCCAAAGACCAGCCAAAAAAAATAAAAAAAATTAAGGGTCAACTATTTAATTTATTTTATACATATATTATATAATTTATATAATATATTAAATGCAATTCGGATTCGGGTTACTCGGGTTAGCTACTGACTTTGGCCCAAGTCCGGCCCGAATTATAATTCGGGCATCAAAAACCTGCCTAAGCCTGTCTAGATTACAAGATATTGTTGCCCAAGCCCTAAAAAAACTCGGGCTGGGCACGGGTTGCTCGAGTTGAGCCCCCTTGAGTTGCACCCCTACAGGAAATTAATATCCGCCCTGTTGCCCCCATTGCCATTCCTAAGGCATAGGCCCCGTTTGGTAGAGCTGTGGAAAAGTGATTATAGATTATAACTTAACAGATTATGACTTATAACTGTGAACATAAGCTGTTAACCTGTTTGGTGCAGCTGTGGGATTATGGATTTAAGCAACAGAGTAGTGTTTGGCTAATAAGATGTAAAATAGCTTTTTACTGTAAAATTGTCCTTTCTGACCTTATATGATATAAAAATAATTATTTTGTCATTTTTTTCAATTTTAATTTAAAAAAAAAATATTTCATTAATAAAAGTTAATATAAGTAGTATTAATTAGTATCAATTAATGTAAAAATTGATAACATTTGCTAAAAATGTAATGGAAGTATTATTGTCACAATTATGTTTCATTATAAATTAATTAGTATCAATTAATTGCTTAATTAGTATCAATTAATACTAAAATTATTAATTAGTATCAATTAATGGCTTAATTAGTCTCAATTAATATTAAAATTATTAATTAGTATAAATTAATATTAATATTTAATTTTTATTAGTATCAATTAATATTAATAATCAACAATTGTTATTAATTAGTATCAATTAATAATTAATTCATTACAAAAGTATACAATATTAATTTATTAATAATTAATACCAATTAATATTGATTTTTTTAATTAATATTGATTTTTTTCTTTTTCTTCAGAAATATACAATTTTTTATTTTTTAATTAATATAAAAATATACAATCTGAATTTATTAATAATTAATACCAATTAATATTGATTTTTTTCGTTTTCTTCAGAAATATACAATTTTTTATTTTTTTATTAATATTAATATTTGGGTATTGACGAGGGCATTTAAATAATTTTAGCCCTTCTACACTAGCTGCGCGCTTAAGTCAAAAATTTAAGCACCTCCTAACCATTTTTGAGATAAGCTGAGAAATAACTTGATTTAAGCTATAAGCTGGTTAACTTAAGCTGTACCAAACACAATATTTTAGCTTAAGGCCTCGTTTGGGAACCATCCTATTTAGCCAAAAAGCCAAAAAGTTATTAAAAAAGTCAAAAAGTCAACAGCCTATACCAAAAAGTTAAAGATTCTCTTTTCTCTTTACTTTTTGCACATTTTTTTTGTAAAAAGTCAAAAAGTCATCCCAAACATACTAGTTTTTTTTAGCTCATATTTTAGCCACATAGCCAAAAAGTTACTAAATTAGCCTATTCCCAAGCGAGGCCTAAATTTAGCTAAAAGCTGAAATAAACAGCTTATAAGTTTTACCAAACAGGCCTATAGTAGGGGTACCTCCTCATTCTTTGTAAGAAGTTTATTTCCACTTTTTGTGTTTGAATGGTCTGCTCTTCGTATCTCTGTGAACACTAAATCCACCCAAATTATTAGCAGGCCCAACTACATCGCCAACCAACCCTCCAACCGAATTGGGACCATCACCATCACCAGCATCAGCCACAACCCTCTTACTATTATCAACCTATGCAACCACATGTGCCGAGACTGCTCCGAAAATGATCAGAAACGTGAACCACCCCAGACTTGGCCTGAAAGAGACCTGAGCCGTGGCACCCTCACATCCATTCTTCAAATTGAAATTCAAAAGGTCTCCACTTCGCTGATTTTCACCATGAAGCCCCCTTCACTATAACACTTTTCCTGTCTCGTGCTTTCAACCTCTCCATTTCACATGCCACATCATTCCCCAAAAGTTTTGGGTCAAAACCAATGGGTTACAGCTTGGCTGCTTCAATTCAATCTTGGAAAGAAAAATGAAAATCGGAATTCTGTGTAGCTTCAAATTCTAACATCATTGCACTCGATAGAGACAAGTCGAGAAACCAATGATTCACCTAACTGATACTTCAATCACGACTTCGGAAGCACAACAAACGCAATTCGGGTAAAGAAACCAATGATTCTCCCAACATAGCTAAGCTTTGCCGATCAATTCAGAGCAAAATAGCATGAAAGTTGCTTATTCACTACCCTTCTACTCTCTCTATCTTGAACTTTCCTCTCACCCTTTCTTTAACCACCTTGTTATTCTGCTTAAAGACCCTCAAATGGCCAAACTTTCTGTGTCCCTCAACTAATACTCTCCTGTCCTTACCAAGAACATCAAGACAAGAACCGGAACGAACCCCAAAATCCTAGATATGGATACCCTGATTGAAGGAACAAAAAGAAGGAAAACTCCAAGCACAAAGCAAATACAAAGAGCATCAAAGAAGAAAAAGTGAAGTAGAATAGAGCCCTATCAACCTCGTGACAAAGAAACCCTAATCCATGACTAAGAGAAGAGAGAGAAAAGGGAAACAAAATCAGAAGAAAAGAGAAAACGAAGATAGAAACTCAAAGAAATGATGGTTGAAGCCCATTAAGGCTCTGATCGAAAGCCCTAATCAGAACACGAAGAAATATGTGTGTGTGTGTGTGTGTATAACACTGACCAGCATCATCATCCTTCAAAAAACACAATGTTGGTCTATAGACTATCGTCAAATAATGAAAACAAGTTTTTGAGAATTTTTCTTTAATTATTGGTTTTGTATCTCCAAGCTATTATTAGATTGTAAATGTTGATAGTTTCATATGTTACTTTTCTAATGCCTAAAAGTTTCTTTATTGTTCAGAATGAGCCAGCGGGCAGAATCTTGGAGCTATGTATTCTTCACTTGGCCATGTCTGAAATAACAGTGCTAGGAACAAGGCACCAAATAGTCATCAATGAGGTTTTCCTTGCAATTTTTGTTTCTTGACTAATATTTTTCTCCTGGTTATTATGTTTCCATGTTCTTTGTCCACATTTTTAATTCAATTGTATGTGGGTATTGATGAAGGCTGTTGATATTGCAAAACGCTTCTGTGATGGGGCAGCCCCTCGTATAATCAATGGTTGCCTTAGTACGTTTGTCAAGAATCTTGAAGAAAATGGTATAGCTCAAGGATTAGAAAGTAAGCAGACATTGTTCAATTGATCCATGACGTGAATTAATTCAAGGTGACTCTCAACACCACTTCAATGAGTAATGTGCTAGTTAGCCGATGTTTGAGAATCTCAAGATCGAGCTATTTCTCCTCTTTGCATTGGTTCAAAACTGTTAAGAGATATTTTGGGGATTGGTTAACAACTGGTAGGGGAGACTATAGCATATGACGATGTTGTAAGTTGCAAGGTAAATCATAATTCCTGAAAAATGGGGGGAGAGTGTAGAGCATATGATGATGTTGTAGGTTGGAGATTGAAATATAATAATTTTGTATTTTGACGTCCCCAGTCTAGCAAAAATTGTAGTTAGTATTCAAGATAGTAATACAAATATGGTGAAACTTCTTCAACTACTGGATTGAATTTTGGATGTTGTGCATTACATGCTTTTTAAAAAAACAAAATGAAATGTTATGATGTTCTCTCTCTCTCTCTCTCTCTCTCTCAAAATTAATTTGAGAGAGAAAGTAGTTTGGGATTTATGGATCATGAAAGCAGAATGAACTCAAATGTATAAATGAATTGAGCAAAGCCTATGATGGCTGCTGCATTAACTAGTAGGAAAGCTCCTTCAGTAACATAGATTCATCATTTAAAACAAGTTTACCTACGAATCTAAAGTTGAATTTTTTTTTTTTTTGAGAACAACTAAAGTTGAATTAATGTTCAACAAACTGAGCTAATAACCTCAGCCTCGTTGTACTCTCTGTTTCTTGAAAAGTGTACACCTCATAATAATAATAATAATAATAATTTTATTTATTTATTTATTTGGAACTAGGCAAGGGCCAAAATCGTTTCTTTGGCGGCTTTTTGATCTCTACTCTTCCAAGAAAAGTCGTTTCACTCTTGCGGCTAACTGCTAAGTCACTCTTCATTCTAAAGCTAAAGCTAAAGCTAAAGCACGGCTCTTTTTTTGCTATCATCCAGAAGGAATTAACGCTATTTATTGCCTCTGCTTATTTTCCTTTCGGATATTATTGCCTTTTCTTAATGGGAAATGTTCCGGTGTGCAATGCACACTATATGTAACTCTATACAAAATTATGTAAATTGAATATAAATTTACTTAAGTTCATGAAAACTTACGTAATAACGCGAATTTGTGTTCAATTTACACATTTTTGTGAAATCAATTATATAAATTCGTAAAAATTTATGTAAGATTATATATGGTATACATTGCACATCGATTTTTTTTTCTTCAAGTTTTTAAGAAACAAGGACATTTTTATAAATGAATTATAAAGTTGGAAGAAAACCTTAAAGTGTCCTGTTCGCATTTAAAAATTGTAACAAAAGGCTTTTTTGGCCAAAAACTCTTTAAATTAAATTAAATTTCAAAGGCAATCCGTGCTATTATTAGCACAAGTAAAATGCAAGTAAATAACACCAATTAAGGAAGGAAATTTTTTCAATGTGCAATGCATACCATATACACAAACTTACATAAGTGATCTTACAAAAATATGCACATTTTCCAATTATTTTATCCATTATCTGTTTAGCTTACTAGAAAGTTTATACAAAATTTAGTTTCCAACTTTTTCACCAAGCATAATTTTGTAATTTATTTTTTTTATTTTTGATCTTCTCAAACCGCGGCTGTTTTCTAAGAATTTTTGTAATTTGTAATAGGTTTTTATCTTTTGTTGTTTTTGTACTCTGTTTTTCTTTTAATATATTGCCTGCTTTTTGGCTTCTCAAAAAAAAAAAGAAAAAAAAGAATTGTAATTCATTTATTTATTTTTGATGGAACAGAACAAGTATTATAGGATCACGTTTTGGTAGGAGGGACAACTGAACAGAAGAAAACCAGTTCCTTGCCTTTTCTTCCTCATCACTAAACAAACACAACCTTAAGAAGAGCAACAGTTGTTGGACACTTTCAGTTTCAGTTCCCAAATTGTCAAAAAAATATCATCTTTGTACCTACTAAATTTGGTGGGGAATTATTAACAACAGATTTCACATTCAGTAATCACTACCCTCCTCCCGCATACATAGAATATTATTATTATTATTATTATTATTATAAAAGGAGAGGCCACTTCAAGAAAATCAAAAAAAATTCTCACCAAGTGTACTAGTACTAAGCATTATTATTAGACTATCAATATTTATTTTCCACCAGAATGGCAAGAATCACTCACAATCTCTTATTGCATACAGTACATACATAAATATATACTACACATTCAATGTGGAATGGGATTGGGACAAGACACGACCAAAAAGTATTTTTGTTTCTTGGCTTTTCTCTTCCATTTTTGTCCACCACTTCTCATAATCTACACAATGCTGCTGTTGATGATCACATCACATCATCTGTCTAATGAACGGAACACAACTTACATATTGAGGGGGCAGAGCAAAGCAGAGCAGAGTTGGTTGCTTAGTAATTCACTGTTGATTTGATTGCATCCAATATCTGCATAAAAAGTAGAGTGAGGAGCAAGGAGCAAGGAGCAAGGAGCAAGCAGAGAGTCCTCCATTGTCAGTGACAAACTACAACTTATATATCTGACACATGGGAGTATTATACATTACATATATGAATATGAATGCTTCTGTGCAAAAATGATTTTGTAATACCTTGTTCTTGGTGGGCATGTAGAAGGGTTCAAAAACAAGAGGAAAAGGAGTGTCCAGCCCACAAATTCTAGCCACTGGAGCTTCTAACTGCAAAACCCCCATCCCAAATTAAGTTTTTGACATCAGACAAAAACGACTAGTTAGATCAATCCATATGTGCTATTATTATATCATGTAACATCGATACTTCCAGGCAATGTCTTTAAAAGTACTATGCAAGTAATTTGAGCTCAGTTAAAGTATTTTGAATAGTATAGCAAGCCTACAAAACCACTAATGTTCCTGAAAAATTGAAGCAAAATTACAGTTTATCCAAAGATATTTTACAAGGTGTCAAAATTTTAATGCAATATGGCTTCTAAATAAGTTTATTTCAAAGTCCCATTGCGTCTGCTTTTGTTCGTCTGTCTCTGGATTACAGTACCATGTGAACCCCCCTGACTTCATCTCACTCCACCACCTTCTGATATAGTCACTTTGGTTTGTGCTAATCGATTCATTTGATGAATTTTGTTACACCTGACCAGATGCTTACATGTCTGCGGAGAAAAAAAAAAAAAGAACCACCAACCACTATGGAAAGACACCAAGGATAAACCTAGCCCAGGCCAGCTCCCATCACACTGCCCCTCTAAACCACAGCCTCCTTCTTACCATAATTTACAGAGCACTCTAACATTCTTAATTTCCTCTCTTTCCTAGAGTAAAACATCCCGTCAAGCTCTTGAGACCTTCTTTTGAAAGTTTCCTCAAATGACCTCTCTCTGTTTCTGCCTAGGGTTGCAAACCTATGTTATTTGGAACGTGGATCATTTTGGCAAGTGGAACGGGAACGGGGTATGTTAAATGCTCTAAAATATTGTACAACATGAGTAGATTTGTATACATTACACTATAAGAATTTAAAGTTCTGCTATAAAAATTTTCTTTCAACAATTAGATATCTAATAAAATGTAGGATTTTTTCTCCAAATTAATCATGTAGCAACACGATACTATAACCATTATGATCCATTTTTTATGTTTTGTTCTGTCAAAACTTCAATCACCTTTGATTTTAGTATGCTATATTTGAATTTTTTTTTTCTTTTTCGTTATTATTTTTTTAAGGAAAAAGCTCCACAAGAATAATGTGGCAATATCATTTTGGTAAATAAATTCATTTTCATGGGTGTTTTATTTTAAAGTAAAAAGTTCACATAGAGCCACATCTTTCTGTATAATTTTTTTGTTTGTATATCATTCCTCTTAGTAAATATATTGAAAAAAACTTTTGGGTTTGTAACGAAAGTGCACCATATTTCGGAACGTGCATTCCAAAACATAATAACATTGTTGCAAATGAGCTAAGTTGTTCACAAACAGCTCAAACTTGGCTCAGTTGCTAAATGAACAACCTCGAGCCTATTTTTTATGCTCGTTTAGTAATCAAGCCTAACTCAAATAGACCCAAGCTCTGCTTGATAAGGGTAGTGAAACAATTAATATTTATAAATATAAATATTAATAATATATCAAAAATATTTTCATTAATTTATTTTATTTCTCTATTTATGTTTGGTATTTGTGTAAATTTACATATTTGATTGATGAAATTTAGTATTAATATGAGTATTCTTTTATATTCTGCTCATAATTTACACTTTTTTTTATCTCTTAATATGCTTAGTATTTTAAGTTTGGCTTTTCTTTTCAACCTCCAGCTCCAGCTCCAGCACCATTTTTTAAGCTTAACTAATTTTTATCTAATCAAGCAAGCTCTAACACTCCAAAACTTGGCTTGGATCGGCTTGTATGCAGCTCACGACAAATTTACAAACCCCCTAAAAAAGCTAGTGACACTTTACATGTCTGCGCCTTTTATTTCCTTGACTTCAGACATTTGTTGCTCATAGGCACATCTGGCGTCATTCTTTATGATTTCGGTTACCACAAGTTGAAATGTTAGTGTAACCCTGTTGTGTTTTTTAATTATTGAGATGTGTCAAATTCATTTACAGATTTCAGTTTGGGAAACTTAAATTTGATCAACTTGAGTTTGAGGGGTTGATGAGTAATAGTCAAGTAATTCTAGGTCTAAATATATTACTCTAAAATAATTTAGTGCAATTATTAAGGGCAACTGAAGTTAACTTAATCCCAACACTGTCAAAACAAAGGTGGCCAAAGTAAGCAGACACCGTTTTTGGTTATTTGTGTCGAGTTGAACTCTTAGTTGTCACCATTAAAGAGAGTTAGTTTTCAAAAGGATAATGTGTTTGAGATTCATTCATCCCTACCGTGAAAAGTTGAAAACTATTGAACTTAACTGAGGATATTGCCTCTTCTCTTATCAAGAAAAAGCTACAGACGCTATATTTGAAATGTGCCAAGAGGAGACTACTTGCCCACTAGGTCCAAAAAAAGGAGAAAGCATAGAAGAGAAAAAGTAGGAGAGAGAACCTACCTCACTGGAATCCACTGGCAAACAACTCTAACAGGTAGCACACCCAAAAGCTAGAGTTTCTCCTTATGAGTCACATAGCCATGCATATAAACCTAATGCAAATGCGTGTCTAAAATTTACAAAAATGACACTTCCAATTTTATTATATTTAATTATTTCCCCTAAATTCTAAAATTTTAAATTTTCAAATATTGCTAAAAATTTCTTCGATCAATTAATTTTGCAACAATGTGATTTTTGAAGTCAGATAAGCATGTTTTAATCAATTTTATTTTCACCATTTATTTTATTAATTTTAATATGTCACTAAAATTCCAAAAATGAAAAATGCAGAAATACTGTTGAAAGATTAGTTGGATGGTGATTTTACATCCTCCCCCATCCCCTCAAAATAGAAAGTCTCATCCTTGAAACACCTTACTCACATTACGCAAACAAGTGTGAGTACTGCTCATGCATCTCCTCCTCTACCCGATGCATCTAAAGCTGGTAGCCCCCATTCTAATCCTCCTTTGTGTGCCTGTGATCCAAAAACTAGGATTGGGTGCATGTTTTTGTTATTCAGTATTTAGTATTTTCCTTATTTAAATACAAGTGATTATAAAATTTGATTGAGAACTTGAGTTGATACCTGCATTGGTTTTTCTTTCATATTTTTGTCTTTGGTGGTGGATGTTTTAGAAAATTTAAGTTTTTAAATAAATTCTTTTTTTTTTTTTTTTGTATAATAATTTTAATACTTATATTTCACAATTTGATTCTGATTGACCCAACGGTTGAACTAGTAACCCTTAACGTGGCATATTTTTTGGTTTACTCAATGGTCTGGTTTCAAAACATTGGCTACTACATCATTATATCAAGCACCCATAAAGAAATCCAAGCTTGGAATTTTACTGAAAGCAACCAACTAATAATAAACTCTATAGGGAAATAAGCAATGGAATTGTGCCAAATTTACCCTCAAGAAGCAACGTTCAACAATGGAAGCAGAAATTTCAGCGCCAAATCCACCAGTTACTGGAGCTTCATGACTAATCTACAAATAAAAAACCGGACAGATCACCAAGAGTTGCAACATATCTTTCAGGAAGCATATTTGCATTGATTGTAATACTTACAAGAAGCCTTCCAGTCTTTTTAACGGAGGTCTCTACTGTTTCCTTGTCCCAAGGCATTAGAGTTTTTAGGTCTATCAGTTCACAAGAAATTCCATCCTGCAGACCTCCATGAGTCAATTAACCAATATACAGAGACAAGTACGGGTGTGTTGCGTGCACACACATACAAAAAATTCAGAGAAAGAGGGTCAAAATCTTGAAGTTTAAATTACTGTATAGCATGTGCTGATTACAAATAATAATTCATAATGAAACAAAGTAAACACCACCTGTTAACATATTTCTGATTCTTTTGATGTGAATAATTTTTGGGATTTGGAAGTTAATTAGAAATATATCGTACATCATTTGAAAATTTTAAACAACAGAAGAGAGCAAAAATGAATGGGACTTCAAGAAGTATAAAAAACACTCAAAAATTCTTTTTAACTCTTATGACAACTTGAAAATTCATTCCAAAATGTTTATATTTGTCGATAAATTATGGATAATTGATTGCATACTTAAATTATACAATATTAAATTTCTTCTATAATAAAAGAACATTAACAAAATAGAAGAATTTTATCAAAAGAAACATTTACCTTTTCTGCCTCAACACAGGCCTGTTCCATGACACATAGCTGAGCTCCCCATCCAACCAGTGTTATGTCACTACCTTCTCGAATCACCTGAATTTGAATTATGCAATTTCTTCAGATTTAGTATCCGCAACCAATTATAGAACTAAAAATAGCGTACCTCTGCCTCTGATAGAGGCAACATATAATCATGCTCTGGAACCTCTTCCACGGCCAAACGGTAAAGCCACTGAAAGTCCAAGACATTAAAATTAATCACGATCTTACAATTTTCATTTGATATGATTCGATCAAATGACTCAAAGAAATTAATGTAGATAAATGCAATACCTTTGGTTCAAAGAAGACAACAGGGTTTGGGTCACGTATGGATGATAATAATAACCCTTTTGCTTGTCTAGGGCTTCGAGGAATGACAACCTACAAACAAACTACCATTGAGATATTCGGAAACTATGTCTGTATTCTCTACTTGTAAACAACACAAGAAACCCAGTTCCCTCAACTAGCTTTGGAAACTAGAGAAAGAAAAAGAAATCCAAGCTCCTCAATAGTAAACTCTAAAAGCCAATTCAGTGTCATATGGAATAGCCCTATAAATCTTGTCAAAACTGATGGAAATCAACTAATTGGAAGATGCAGACCAAAACCAACAAGTCATTCAAACAAATCAAGGATCATAATCTAATTGGTCAGCATTTTCTTCCATACACAGAATAGTAAATGTGTATAGTTCTGTCTAGGAAACATAAAAAAGGGGAAAAAGTCAGTTCCACCCCACCCCCCCAAAAAAAACTATCACACTTGAAATATTGACATTAGTTCCCTTCACTCCAAACTGTTAATAAGGTTAATATTTTTGATGAAATATTGAACCTGTCTGCAGAAATGTGATTAATTGAATCTATGTTTCACTTTGCCCTATAGTAATAATTAGACAGATAAGGAGACAACTATCCTGAAAACAAACAACAAAACTGATGCAGAATATAAGAAACTCAAGGAAAAGTAAATTAAAGAAGTGACAATATTTGGAAATTGGCATGATTTCAAAGAAAAATCGATAGGAACCATTCATAATTATGTTTTTAGTATTATTAGAGTTTTATTTTATGACTAGTTTATATTTTCTAGGATTTTTAGGTCAAGGGTTTTTTGGTAAATTTTATATTTGCTGATATGGGTTGTAGGGGTTGCCCATAGGTCATCTTGTGGGTCAAGTTATTTAACTGTTTCTTATTTCTGTTTCTTATTTAGTTTTAGAAGTCAAAAATATTTTAGTAGTTTCATTTTTTGGTTATGGTTGAATTAGGAAGTTTCAAGTCTATAAAATCATGTAATGCTTCTAGTTCAAGAGAGTTGATATTTTATAAAAATTTGAGAGCTTTGAAGCTTCTTTATGAATTGTCTAATGCAATCAAACCCCAGATGTGATGCCTAAACCTATCTTCTTCTCTTCTTTCTTTTTCTTTTCTCCTTTCTTTCTTTCTTTCTTAAATTTTAGCACTTTCATAGCCCCAAAACAGTCCTTACAGCGCTGTCCTACATAAAAAACACAACAAATTGTAGCGAACTAGAGCCTCTGGCTATAACCAAATTAAGCAAATCACAAGTGTTGACACCCCATTTTTTACCGGCCCTACAACTCGGCTCAGGCACCCTTGAAGTGACCCCTCGATGATGAAACAAAAATGGATCTCGATTATCTTCAAGCAAGCCTTTCAAATGGAGAAAGTACCCAAACTTAAACCCTCTTTAGCCAAATACATTCTCAAGCCTTAAAATGTTTTCGAAAAAGAGTCTTCAAGGATTAAAGATGTCATTTCGAGCATTTGACCAAGCCCAACTCCACCTTTTCAAAACCAAAACCTTGTTTCTTTAAAAAAAGTGAGCAAAGACGAAGTTGCATTGCATGAAAGGAGGGAGAACATTCAAGAAAACATCAGCTGCAGGTATTTATGACACTCTGCAGGTTTTACAAACCTGCGGATGATCATGTGGGCTAGAGCATATCTGCAGATGCTCATCATATCCACAGATGAACACGCGAGCAAGATCATAACCGTGGTTGCTCACGTAGACAAGATCATACCTGCAGAAGCTCACCTGGCAAGACAAACTCTACGGCCACCATTGACTTAACCTTAGGCCGCAGGTCATACATGCTTCAGCAGGTGGTATGAGGCGGCCGCAGGTCCCCCTAGCATCTTGGAATATCCCATATGCATATATATCGAATATATACATGTATGGCATATTCCTGTTGTCACGCCTCAATTTTCAAAGATCAATTAGGCGGAAATTAATTAACCTAAGCGTGAGCTTGTTAAATAAAACTCTTTTTATTGCTTAGTAATAGTTCATACTCGAAATCACTTTTCTTAGCCAATTCTCATTAAATTATCAAAATTAGGTTTGCCTCATAAAACATGCCCAATGGCCTTAGATTGGATGGGGTTGGAAAACATGTCCATTTTTTCTTTATAGAGCCTAACTTAACTTTAGGTGACAAAACAAGGTGTTTTTGATAAAATTCGGCTTGCAGTGAGAAACGTGCCATTTAATACCTTTTGAAATAATTCACCCTTTAAGTTCACAAACTCTAGTGTTCTCTCACATACTAAACACATCCTCACTTGGCGCACAAACCAACAAAGTGAAGTATATTATGCAACAACATAAATAAATATTTAAGTTACAAACCTGAAATTAAATAATGCAATAATCCAACAAAAGGTGCAAAGGCATGCAGGCCCAAATTAACCTAGGGTCTATACTTAACAAAATAAACCACATCCTGACACTCACACCGACGGATGTCCATTGGAACCTACACAATGTTGGGGGGTTGAGTCTTGACACTTTTTTTTTGATCAGCAACAAATAAAGATATATTAAGGCTCAAGGCCAAGAAAAAAGAGGATAAGGCATCCTCTACAAGAAAGATGGAAAAAAAAACCAAAAAGAGACAAAAGAAAATACAAAAAGACAAACAACTATTACTACACAGTACAAACTAACACCCAATTGGTAGCAATAAAAAAAAGCGGAATCCCTCGGAATACTGAGCTCGTTGAGGCCCAAAAAGACGCCAAGTATCTCACCCTATCCCATAAATAGTCTATATCCCGGGCAACTCCTTCGAAAGCACGTGCATTTCTTTCGAACCAAATGACCCAGAAAATTGCAAAGACGACACCACTCCAAAGCACCTTAGCCCTCTTCGACCTTCCGAAAATTTGAAAATCAAATAGTAGCATTTGAGCACATTCTTTTGAGGCCACCCACATCACACTACCCAATCCAAACACCATATGCCACAACTGCCTAGCCACCAAGCAGTGCAAAAAGAGATAATCTAGAGATTCTCCACTTTTACAACACATAATGCACCATTGAGAATTAAGATACCGTGAGGGTCTCCTCTTTTGCAATGAATCATTTGTCAAAGTGCCCCCATGAACCAAGATCCACATGAACACTTTCACCTTAAGAGGAGCACATGCCTTCCAAATCTTTTTATGAAACAGAAATTGAGGTATATGACAAGAATCAATGATTTTATCAAGAAAGGATTTACAAATAAAAGAACCCGACGAATGAATATTCCAAACCAACCTATCCTCCAAGATTGGAGACAAAGAAACATTTTCAAGTCCTGACAAAAGAGATACCAATTCCGGAACTTCAAGTTAAAATTCCAAGAAAAAGGAGCCACCAAAGAACCCGCCACAGACGCAACAGAAACATAATGAGACTGAGAAATGCTATACAAGAGTGGATAGGATTCCACCAAGGATGAAGAACCCACCCAAACATCCTCCCAAAATTTGAACTTTTCGCCATTACCCACCGTTACAGAAATGAATCAGGACCAAACGGGATAAATCTAAGAAATGGACTTCCAAGGAGCACACCCGTTGCCTCTCGTGACCACCTGAGAGTCCCTACCATTAACTTGAGTCCCATATATACTTCTAATAACCGCATGCCATAATGAATCACACTCAGTGGGGAATCTCCATAAACCCATCAAAATCTCTCATACTCCGATTAATTCTACTCCCATTAAGCTTCTCCGAAACCTTCCTAACCACATTGAAGTCCCCTCCTAAACACTAGTTGAGGTAGCATAACCCATATAACCCACCTAACTCCTCCCACAAAGCCTGTCTCTGAGAAGGACAGTTTGGGCCGTATACCCCCAACAACCACCACTCACTATTATCTAGATTCCTGAACCTAATTGATAATGAAAACTCTCCAACTAAAGATTCACACTCAAAAACCACCCTTTCATCCCAAATACATAAAATACCACTAGACCTTCCCATTGATGGTACAAAAGCCCACTTTTTATGCCTAACTCCCTAAACACTTTTAATAAAATTCCTATCACAAGCTTCCACTTTAGTTTCCTGAAAAATGACAATATCAAGTTGATGTTTCCTCACAAAATCTCTAATGACCCCCCTCTTCTTCCGAGAGCCCAAACCCCTCGCATTCCAACTAACAATCTTCATTGAGAAACATTGCCACCCCTTACCTCCTCCTATCTCTTATCATAATTAATTGAACTCACCAAATTCTTAACTCCCTAGCCCCCCTTCTAACCGAAGCCCCTCCCTTGCTAACACAGTCCCCTTTAGTGACATTATTTTCTTGTCCACTAACACCATCCCTCCCATTTAACCTTACTAGCGAAAGTCCCATAACTTGAAGCAAATGCTTGAAATGAGGTACTTCATTTTCCTTAATAGGACAAGACGCATACTTGCTTAACTCCGTCAACCAACGCTTTGTTTCTGCCTCACTATCCCTTACCCCACTAAAAACACAACTCCTCCTAGTCATATGATTAACCGAAACTCCCTCTTGAGCATCATTTACTTGGCCTACAGTAATGTTAGCATTATAGGACACAGGATTTATGGTAGAGGCATCCATCATGGCTTTGGAGTTATCCGGCATGACTCCTTGATCATCCGTTCCCCTAACAAAAGAATCAAGACCCAAACACTGAGATCCCTCGACCCCATCCCCAAGAGAAGAAAAGACTTGACTAGCAATGTTACCCCTCTCAGATGCTGGAGCTGTGGTATCTTGAATTATGGTATCACTGACATGACCCATTGTTTCAGAGACACCCTTAGCCTCCTCCTCCTCAACAGTGCCCTGTTCCTTAAAGAGATTAAACAACTGAAAATCGTACTCTTCTTGATCACCTCCATCACCTCCTGAACCAGAGTCGAATTCAGGGCTGACCTCAAACCCATAAATTTCCAGAGCTTGCAACACTTTGTTAGGTTCAAAACTCCCTTCATCTACATTGTGACTCAACAAATCAGCATCGTTCACCTCCTCTATCCTATCATCGACCCACTCCTCCATATCCCCTCTGTTCTCTGCAAATCCTCGACAGATCCATTCACCAAGTCGGTTAATCCTAGCTGAATCTCGTCTGTCGTTAGTCGAAATTGATTATTCCTCTGAGAACTCAACTCGCAATCAACATCCACATCCTCTCGCACCCCAGCCAACTGCCTACACTGAACCTCCTTCTCTCCACTGGGTCGCCTTTCTTCTTCAAGTAATTCGGGTCTATTTGCATCTCGGATCCTCTCTTCCAAACTATAAAACCCATTCAAATGACCCCCTGGGCCCAAGTCATCTGAACGAAATATCCACTCTTTGAGGCCCAACAGTAAAATCCTTTTGTTGCTTATAGACTAGCCCGTCTCTTGGAGAAGACGAACTGGGCCGCTGATTAATAAACCTCTGGCCCTTATCATATAAATCATTTAGGCCCAGAATAAAACATGGCCCACGATGCCCCATTGGCCCATTTGGGATCTCCCTAAGCCCCTCATCCCTTGATCTTCCCTCCATTGCACGGGAGCTGACTCCTGCCCCTTCGACTATTGCACCTTTTCAGCTTTCCCCTTTCATGCTGCCATGTGTCCACCCTGGCCGTCTCGTCCCATCGTCTTCCCTGTCACCGGCAAAAGGTACACCTGAAGACTCTTGCTGGAACAGCTTTGGCCAAACTTCCACTTGTCGTTGCCCTGGTTTGGACAACGGCCTTAGGTGCACCATGGAAGATCGACCTCCCACCTTGACCTCCAAAAAAGCTAGCAGAAAACCACAATCAAAGCCTTTGACCTTCAATCTTACCTCAAAAAGATTGTCCAAAGAGACAGTTCTTCTATCAACTTCCAACAAACCACCACATCTCTGTCCGATGTACTGGAAAACCTATTCATTCCAAAGGGTAAATGGCAAGTCGCAGACTGCAATCCCCCCTCCATAAGAGACAATAACCTCTTGTTTAACGTGCCTCTCCTCAGACCACTTCTCTAAGCTAATCGCCACACCTTTGTCGAAGAACCTCAATCCCTTGTTTCCAATAAAATTTGCTTCCTCTCTATTACTAACCCAGAATAAAGCTCGATTGATTTGAAATGGCCGAAGAGCAATAGACATCTTTAAATATTTGCTCAACTCCTTTTCAATTTGAGCCCAGCTACTTGAAAAATCACATCTTACATAGACTACAGCCCGCTCCATATCGACCCTTAAAGTACCCATTCGATTCTCATTGAACAAGTCGACAAACATCCTTCCTTTGTTCACCCCTGTTTTCCCTGCCAAAGCCATCTCCTTTGTCCCCTTGCTCTAAACTCCTTCTGTAACTCTAACCTTGGCCTCCATGCCTATAGTGCTTCTCATGGGTTCATTGCAAATGACTTTACGAAGCATGATAGCTGTATCTGTCCACCCACTACCATTATTCCCCGCCGGAATAATAATGTTGCCTCTCTTAACACCTCCCTCCCATTTCGACAAATCGACAAAAACACCCCTACCATTGGTATACTTGTGTAAACAAAACACAACAGAACTACTTTGATACTTACTAAAGAAAGAGGCTCCTTCGTAAAGCTTCCCCACATGCTAAAGAGCTTGCACTGCCCAACTTACACCTCCCAAATCTATCTTCAGTGAAAAGCTTTATTGTCGATTCCTCTCTATAATCTCCACTAGACTCCCTCTAGATCTCTCGTCAACCTGGATAATGATTATCTTCTGTTCGATCCTCAATTCTGAGGATAGCTCCCTATACTCTCTCATGTTTCAGCTCTTGATGACTTCTAAGGTCATCACCAGTAGATCATGCAAATTAACATAACTGATTAACTATAAAGGCATCGTTATAAGAATGATCATGATAGACAAATCAATGTGATTAAAAAGAACAATACCAGCTACAGAAAAACTGGTTGAGTCTTGACACTCACCCGACAGTCATCTCATTTCTTACTAAATACACATGTTAGTGTCATGACAAGTAAAATTATGCAATGAAATGTCCAATTTATGGATTAACTTACTTAATCATATTAAGCCCAATCTTATTTAATCAACTCACACTAGGATAATTAAATAAAAGAAACAATTTGAAATCAATAACCATCAACAAGGCATCAGTAACTTGCCAATAGGGCAAAAAACATGGTCTCGCCAACACATACTATGCGCAAGCCATAAATAAGGACATAATAGGTCCTACCCTGATCATACCCCAGGCTCCCTCCAAACTGCGTGTCAAAAAGGAACTCCATCCTCAACCACCGGAGGCTACTACTCCTCTAAACTGCATAGTGTCCGAAGGTCTAACTTGTAGATAATCAGATCCATTATTTCCCTCAAGCGTACTGGATCACAATAATGGCTATAAGCCTATAACCCAGGCCACACCTGAAAAACAACTAAGTATACTAAATACCAACACGGTTATTTAATACTTTAGTTAAGTTTCACTTTTCCACACTTTAGAATATTTTTCAACACTTAGCCACCTTCTCAATAATTCCTCTTTCTAGCTAACCAATTGCCCCTGTGGCTATAATACTAAATATACTCTTAGTGTGAAACGACCAATGTGCCCCTAAGGCACAATTTTACCAAAATTACCCCTAAGGTGTTAATTACCAAAATGCCCTTAACGCCTGAGATTACCAATTTACCCTTCATTAATCCCAAGTTAATTTCCTACGTCGCAATTTCAATCAAATAATCCAAATATTCCCAAATGATTAGTTTACCCCTAAAGGGTAAAAATTATCCTTTTGCCCTTGTAAGTACCAAATTCATTAAATAATCCAAATAACTCATAAACACAACTAAAATAATAAAATAGTCATTGAAACATATATTTTTAAGAAACTAGTACACAAAACTAGGGTAAAAATTATGGAAAAATAGTAAATCAACTCTAAATCACACTGTCTTTTAGACTAACTCATTTTAACCCATGATTATTCTAACTACACCATTTTCCCCAATTTCTCAACACTTCAAATATTTCTCAAAAATTCCAAGTTGTCCAAAAATTATATTCTTTACATCAAAAATCTTAGAATATGACACAAATGAAACTTTTCGAGATTTGAGCAAAAAGCCCCAAATTTATTAAATATTGCATTTCATGAAATTAAATGCAACATGACTATTGTATTCTAAATTCATGAATTCGACCAACTAAACACTTTTCAAGTTTAGAAAATGAAAATCTAACTAACTCAAAAACTAATTCAAAGTTCCATAAACTAACATGTGTATTTCATGGATTTAAATAAAAACAATTTAAATCATGCTTTTCATACCAAATCATACCATTAACTCATGAAATCAAACGATTAACTTGAAATAAGCCCTAACACGTTGTTTTAAGAAGAAAATGAGAATACCCCTACCTTTACTTGAAGCTTTCAAAAATGAAGAGAAAAAGGTAGTGCAACTAACCTCAAATGAGGATAATAGCTCCATGAACACCAACCAAAGCTCCAAGGTGATCTTCAAAGTGTTTTTACAACTCACTTAAAACTCACTAATTGTTGGGATCGGGGATCCCGCCCAAGACCTTATTGAAATTATAACAACCAGAAACACACACCCACACAGAAAGAGACATACAATATTTAACGTGGTTCGGCAATAATGCCTACGTCTACGGGAGAGTAACCGTTTATCATTTATGGAGAGATTACAGAAATATTACAAAGGAGAAACTCACACTATTCTCACTCACCCATTCACCCGTCTCCCTCGTTCACACCGAGGGAGACGGTTTCTCTAACTCACATCTCTTTGTTGGTTTCACTCTTGCATTTTGCCTACCCAACACCTCCTCCATTTATACACAAATGAGGAGAGACTTGATTGGCCATTACCTACTCTCTTTCACTCTCTAGTGGGATTGGTAGAGTGGTGAGCCATCCCCACCATTATCTTGGTGTGTGCTCCATTAGAGTAGTGCTCTCAACCACCCCATTCATCTCTAGGTGCTCCATTCACATGGGATGATACATACAACAAATCACCCCCTCAACCCATGTGAGATGATCCACTACACACACAACTGCTAATCTTGTCATGCCCAAGAAAACAATAGAATCTTCATCTCCTCACTGAGATGCTGCATCCCCTGAAGCTAGAGATAATACACCAGAGATACAAGAGGAGGAGGGAATCCTACATCCTCAACTCAACTCACACTACTCTCTGATTTGGAGAGAGCCTCTGCTCCTATCTCCCACAGATCTCTTCCACGCTTCCTGTCTTGGATGTCTTCACCTGCTATGCTTGAACTGGCGTAACCAAGATATCCGACACCCCCTGATTGGATGTCCTGCACCCCCTGCTGAGATGCCCTTGACTATCATGCCTTATCTCTTTGCATGACCAAAACTGGAGCAACAGAAAACTCTTCATTTGTCTGGTCAAAGTTCCTGGTTTTCTTTGCTCGGAGTTTCCCTTGAACTATCCTGAACTATCAGCATTTGCCCTTTGCACTCTTGAACAACTTCGCAGCGTTTCCACACACTTATTGTTCATGCCTTTTGCAATCCCTGATCTCCAGTTCAGCGATACACGTTACCTGCGTATCTATCACTTGTACTACCGGATGATGGCTGACAGTAGCTCTTTCTTCCAAAGCAACTTCAACAAATCTGTACAAGTCACCAACTATGCAACACCTAGCATAGTACCCGCACCCATACTTCTGGAGTGCTCATCGTGGCTCCATCTCTCCTCCTGCGCTCGAGTTCGCCTGAGAGATCCGCAATAACTCTGTTTCATTAAGAGGTGCGTTCGCTGCCACAGAATCAAAACCCAACCATTCAGTCAAAAAAAAACTGAATGCCATCTGCTGTACAAAACACAAGCGCTTTTCCCAAAAAACACAAGCGCTTTTCCCAAAAAAAACACAGCAGATTCCATTGCTCAAAATCACATTGAGCCAATGCAAAGAACATGCAGAACCAATCGAGCTAGCTCTTTGATTTTCTGCAACTCAAGCTCCACCATAGTGCCAAGTTCCGATTTCCATAGGCGCCAAACAAGTTGTCCTTGACAACTCCAAACAAAACATGGTGAGCAATCCGCTTGAACCAATGCTGAGGAGACTAAACAAAAGAGGCTTCAAATTCTCCGTCAAAGCAACTTCTAAAGCGGTACCAAAAACATCATGTCCGATCAACCATCGAACACAATACTGCGCTCTTCAAGCTCGAATTAATCAAGAGAGCCAAACAAATTTTCCGAGAACTGAGGCAAGTTCTCTACCAAACAAAACTGGACTGTGGACGCAGTTAGGCTCTAACCAGTTCAGAAGTATCGGAACAAACTTCAAATGAACTTACAAAATACCAAGAGCCAAAAAAATTCTGAAGTGTCGAGCAAACTTCAGATTCCTCTAACTGCCATTCCAACCGGCAAACACAAGATGATGCACCATCTTCACAGTTGCCAAAAAACCGCCTAAAAGGCGCGTGCACCGTAAATGCACAACTCCAACAGTCCCCGCTGACTCCACCGAGTCTGCAAACGATCTATCCCCTCCAAATCCAACGGCAGATTAAGGGATGGATCCTAACACATGAGATTCACAAAATCACCATCTTCACGTTTCTCCGCAGCAATCTTTTCCAATCTTCAATGAACACCAACGGTCAAACCACTTCCAGAGAAGCAAACACCCGGAGCCTGAATCGTCACCCAGACTACCAATAGCTGATGTCTTCGAATATGGAACAGATTGCGAAAATGAAAATCCACAAGAAGAAGAAACAATCAAGTCTCATAAACCGGAGACACCCCTAGATCTAATCAGACACGATCATAGATCCCAGCTGTGATAATGAATCTCAATAAACCACGACTCTGAAAGTCGCCAATAATCCGTGAAAGACCGCCAACAACAATGCCTCCAATAGACATTGAACAAAAAAAAAACGCCAAAGCTCCACCAAGATCTGAAGTAGATTTTCACACCTTCTTCAAATCGACAAATGCGGAAAAAACTCCACCAAGATCTGAAGTAGATTGTCACACCTTCTTCAAATCGACAAATGCGGAAACCAAGGCTTCACCAGATGCGAGTCTTCCAACAATGATCCATGAAGGATCTCCAACGCCTCCACAGAGGCCAATGCCAATAAAGTACTACCATTTGGACTTATTACATATGCCAAATCTCCATAGTACACTCTGCCAATGCTGGTTCTCTCTATCCCCTAGAGAAAAAACCCAATGAACTCTGAAGTTCTGTAACTAACCCAAGAGTCTCCAAATGAACTGATAACTTTTGCAACTGACTCTGAAAGGTCTTCAATTGGCTTCCAATTGGCTTCAACCGGGTGAACAAAATAAATCACCCCCATCACCCACATGGATGATAAAACACCGTTGTACAAATATGCCGCCATTCCACTGAGCATCCAGAGTGAATCTGCACCTCCTACTTGGAATGTCTTCAACCGCCACACATCATCTTGCATGGCTCGCACCTCTATCACCAGGTACTTGCATCCTCTAATAGAATGCTCAGTGTTTCCCTGTTGAGGTGACTCCACCCAAACTCTTTGGGTGCCCGTCGCAACTTCACTGTCACGAACCAGATTCAGGACAAAGAAAGAGATTTGCCTCTCCCGGGGTGCGCACTGCAGCGTCTTATCCCTTTCAATTTCTCTGTCTAGAGCTTTCTTCTGTGAACTAGTTGTTGCTGCCAGGCCAAAATCCGGCACGCTGCACCTTGGTATCACATTCAGCTGTGTACTCTTACACTGTTGTATGCCAGCACCTTGTATGACATTCCTGTGTACTCATCTGTGCTATTGTGGCTACGTGCTCCTACACCTTATGTGTGTACTACTGCAGCTGTTGCCTTTCTACGTTCACATACTACCAGTACTTCTTGTATTATGTTTGATAGTAGCTCCAACTGCCACAACATTCCTCTGAGCCTGCACTGGTTGCCAATCATCTATCTGATGAAGTGGACTTTTCTTCTGATTGAACCAGATCCTCCAATGACATCAACAACCAGGAAAGTTCCCAGGAAAGACTGGTGGGGTCACAATCGGTCCCACTTAAGAACCAATCTCCTTAGACAGTGTCTTTTTGACAGAACTTTCCTAGACATTGTTGATCTTGAGATAATCATGTGCAATTCTTCTGATCGCCCTTGACCAATCCTGATCTCCATTGATTTGCCATTTGATTAAGCCTGATCTCCTTTGGTCTTCAATGATTTATCTCGATCTGTATCTGGTTGTCCAATCTGGTCAGAATCTGCCCATTTTGACCTCTTCAGTGAATCCGCAGCGTTCCACAATATCCGGCAACCTTCCTTTGACTATTAAAGATGACAAACTCCCATGTTTTAACAGTCTTTTAAAAAATTGTTCAGAATTTCACCATTCTGACCTTGCGGTTGCGTCCGGAACGGTCCGATTAGCTAGGACCAATCATCGCTGCACTTCCGGGGACCTCACTGAAAACTTTCTCCAAAACTGGGGCAAAATTGCAAATTTTCCAAACACTGGGACCGAACTGTAATTTCACAAACTACAGGGGCCAAAATTGCAATTTTTAAAACATCAGGAACATTCTGTGTTCCAACAGAAAATATTTCATCTGCCGCACTTGATGCCGTCTGCCACTTTAATCTGCCTTCTTTTTACAGAAACTTCAATTCCAAAATCTGACCGTACGGATGTGTCCGGAATACTCCAAATCGTTGGAAACCACTATTGGATCACCAAAAACGGGCTCCAAATGACTTAGATCTAGTCAAAACATTTTGTACACCTCAGATCCGCGGCTGCACCTTAGCCGCGAAGCACCGGATCCTACCTCCGTGCTGACGTGGCATTGATGACGTGGCACCTCTGTGCTGACTTTTGCTGACGTGGACTGCCACGTGGCATGAGCTGGCAGAGGTGTGGCAGCCACGTGGCGCCACCCTGCTTGCGTGGCTGCTGACGCGGCTGATGAGGTGGCCTGCGCGTGGACCTGCGCGTTCCATACACGCGCGTCACCTTCTTCCTGTCGTAGCGCGTGCGGCGCGTGCGCGAGCGTGAGAAGACGCGCCGGCAGACCTTCTCGGCGCGTGGGCGCGTGCGCGACTGGGCCTCACGCGCCACATTCTAGAAGCGCGTGAGGGCGCGTCCGGCCTCCGTTTGGGGTGTTCTTTGCATTTCTGGACTCCTCTCGTCGAGTCCTTGCTCCTGGTATGCTCAAAACCTGATTTCGAGCAATCCGATTTCTGGGCAGTTTCGAGGAACACACTGTTTTTGTTCCGAAACGCCACCGACGAGGCTCTGATACCACTTGTTGGGATCGGGGATCCCGCCCAAGACCTTATTGAAATTATAACAACCAGAAACACACACCCACACAGAAAGAGACATACAATATTTAACGTGGTTCGGCAATAATGCCTACGTCCACGGGAGAGTAACCGTTTATCATTTATGGAGAGATTACAGAAATATTACAGAGGAGAAGCTCACACTATTCTCACTCACCCATTCACCCGTCTCCCTCGTTCACACCGAGGGAGACGGTTTCTCTAACTCACATCTCTCACTCTCTTTGTTGGTTTCACTCTTGCATTTTGCCTACCCAACACCTCCTCCATTTATACACAAATGAGGAGAGACTTGATTGGCCATTACCTACTCTCTTCCACTCTCTAGTGGGATTGGTAGAGTGGTGAGCCATCCCCACCATTATCTTGGTGTGTGCTCCATTAGAGTAGTGCTCTCAACCACCCCATTCATCTCTAGGTGCTCCATTCACATGGGATGATACATACAACAAATACTAATCAACTCACTTAGTGTATGCAATGGCCCTCAACAACTCAAACAAGTATTAAACCTAATAATGAATGAGCAAAAGTAGACTTAAAGTGCACAATAATGGAGGAGAAGAAAATAGGAGAGAGGACAATGTTTTCTCTCTCTAAATTAACACCCAACAACTCTAAACTAGCCTTAGATTGACCTAGGTTAGCTACTAACTCAAGTTTCAATCAATTGCCAATATCAAGCTTGAAAACCCTTTAAATCTCCAGCCTAGGTTCAAAATTCAGATTTTTGTTCATATATATCATTTATGTATAAAGCTTGGTCAAGCCCATGTGACCCCCCTTTCCCCATTTGTGAAAGGTGTAAGAATGTGTAAGTAAGGAATCAGGTTTTGTTCACCCTTAAAGAGGAAAGTCACATGCTAGGCATAGGGAAAATAGAGGGCTGGTTTTATTACTGAATAAAGGGGTTTTCTATGTAATTCTTATAGTGCTTATAGTCTCCCTTGTTCCCATTTACCAAACAACTCAATTTTCTATGTAAACTACACAATTTTTATATGCTTTCTGTACTACAATTTCACGAAATTCACAAGGTCAACTAAAATAAATAAAATACACATAAATAACACAAGAATGATAATTATAGGACCCGGAGCATCCACCTCTCAAATCTCAAATTGGATCGGACATGTGCACACATGAATCAAGACAAACTACCCATCCGAATTCCCAATTCACTAGAATGCTACCAAATTATTAAATAGCACTATTTTAACTTATTAACATCTAATACTGAGCCCAGTGAGTCCATCTGTTGGATCTCATGTTGGTTTGGGCCCGGGTGCGTGCAACTCAAGACAGTTGCTACACAGCCTTTCTCAACAAACAATTAAATTCTAATTTAAGAGGATTGACTCTAAGGTCCCATTAACATCATCTACTGGGCCCGGAGGGTCTATCCCTTGGGTCCTGGGTTGGCTCTAGATTTGGTGCATGCAAACCGAGATAATTGGATGCGTAGAAAATTAACCGATGGAGGTTTAAACTAAAATGAATAGGAAAACTTGTGGGCTTAATTAAACTTAATTGAGGCTCAATTACATTAATTGAAGGTTCAAATTTAGCTGGTCATTACACCTGAGGCCTTGCTTGGCCTATATAAACACCCATTTGGGTAAAGAAAGAAGAGTACTCACTACCTTGCCAAAAGTCTGCCCAAACACGCCCTTAACTTATCTCTACCTCAATTGAAGGCTGGTCTTGAAGCTTCTTGAGCTTCCATTGAAGCTTTGAGAGGGATATTTGAGTTGTGTTGATTGCTCTAGTGCTATTCCCTCTTGCTTATAGCTTGGGAAGAGGTAAAACTTCATTTTCTAGACTTTATCACCTTTTCTTTTCTTTTCCTTTCTTTATATTCAAACAACTCTATTCTTCTATATTGTTGTAGTTTTATTAGTCATTGGTTGTGTCTTGGGCTTGAGTAGTTGAGATTATTGCCAAATCCCATTATTATTGATGTAGATTCATTGTCTTCCTTTCTCTTCATTTTCTCACACTTTCTTGGTAGCCAAACATGCATTTCCATATGATAATGGTTGAATCTATCCTCTCAAACTACTATTCCATGGATTTATGCTCATTTTCATGCTTAGAGGGTAGATTTGGATCATTCTCTACTTTTTCTTTTGTGTTTGTAGCTTATTTCTCTTTGATGAGAGTTGAATCTACTCCCTTCTTCGGATCATTTCATGGATTGAGGCCTTTGTCGTGCCTTTAGGCAAGACTTCTGCCTCTTTCCATGCTTTTGGGGGTAGATTCATCTCATTATCTATCTCTACCTCCTCTTCTTTTTCAATCCTTATGTTAGTTAGCATTTGTATTATGCTCTTAGTGTAGTTCTTGTGATGATGGTGGAACCTACCCTCCCAAATCCATTATATCATGGATTTAGGCCTTTATCTTGTTCTTTGAACGATTTTCATGCTTATTTCCATGCATTGGAGGTAGATTCTAACCATCTTCCATCTCTCTCTACTTGCTTTTTGTCATTTCTAGTATTGTTGTTGTATCTTTAGCTTGGCTCTTGATAATGGTTAAGATCTACTTCCTTTGAATCTAGTGCTTCTTGGGTTTGAGCCTTCATCTTGCTCTTTGAGTGAGACCTTGACTTCTTTCCATGTGTAAAAGGTAGATTTTGATCGTTATCAATCTCTTTTCTGTCTTCTCTTCTTATCTTGTACTTACTAGCATGTTCTTAGCTTAATTTGTGCATCTAGGCCCAGTTTATCGCGTTTTAGAGATGTTGTCACTATCTTGTTATGTTGATTATACATGTTAATGTGATTCCCTTTGCTTGAGATGATTCACATAACATTCTAGTGGCAACCAGGCCTATAGGATTCATTTTTATTAGTTTTATTGCATTTAGTAGAGTCATGCATCTAGGATCATGCATCTTTTTTCTTTATTTTCTAATCCATTCTGCTTTTGGCTTGGTGTGGAGGAGTACAAAGGTGAGCTTCTCTCCTTTCTTTTGCATCTTGCTTGTGTTTTCTTTCTTACTAAACATGCTACCATAATGCTATTTGCTGACTTGAGATATCTCTATGTTTGCTTGTTGATTGGAGGGCACTTTGCCTAAGTTGGAAGCATTCTTATCCTCCCCATGAGAGTTTTCTTTTCTATTCTTTGAAAAACTCAACAAAACATTTTTCCTTAGGAGGATAGAACCTTTCCAAAATAGGTTAGCGGATAGATTAGCGGATTTTCTGCAAATTTTCCAAATCTAGACCCTCATTAGTTTCACACTGCACATTTCTTGTGAACAAAACGGGGGTGACCTGTTGGGCATGCAATCGGTATCCCACAACATGCACAATATTTGTGTGCCAATAGGTGTGATATTCGTCAAAAACATTAACATCATTGAAGATTTGGGATAAAGTGAATTAGTGTCAATAGTTTAAGGGGGTAATTGTTTAAATTGATAATTCAAGGGGGTACAATGCCATAAGTGCAATAGTTTGAGGGGGCAAAGTGATTTTTTCCCATAATTTTCATCATTCAATAATTTGCATCGAATGAAGTTAGTACTACTCTTACCGTGCATCTTTTTGCAAATGAGTCACATTTTTGCCATCTCTCAAGAGAAATGCATGTTGACATTACAATTCCTAATATTAATCAAGTAGGATTTTGTTTTATACTTCTATCTATGTTTCTTTCCCCATGAAACTATATCTTAAAATCCTTGCACAATCTAGTTGGCATTGTGAAGCATTGCACAACACCCACTAAGGAATGAGTTATAAACAAAAGGAGCATGCAAAAGCAAACTAAATACCTTGGAAGAAGAAAATATACCTTGATGCCAGGAACATGACAAAAGAAAGCTTCAGGGGATTGCGAGTGATAATGCCCACCATGACCCACAGCTCCATATGGTGCTCTTATAGTTAAACCTGGTAAATCACTTAAGAATCCTCTATATGCAATGGAAACATAACAAATTTGAACTTGTACAAACTATTTTACTTAAAATTACCTCCACAGTTAAATTGATTGCCACTCCGATATCTGAATTTAGCAGCTTCATTAACAATCTACGAAGTACAAGCTTAATTAGCCAAATATCAGTGGTGAGGAATCTGAGGATGCAGTATAACTTAGAACCAGGGATGATGCATGCCTGGTCAAATGCTGGATAGATATAGTCTGCAAATTGAATTTCTGCGATAGCTCGATTGCCCTACCATGTGAATTAACACAAGTTGCATTTATCAGTTGAAAAAATTTTAGAAAAGAAAAATAAAAGAATCAAACTTGATGGAGGGTTTTAATGAGAAGCCTGTATGATAAATACACAAAAGTTTTGAGCTCACCGTTGCAGCCAAACCGATCCCAAATCCAACGATGCCCTATGTGTGATAACATCAGTACAGAAGTTACCAAATGTACCAAATGGGAAAGATCCATAGCAATCAAATTATAGGATGAACAATGAGGCTCTCTCTATCACTCAACCATGTTGAGTTTGATGTTATAGTGAATCAGTTTCCAACCTAGAAATTCTTAATGAATGTTTAGTTTTAAATTTTAGAAATGCTTGGACATGAACCTACAGATCAGAATGGGTAGCATCTGAGATAGAATTACCTGCTCACAAAGAGGGGTATTAAAAACTCTGTGTTTGCCAAATCGATCAGCTAATCCTGTTGTGCATCGAAACACTCCGCCGAAGCTCACATCTTCTCCAAATACATAAGCACTGAGAGGAATATAATCTATATGAGTTGAACAGGTATCAATTTACATGATAAAAAAACTGTACCCATGCAAGAAAGCCGATTTTCTTCTGAACTAGACAATAGGGTCAAAAATAATACACCAAATGCTTGAGTGAATGAATTGGGCTCACGTGCAAATTGTTGAAAAATTTTGGGAATAAATTGCCCATTTGTTTTGGCTGATTTTTTCAAAAGATGCACCAAGATTACATTTAATAGGCTACATCGACAAAAAGATGTTTAGACAATCATATTGTATCAAGTTTTCACAATTACAACTTATTAGTTATATATTTGAAGCTAATTCTTATACATTTCTATCGGAAAACTTGGTTGGGTTTCAAACCAGGGTTTGGGTGTCCGTGGTAGCATGATTCAAGACCCATTTGGAGATCCATGTAATTTAAATTCAAACCACCTTATCTTTAGGATAAGTATGGATAGCCTACTATCCCATCTTATAAAGAGATGTGGGTGGTTACAACTCTGAGACATGTCATATACATTAGATAATGTAGAATGGTGTGTGGGTTATTAGAATATTTCTCTCAACTCTCCATCTCTAATTCTGTGTCATTACAGAACAACAGAAGCATCTGTACTATGGTTCGCAAGGGTGATATTCATACCATAGTACCACTCCACTGGGAAGGTTTTGTTCATGATTCAGAAGCACGTGATTCACCCGTCAGGTTCTTGGTTTTAGATTCAACCTCAGAATGTATGCCTGAATCTATTATTTCCGCTACGTATTAGTTTTCTACATTGGTATCAAAGTTGTTGAGGGTCTTTTTGTGCTTTTTCATGCATGAGTATAATTTTGGAAAAATTTTTAGATTAGAAAATCACTCCTATACGCAAATTTCCATCAATGATTAGGCATTCCATGCAAAAAATAGTAATTTTTCCAAACATGTCAAAATTGCCTAAATTTTTTACATGTTGTAGCTCATAAGATTATAATAAAATTTTGGAAGGTTTCGTCAAAAGTTATTAAACCATTTAGGAGAAATTTGATGTCAAAGAATCAAATCTCGTAACTTTGACTGTATTTTTCTACCACATACTTTGGTTTTTCAGTTATGAATCTTACATATTTGTAAAGCTTGTTCCAAGACCTTTCTGATGGCATATGATTTGCATGATTTGGGCTTATGGATTCAAAGAAAACTCAAACGCTAAAATTAATATCCCATGCACATTTGTTTCCTTTCCCTATATGTAGATATGGTAGCTAAGAATATTGTGAAAGACTTGACTAAGCGAGAGAAATTTGATGATGATAACTATGACATCTAGTGACGTAAGATCCAACATCTCCTCAATGAGCATAAATTTTTCAGCACACTCAACCAAGTGATCGTCTGAGCAGGGCAATACAACTCAAAATCGTCACGATCTTGCAGCCTCTCAGATTTGGAATAACAAAGATCGGTTCACTCGCTTTACCATGTTAAGAAACATGCAAAACGACTAGATCAGTGAGTTTGAGAATTGTCTGATTGCACTTGAGATGTGGGAACCTCTTAAGAAAAAGTTTAGAGTCGCCTCTTTGTCTCCCCTATGTACTCACTCTCCTAGCGAGGATCACTCTACTCAATCACTTGGCTGCCTAGGCTGGGAGTAAGGGCTAGGCATCCCTTGCTCGCGATCATTAGAGGATTGTGGATCGAAGACTAGGATCATGTGTTCATCAAGGTTGCTTTGTTGTCTTCCCTGAAATGATAGCTCCACCTTGACCAATCTTGAGGGGACATTGACCTTACACTCACGGCTGCTACACTCATGATACATGCCCTGAGATATCATACCTACCTGCCTCTGCAACTCCTATGAATCCATCTCAAGGGCTTGAATCATAGGACACATAGTAAAGCTGATATCACCATCTGTTGAGTTGACAAGAGCTCACCACTTGTCCATAAGTTGCTTGAGCTCCAATACTCTTGGATTCTATATAACAGTATCATGAATGCATCTACATAGCAACAACACTATCAATCATATCATAACATACAACAAGATAGGAGCTCTCGCCTATCTTGGTTGCACTTACGCTGAGGATCCTAAGTACCACAAGAGAACCAAGCATATTGATGTGAGGTTTAACTTTATTAGAGACATTGTGGCACAAATGAAGTGATCTTGGAACACATTCCTATGAGTCGCAAGTAGGGATGGCAACGGGGCGGGTTTGTCGTGCCTTGCCCCCATCTTGTATCACATCGGGGGTGGAACAAATCGGGATGGTGGCGGGGCAAGTTAATTTTGAAACTATAAAAATAAGAAAATTAATAAAAATTAGAGATAATATAGTATATTGAGAATAATTATTTATAATTAATTAGAGTTAAAAGATGTACAATGATAAATAAATGAGTGAAACTGAATATTAAGTGTAATATTTTAACATTTTAGTCTTATTATATTGAAAAAATTAAAATATATACATATAAATATATTTAATAAATAAAATTGAGATGGGGGGGCAGGGTACAGAGCCGAGGGAGCAAAACCCATTGACGCAGCACACGCAGGTTTGAAGCAAGTTTAAGCTAACTTAGAGGTAGGTTTAATGAAATAATACTAAGGGCTGTTTAGGTTTTGGTTATGAATGGTTTGGGCTTAAGGAGATAAGAATTTGGTGACAAAATAAAGACTGTTTATGGGCTGCAGGTAGTAATTTATGAACAATGAGAGAACAGAAAAGAAGAAGATGAAGGAAAATAGGAATCACTCCTAGAATCCCTTATGCATCACCCCTAAGGTTTGGTTTGGGTTGCATCACAAAAACTGTAAAGAGGCTCAAAGCTCTGGAAAATTATACAAATTCTGATTGTTATTATATTAGAAGCAATATATAGCTTTATATAGGACTATGAGACTTCCTTAGCCAACTAGAACCAAGAAGGAAACTACTAAAACCAAAAACGGAAACTACTACAAAATTTGACTTCTAAAACCTATTTAATGTCAAATAAAACTCATAATAAACATATTAAACCAATACCAAGACCCATGGGTCAACACACAACGACCCAACATAATCCAACACATGCCAAATCAAAACTTGAGCCTTAGAAGCATCTTTGCCATGCAGTTTATAGACTTTAGTATTATGCTGCCACTTGTCTCCATCATCTAACTAATTTATTCTAGTTCCCAAGTGGATCATCTAACACATGCCAAATCAAAACTTGAGCCTTAGAAGCATCTTTCCCACGCCGTTTATAGACTTTAGTATTACGTTGCCATTTGTGTTGTCTCCATCACCCGTCCTTGCTACACTTCCTCATCGGGGCAGAGTATGGGGGGGCGAGGTGAAGTGAAGCGGGAGAAAATTGGCATCCCTAGTCACAAGGTTGCAAATCCTTTGACTAAGCCCATTGCCGGATATATTTATCTTAGTCATGTCAGGACTTTAGGACTTCGAAAGTGGTGATACGTGTGTATGTTACTGGATTCAGTTGATCACTTACCTCATCTATTGACTTTTGGGGGATATTTATGTTATTAGTATTAATATTTGTTTTTGTTGTACATGTATGCTCACTGCTTATGAATATGGTTTGTAAGATAGCAGACAAAAAGGTTGATTAGATGTCAGCAAGTGAGATTGGCTTATTCACATGAGCAATCACCTTTGGTGTTGGCTAGCAAGTAAGGATGAGACTAGTGATTTATAGTATCATGGTTGGAGCCAAAAAGGGCTTAGATTATCCACTATGTACGTAATCTTGGTTGGAGCTAAGATGAGGTCTTGTTATAGACCGACCATGGATGCTAGTACCTATTTTCCATGTTGTGCCTATTTTGGATAGTCAAATGTGAGATATCATTCGGCGCTTAGAAGGTAAGCAAATAGAGCATTTGGCTTACATGCTAGAAAGCGACTTATGCGCCTAGAAGTGACTAGACTAAGATTTGTATGGTGTATAGAGTCTAATATCACTCTTTAAAAGGGTTACTCCACAATAGCATGTATTTATATTACATGCGTTTGATGATTGGTTAGTGAAATCAGACGGTGGATCCCTACTTTCTCACTGTATGAACCCCATAGTTCATCATTGGTAACATTGTGTTGCAACCTTTGACTATGTTATGAGGTAAAAGGGTTGATGTTCGGCTAGTTTGGTGTATTATCTGCGGTTAAGGGATATTACTAGGAAAGCAGTCAATTCCAATTTAATTGATATGAGAGGGAAGGGAAGATTATCTAGTATTACACATCTGTTATTTATTCATTGTCAACAACTCACTTTGCTCTACAAATTGAGTGTGAATAAACTATGAAAACTCGAGAGGATTGAGTATACTTATGAGGGATTTGAGATGTTTCGACCGGTGTAACCAAATAGGTCTAGGGTACATAAGACGCTATTTCCATTTCTTCGTTGATGTCTCAACGTTGGCTTGTTTTGAGTTTCTATTATAGAGTTTCCACATGCAGGTGTTCTCAACGGTGGCACAGTCCATTGCCTAGTATGAGTTTGTTCAACGGTTAAGCAAATTGAGATAAAGACATGGCAATGTCATGCCAATTCGTGAGAGTGGAAGATATTGGAAAACTGAGTCGGGTCTCGAACCCGAGTTTAGGTGCCCATGATGACATGATCAAAGACCCATTTGGAGACCCAGGTAAATTGAATTCAAACCACCTTATCCTACCGATAAATATCCCATCTTATAAGGAGATGTGGGTGGTTACAACTCTGAGATACGTAGAATGGTGAGTAGGTTACCAGAATGTCTCTCTCAACTCTCACTGTTTTAACTCTCTGCCATTGGAGAACAACAAAAGCCTTTGGGTTGTGGTTCGCAAGGGTGATACTCAGTAGTATCACTCCATCGCTAGAAAGGTTGTTTGTGATTCAAAAGCACATGATTTACCCATTAAGTTGTTGGTTGCGGATTGAACCACAAAAGATATGCCCGAATCCTTTATTCCTGTTGAGTATTAGTTTCCAAAAATTTCCTATGTGTGAAAATCATCCATTGGCATTGGGAAACAAACTGCAGCTATGAGAGGAGAGAAACCAATCAACCATGCAAATTTACTTTATTTTTTTTTAACTTTTTCATTTTCTTCTTCTTTGTTTTTATTTATTTTTATTTTTTTTCAGCCTTGCTTAATTACTTGGGAAAAACAAATCAAACGTATGTGATCAGAAGTGAGGTAGACAGAGACAGTTACAGAGCAATAATCCCAGGCAGGCAGAGTCTGCTGCCAAAAATATTGGAATTAAGTGAAGCGCAAATTATAGAGTAGAAGGTAGAAATGAATAGGAATATTATATATAGAAAAGAAAAGAAAAGAAAAGAAAGGGTGAGGAAAAAAGTAATTGACAGAGATACCGTGGATCAGAATGTAAGGCGATGTGAAGGGCTTGGTTGATAGCAGAGAAGAGGTTAATCGACTTCCCCCCCACCACACTCCCACTCTCACTTTCACATTCACTCTCTTGCTGCTGCTGCTGCTGCTGCCGGAGATTAATCCCACCCTCACCGCCACTGCTGCTGATGCTGCTGGTCCCCCGAATAGGAATAGTATTATTACTACTAGTTTTGGTCTTAGTCTTAGAACAACCCAACCTTGCAAATCTCCTCAAACTGTTGGCCATTTCTGCATACATTAATTGATGGGACTGGGAACCTCCGTGCGTGCACCCACCCACCCACGATCACAGATTTCCCGAGTGGCGTGGTGGTGGTGCTATGCTAGTGTGCAATTCCAAATGGAAACTTAACTCTTCTTATCTTGTTATCTTATTGGTAAAACAAAATACTTAAAATTCAACACATCCCCGATTTTCTTCTTTTCTTTTTTTTGTAAAATAACCGAAATGAATGAATTTTTTATTATACAAGATTTTTTTTACAAATATAAAATTTTACTCATCACTAATAACAATGACACTTACTATTTTAATACAATAATATGAATTTCTATAAAAGTAAAAAATATATATTTTACTCATATAAGTTTGTTTTCTATTGACTATTCAACTTGTTTAGTTTTGATTTTTTAAAAAATAGTTTTCAAAAAATTTTACTTTTTTATTTTTCATATTTTAATATTTTCAATGAATTTTTTCAATATTTTAATCAATTTTTTTTAAATTTTTAGACACACCTAACATCAATACATTTCAAAAATATAATATTTGTGAATTTTTTTTTAAAAATACGCTAAATACCAAAAAAATATAAATAAAAAATACTAAAATTTAGTACACTTTTCGTATTTTTGTGTATTTATTAATTTTTTAAAAATATTTTTTACAAATATTTTACTATTTAGATACATCTAAGATGGTACATCTAAAAAGGTAAAAAAATTGTTTAAAATTAAAAAAATATTCATTACAAACAAAAAAAAAATACGAAAAACAAAAAATTCAATTTTCAAATAACTGAATTCAAAAAACTAAAACCAAACACACAAATTCATTTTCTATTGTAGTAAACATCCAAAAATATAAAAAATATATATATATTTTCCATCCAAATAAACAAAATAGTAAAATTAAATCTGTGAATCCACATACCTTGAAAAAAAAAAATCTGTAACGATTCACTGTTTATTATCATCGTGCCCTACTTGTTCCACAATTTTTATTTTTCCTTCTAATTTCTATTTTGAAAATTCGTATTTTAAATTATTTTTTTAAGATAAAATAGTGATAAATATATATATTTTTTATTTATATAACTAATGAATTATTGATAAAAATAAGTGTTATATGAAGGAAAAATTAGTGAAACGTTCATCTCCAATTTTGGATAGTAAGAGAGATCTAATATGTTTTTGTCAAGATCTCTTAATAATATTATTAGAGAAATTAGTAAAATTTCTCTGTAAAAATTTACAAATTTTTTTGTGAAAATGTTGAGAGACTCTAACTACTATAAAAATATTGTATGCCTTTTATGACTCCGTTTGGGATACACATTTGGACTAAAATAGCCCTATAGGACAAAATTGGCTATTTTAGCCAAATAAGACAAAATGTCACATCTAATCCATAATCATTTCATTTTTTCTCTCACAAAAGTCAAAAAATCCAAAAAGCCTATCTCAAATGAGACTTTTTTGCCCCAAGTTAAAATAGTCAAAAAGCCAACTCACATCCTAAATGAAACCTATGTTATAAAATCCTAATATCGGATATCTTAAACTAAAACCCCTTTATGATAATAGTAATAAGAACAAATTACAAATATATCTATTAAAATTTGTTTAAAATACGAATTGGCCTCTATAGTTTTGAAAATTATAAATACATTCTTATTAGAATTTTTTATTTAACAGAATTAATAGAAAAAATAAAACTTCTAACTACTTTTCTGTACAACAATAAAATTATATAAATTGTTAATTAAAATATATTTTTAACCTTATTAAAATTTGTTAATTAACTTAATAATTTATTATTAAACAGGATAATTTGTTATGCAATTATAAACTTTAAGAGGTAGAATGTAATTTTAAAAATTATATAGGACAATTCGTATTTTAAATTCAAGAGATGTATTTGTATTGTAATTTCATATAAATAACAAATTCATACATATGGCCTATTTTATCAACTGAGTTAAAAGTCAGTTTTTTTACTTTTTGACTTTTTTGAATCACATCACATCTCTAATTTTTTGTACGTTTTTTTAAAAAAACTCAAAAAATTGACTTTTAACCTACTTTTCAAAAATAGGCCATAATGTTTTTTAGGTAATAAAATATTCTTTTTTAGGTAATAAATTTTTTTTATACATAATGATGTGACTCATTGTAAACCTTTTTTAAAATAAAATACCATTGAAGTGAAATTTATTTACAATAATATTATTTCCATAACATTCTTGTCAAGTTTAATATATAAATCGAATTTTTTATTTGTAATTTGCTCTAATAATAATAGAAAAAATTATCACTCAATGGTAATTTCAAAAAAATTATTGCAAATATAAAAAAAAAATTATAATTATAATTATTAATATTTATAGGTTAATATTTTATTTTATTTATTTTTAATAACAATATGATCTGTTATTTATAGGTTAATAGTAATTATTATTATTATTATTATTATTATTATTATTATTATTATTATTATTTTAACAGATCTGATCTATTTTTTGTAATTATTATTCAAATGCAAGCAACACGTGGGACTTGCTTGGTTTGCCTCGACGATGATGCATAATAAATAACGGAGTGGTTTGTGAAGATTGTTAAAAACAAACTTTTTAAATTTTATAAATTTTTTTAAAAAAATTTATAAAAAATGTGAAACATAATGTGATATAAAATGAGTTAAAAATTGAAAAATGATTTTTAACTATTTTTCTAAAATATCCCAATATATAAATGCTATAATAATAGGAGGGTGTTGAATGCCCACTTGCACGTGGCTCTCCTCGTGTATCTCGTTTCTTTGTTTCCTAATTGCTGAAAAACTTCTCATCCACGCTGATTCCCATTTTCTTTTTCTTTTTTTTCTTTTTTTTTTGGCACTCATTTGCACAAATTTACTTGGGTAAATTGTAGAAAAATGACAATAAGTTAAAAGAATTGCAATTTAATGAAAGAAAAAAATAATAACAATAGAAAAAAATAATTGAAAAAAGGTTAGAAGTTTTGTCAAATTTCAAATTTACTCTTTTCTTTTTCTCTTCTCTTCTTTCCTATCAATGTTGGCCAGGCCAACATCGTCGCTGACATCACCTCGAAGTCCCACCACCACTGCCACCCAACCACCTTCGTCCATCCTCTGACCACCACAACCCCTCCCTCGATTTCCAATCCCCATCATTTTAAAACCCTTCCCCCCTCATTTTCTGCTACTCTGGACAACAACCGGTCCACCGCTGTCGACGGCTAGCACTCCCAATCCCTTCCCCAACATCGCAGTTCTGTCCCCACCCCACATCTACCCCTAATCACCACCGTAAACAAAAAGAAAGATTTGGATCCGAGGTGGATGACAATGCCAGTTGTATCGATGGTAATGGCATTTCAGATCACAACCCCAACAACCTTTGGCAACTAGATCGTCTTTCTCTCTCTCTTTTACGGTTTTGATTTTGAGGGCGGCTGCGGCGAAGGGTAAATGAGGGATTGCCGACAATTGTATACAGTGGAAGAGGGGTGTACTTGTTTTAAAATATTTCTACCTCCTAGAAAAGCAAATTAAGTTGAATTAATGACATTTGATAGTATTTGTTTTAATCTATTAGCTAAGACTTTTGAGAGGATTTTGTAGGTAATATAAATGGGTTAGCCTCTAGATGATCTTCACGTTCCAAAGGAGCTTCTCAATCCCTTTCAAATGGAACATTCGTTGTTCCATGGACAAACCTATCTTCAAAAGTGGAAAACAAGAAAAAGCTTCTTGAGAGAATCGCCAATCTTAAACTTGCTCAAGAAGTTAGCATCTCTATCAAGTCTAAGAAATCAAGTTGTAAGACTCCTATGAAATTGTAGGTGTGTCCATTGATTATTGCTTGGCCTAGCTTTAGTTTCTCCTTGTATGTTAATCTACTTCTTAGATTTTGTATAGAAGCTAGGCTTGTTTTTTCCCTCCTTGAAGGGTGTGTTGCCTCTGGGCGTGTAATGAACCTCACAATAATATCTATTTTTTCGTATATAACTTATGACTTATCCACCAGAAAAAAAAGAGACTAATTGGCCTAAATTCCTTGATGTTTGCAAGGTTTTCCTTCTTAGGAATTAGTGCCACAAAGAACAGTTCAATCCTTTTACCAGTTTGCCTTTCCTATGAAATTCCTCCACAAAACTCATGATATCAACTTTCATAAATCTCCACCCTTTTTGGAAGCATGTTAAATTAAATTCATCAGGCCCAAGAGCTTTGTTACCATCACATTCCTTGATGATAGGCCAAATTTCTGCTTCAAAGAAGTCTTCTCAAGTATTTCAAATGAATGGCTTGGCTCAATTGTCTTGAAATCACCAGAGAGTTTTGGTCTATCCTTTCAATATTCAATGAAGGCATTCCTCAAGTAGTTAGACACCACCTACTTCATCTCCATAGGATTATTATAGCTAATTCCATTTACAGTGATTGAATCCATTAGATTCCTATTATGCCTTTTGGTAGCGATGATGTGGAAATACCTGGTATTTCTGTCACCTTTTAGAGCGCAGTTCACTCTAGACTTCTATAACCAAATCCATTCTTCCATTTTTCTTAGCTTCCATACGTCCCTTTTGATTTCCTTTCTTCTCATTACTTCAACATCTTGTAAGGATCTCAATTCAACAATCAAATCCAAGTAATGCAATTCCTCTTCAATGGCTTTGAGTTTACTATTTACATTCCCAGAGACATAATAATTACATTTCCTTAAGGCCTCTTTAAGTGCTTGCAATCTTGTCTTTATCCTATAGCATGCCTAGCCTACCACTTATGTGTTTTCCAAACCTTTCTCACCTCTTTCAAGAAAGATGGGTGCAAAACCTAGGCATTAATAAATCTAAAGGGTTTGGGTCCCCAATCCGTATCATCCTCCATCAAAAGAATTAGCAATGATTAGATAGCAACCTTGGTAGCCCCCAGAGTTTAAATTTGAACCATTCTAACCACTCTGGACTTAATAAGAATCTGTCTGATCTATTCCATCTATCACATTCCTGTGACTTACACCAGGTATATTTTCTTCCTAACATTGGAGTATCCACCATTACAAGGTTATCAATAAAATCATTAAACTCATTCATTTCTCTATCTCTCCTTATACACCTTTTCCTTTCATCAATAGCTCTAACCTCATTGAAATCCCCCCTAATGCACCAAGGTTTAAGAAAAACAGTTTTGAGGTTGGTTATGACTTCCCACAAATTCCTTCTTCTCACACTATCATTATGTGCATATATACATTAGCTATAACACAATCAAGTTGGTAATGTATCATCCTTGAAAGAATGATGACATTCTTATTACTGCAGCAATCTACTAGGTCAAACACTTTAGTCTTCTATACACACAATATCCCTCTCGTATTGCCTTTAGCATCCACTACCATAAACCCCACCAAATCACCAGGCCAAAGAGATCTAACAAATTGGTCTAAGATATTTCATCTTTTTGTTTCTTAAAAAAGTACCATATCCACCTTTATAAGTTTGAGAAAATCTTTCACTCTTCTTCATTTTTCAAACCTACCCAATCAGGACATAATCTTCATTAGAACAAATTTTTCCCTTACCTCCTAGGCTACTCATTTAAGTACCCTTTTCCTCATTCCTTTGAGCTAGCTACTCCAGGTCATTTTGCTCCATTTCCATAATTCTTTCAGCTACTTCTGTTTCTTTACCTTCAAAATCCACTCCCAAAGCTTTGCCGATTTGAATCATAGCTTGAGCTTCATTCATTAGATGCCTTCTCCTACTAGAGGAGCTATGCTGCGATACTAAAAATGAAATTGTAGCTATAACCGCCCTGAAAATTGCCCCTTTTTGAAACCATTTCTTGACCAAGCTATGGTTTGTCCTGAACTTCTTCTCAACTTTGCCTCTATTGTCATCTGTGTCTTGCTCTTCTCATTGCTTATCCCTTCATGGTTCTTTTCTTTTGTTGCAAGTCTTTCCTTTTTTGGTTCATTCGAATAATAGCTTAAAATGGGCCACTTACTTCCAATGATCAAATCTGCGTCTAAGGTTCAATTCCATTGTTTAGGCTATATCCCAACCCATTTTGCCAATCAATCCTTTGATCTAATCCATAGAAAATACCTTCAAGTTTGGCTTGATCCAACACCACTTCAAAATATCTTGTTAATCATCTCTATGTCTTTTGTCAATATTTTCACTTTACCACATTCCAAAGATGTCATTTTGGGTGTAGTCTCCCCAATCTCCACTACTTTTCCCCATACTTCACTAGTTCTTTTGAAGTTAATGTTGTTCCAGAGGTTAAATCCATAACAACATAGCTAGACAAATCTTTAATTAGAGATGTAATAATGGCCCGGCCCGGGCTCTGGCCAGCCCAAGCGGGCCTCGCAGGCTCCCGCCTTTTTAGAGGGTCGGGCCATGGGCCAAAGAATGGGGCCTAGGCCCAAGCCCAAGCCCACTCATAATAGGGCTTAGGGCTTGGGCTTAGGCCGCGAGCCGGGCCTAGTCGAGCTTTTTTTTTTAAAATATATATATATATTAGGAATAACAAATAAAAAAAAATTATAATAGAGTATTTTAGTTAAGATTAATGAGATTTTTTGTTTGGTTATGTAATGTTTCATAGTGATATTTAAATTTAATTATGTATGACTTATGTTTTTTCAATTATGAACTTATAACTAAAAAAGTATACAATTATGTAATTTTTTTCTTTCGAAATGAATAATTTTATATATATGAAAATGAATCTTTCAATATTATAATATTAAATTATTTATATAACATTTTTTAAATGAATAATTTTTATTTCAAAATGAAATAAATAATTACAAAAATTGATATTATTAAATAAATTAGGTGTAGATTACTAATGATGGCAGAGCAATTGTATCACTATAGGTCACGTACATTCCAACTAAGTTGGCACCTATTAGCCTACCAATCATTTGCATTATACTCCACCTTAATAATCTAATACAAAAAAAAAAAGAAAAAAGAAAAAACGAAATGAAATGAAATAGTAAAAAACAAATTGTTGATCAATCATCGAAGGAGACAGACATTTCAGTCGTGTTGCCTGAGAATATGTCATCCAAATCATTTTGAATTCGCTCATTTTCACTATAATTTTGTCTTCTTGTAAGCGCATGCATACGATCTTTGGATATCATCAGTGCCTCAACCATTTCGGGTGAAAGTCTGCTTCGGTAATCGCTCAGCACCCATTCACCTGCACTAAAAGCTGTTTTTGAAGCAACTGTAGTGTAACAACCCTCACCACTGTTTACTGATAACACTACTGATTAGATTAAGCATGTTAATTTACTGACTGACTGAATTACTAAATTGATTGATTGATTGTGCTAGTTTGAATGCAATTCTATCTGTTGACTGTTAAATTATCTGTTCATGTTTTATGCTTTAAACTGTAAATTGAAGGCCTTATCGGCGGCCGAATCTGAAATTGATTGACGTTTTGTACTAATTAAGATTTATATGATTTTATGGTATATTCAATTGAAATGTGATTTGGTATGATTAAATTAGATTAAATATTGATAAATTACAAGAGTTGGCCTTATTTACAACCTTGCCACTTAGTGGCCCACTCCATATCATATTTTGAGACTTAGAATCAACACTTCTTCAGCCATTTGCTTGCACCAAACCGACTAGAGAGAGAGAGAGCTAGGAGAATAACTTGGTTTCATCTTGATTTGCTTGAAGGCTTAGGGATTTTGGAAGATAATTGGCAAATTGAGCTTCTAGACTTGTAATTGAGAACTCAAGGTAGGATATTCAACCTCTCATTAATGTATTCAAGTTAGTTCTTGCATGGTTCTTGATTTATGCATGAATTGAGTCTTGATTTAGTCTAATAATGTTGAATTGGAGCTTAATCCATGCATGCATGTGCATGGTCTTGCATTTTGAGGCTGTTCTTCATGAAATTCCACATGCATGTTCATATCTTGAGCTTAGTCCATGAATTCATCTTGTTTTTGAGGCAATTGAGCTCATTTGAGCAAGTAATTGAAGCTTTGAATTTGATTGAACACATGCATGTTACATTTGAAGTATGTTCTTGAAGTTTGGTTTGAAATTGGGTTTAATTGATTCACCTTTGGGCCTTGATTTTACAAATTGAGCTTTGAATCATGTTATACTATGAATTTACAAGTGTTTTCCAGAAAATTGGCCCTAAAGGATCGAATTTGATGCATGAAAACTTGGTTTTGAGCTTGAGGTTCAAATCTAGAATTTCCAGAATTTGGACTCACGCTTGAGCAGGGAAATTGGCGCTCGAGCGTGGAATACGTACTCCCAGCACTTTGCATTGTTTTACAGTCCGCTCAAGCGGGGAAATGCACGCTCGAGCGGGGACTTGAGTCACACGCTCGAGCGGGGGTCGAGCGCCCGTCGAGCGTGAATTTCATGCATCCAGTACTTTTGCCATGTTTTGCAGTCCGCTCGAGCGAGGGAAGTAACGCTCAAGCGGGGAACCTTTGTCTGCATGTTCACTCGAGCGTAGAAAGTCACGCTCGAGCGTGATCCCTGTTTTCTGAAAATTTTGTAAAGTATTTAAAAGTGCATCTTTGCATCTTCTTTCCATCCTAGGCATTCCTAGGGCATGTTTAAGGCATCTTAAGGAGGATATTGATGTAGAACCACACCGAGGCAAATTAGGGATTAAGTTATTATTTTTCCCAACTGTGTAGCTTAGTGTGTGTTCACTCTGTAACTGTGTAGGGTTGGCATTCGGAGACGCTCTAGCTTATCTATAGCCCAGAACTCTGTGAGTAACAATGTTGTAAAGATATGTTCAATTGAGATTACTTTCTGAACGAATGACTGAACTGTTTTATGAAATAACACTGTTTACTGAGTGAATGCTTGTCCTAATTGCGAACTGTATTCGTGGCATCCATAGCAATTTACTGTTACTGTACTGTACTGCTACTGTCACAGAGATCTCTGTCGGTTCCCATGTTGGAACCACTACTGTTTACTGATATGATGGCCATCAACTGACTGTTCGGTTTGTTAAGACCTAATGTACTGCTTTGCTAATCGGATGTACCACATATAACTACTATGACTGAATAACTGTTATACTGATATAAATGACTGTTTTGAACACTGAAAGGACATTCATTCTTAACCTCTTTACGCATATGTTATTCACTGGGTTTTAGCTCACTACTCATATATATATGTAGGTGTACAGGCACCAGACCGTTGCTAGAGGCGTCAAGATAAGCTCCTGTTTTGTCAAGCCAACCTTTGTGCCTCACTTTGAGGTTCCAGAACTGTTCAAGCTGTGGCTGCTTGGGGTGTTTTAGTTTCCCCCCCTTTATATATGTCCTGTATAGACTGAATGAGGTTGTACTATACTGTTCTAATAAGGATTAAGTCCCTATCCTGAATGATTGTAAATATTGTGCATACTGTTTGGAACTGATTGTATATATGTTATAAAAAGTCTTTTTCCATACAGACTGTCATAGCTCATTGGACATCTTTTATTTACTGTTTTGGCTTCCGCCAGCCCCTGTACTCTGTATTACTGTTTTACTGTTAAGCAGGCCTTCTGTAATCTCGGATTACTGGCCAGTTATGGTGTTAAACCCATAGGGGCGGGTTTGGGTCGTGACATGTAGAAATATGAACGGTTAGTATATCACGGGCCATCTGTGAAACCACAGGCCACATAGTTTCATTTTGTTTCCACGATTCCAAAATGTCAAAATCATCAGAATCGTCCACTGACGGGCTTTCCAAATTATGTTGTAGTTCAAAACTACTTACACTTATATGTTGAGATATTCTTCTACTTTTTATTGCTGAAAAAAATACTTAATCTCCCACCTCAAGATAAGACTGCTAGTGTAGTGTGTGTATGTGTATTTACAGATGCAACTGCCTTGTATTCTTCAAATAATCTGTTGCATGTTTGCATAATAGGGCAAACTGTGTTTGATCAACGAAAAGACGTTCTAAAAATTCTTGTAAACCAATTTTTTTACACTGGCTTAACCTAATAGATGAGGCAAATGATCAAAATATTTATCAAATTTTTCTTTCATTGAAATAATAATGGTTACATAATGTTCATTACCCATATATTTTACGAAAAATTTAATTATTTCTCCTAGCATATGTAAAACAAATGATGAAGTAGGAATATATATATAAGAAAATAATTTTGTTGAAGTATCGAAAACTTTTAAAAAATCTTTATACAAGACTATTTGGTGCCAATTAAGTTCAGTGGGAGTTAGTACTCCTCCTATTAATGTTGTTGCAAAAACTAAATCTATTGCTCTTCTTTGTTTACAAGCTATTTTTAACATATTATATGTTGAATTCCACCTACTATCTACATCTAAAATTAATTTTCTAAATGACATATTTTCTTGTTGACAAATTTTTCTATATTCCGAAATTTGATTACCAGAAGACATAATGTAACAACTGCATTTTTTATTACAAGTACAGAAGTCTTGTATACATGCATAGCTTATTTAATAATCAAATTTAAAATATGGGCACAACAGCAAACATGAAATAAATCACTATCAACAAGTAATTGTAAAGTTCATTTTAAATGGGCTACAGTTTGATTATAATATGCTGCATTATCTAAACTAATCGTAAATATTTTATTTTGTAAAACCCACTCATATAATACATTTCTTATTTCTACACCAAGTGAATGACCAGTATATGGAAGTTCAACTAATTTAAATGAAATAATTCTTTTATTTAGTTTCCAATCATTATCAATAAAATGTGCAGTAATATATTGATATTTAAAACCATTATTTGACTATAGATTAGATGTTAAACAAACTCTTCCATTCAAATTTTTAAAGATGTCAAATAATTCACTTTTAGCATCCTCAAATTTTTTAAAAAAATCCTATTTCTAGTAGTATTTCTTGAAAAACTTTGATATTGCAGTGCAAAACTTTCGTGAATTATTTCGGTAAAATCGGGACATTCATTAGTAGTAAAAGGTTATTCTTTTTTGATAATATAGTCAATTATAGAATTTGTGCACGTATAGGATCATATGAAAATGTTTACAAATTACCAGTTGACGAAGCCCCTAATTGCATTTGACTTCGAATATCAGGTTGTTGACTTTGTAAATGTTTGTTAACATGCCTTTTTAGATGACTAGTACCCCCTACAGATGCGGCACTAAGTAAATATGTACAATATTTACATTTTGCTTTAAATGTAATTGTACCATCAAAATTATTTATAGTTATTTTTTCAAAATATTCCAAAACACTACTACTTCTGCTCCTAGATGATGATCCAACTGTTGGAAAAGGCACATTAAAAGAAGAATCAACAGATTCATGTTGTGTAGTATATGTATTAACATCGACATAAACATTAGGAATATTAGGATCCATAGTAATGTAAGTAAAACAATATATAAGAATTAACAATTAATTTAAATAATGTGTAAATACAATCAGTAAAAAATAATAATTAATATATATGCACAAATAATTAATGAAAAAAAAATGAGTAGCTAATAAATTTAATTGAACTAGTTAATGTTACCACTTGACGAATGCGATACAGAAATTAGCTTCTTCTGATAAAAGTTTCTTGTTGCATAATTGCAATTGTCACTTAGAAATGACACTTCAAAATTAATTGAGAGTTGAGAGAGATTGAGAGTTTAAGAAAGAGAGAGAGAGAGAGAGAGAGAATTTTTTGTTGTGAGATTTATTTTGAAAAATGAAGGATATTTATAATAGTTTTAAAGAGTGAAATAAATTTATAAATATATATATATTACCGTTTGAATTATGATTGTCTGTATGTGTATTACCATTTGAATCTTTGTAGAACTGTCCAACTCTTCTTTTCTTCCAATGCAATGTTATTTCATTCGGCTGCTATTACAACTAGTGGGTCCTACTCCACTCCCACACTCTCTCTCTCCCCCCCCCTCTCTCTCTCTCTCTCTCTCTCTCTTTCTCTCTCTTGTTCTTTTGGCTAGGTAGGGGTGGATAAACTATTATTAGTTTTTGTTTTGTTTTAAAATTATTAATGTTATTTATTTAATTATATAAATTTTTATTTCAATTCTTGTAATTCAATTACAGATAATTGTACAAATTATTAACTATTAACTATTATGTTATTTTGTTTTTGTTTTTATATTTTTTATTTTTACAAGATTAATATTTTTATTTATTATTTTTTAATTATTTAACCGTTGTAAGTTGTTTTTTATTTTTATTTTTTGAAATTTGACCATTGGTAGAGAGAGGGTCAGCTGGGCGGGCCGGGCCTCAAAATTTTTTGGGTCGGGCCACAAATGAAAGGCCCAAGGTACTAGGCTCAGCTCGGACCCGAGCCTAACAGGGCTGAAACGGGCCGGGCCCACCTTGGGCCTCAAGCGGGCTTCAGACCGCCCATAGGCCTCGGCCCATTTTTACACCCCTACCTTTAATGTTCAATTCTTACACCTCTCTTCCACTCTACAATGGGTTCACACCATTCATCTATCCAATCATCAAGCACCTCCTTTTTATTATTTAATGCTTCCATGGATCCAAAGGATAGCGCTGCAACCCTGCCTCTCCCTTGTTACACCCCGGATTTCCAAGACCCGAATCCCAATAAAATAAACTCAAATAATAAATAACGGGCAATAATGAATATACTCAAAGGTCCCTCTTGCATATATATATATGAATACCATCCAATACATGCGGTTGTGTTGGCTTTTTTGGCTTTCAAAGGTTATTATTGTAATTTTGAGCGTGCCAGTAAGGATCAATCAGTCCTTACAGAATATTAATTGTCAACCAATTATCAGACGATTGTGTTTTAGTTCTTTCAGCCTCAATGAAGAGGACTTTTACTAGTGGCTTTGTTTAGGAGAATTAAGTAAACAATGATTAAATGAAGAACAATTGTAGCATTTCATTAAGTAAAATAAAAGACTTACAAAAATCCAAATCAGCCTCGTAGAGGTTTGCAGCAACAAACTACTTGAAACTACTTCTATGAACGAAGTGCAGTGCAGGAATTTGAAGTACAGAAATGTAAAGAACAAGAAATGTAAAAACTGGAAGGAAAATAAAGTAGATAAAACTGGTTTTTTAGATCTGAGTCTGGGGCTTCTTTCTGGGGCCTTCTCTACTATTTATACTTCTCAATGAAAACCATCGAAATGCGTTTCTAACCGTCGAATCATCCCTCCATGATCGCTGATCATGTTGCCTTACAGTTAGCTCCACTATGCCATATCTGCAGTTAGGCTTCCCTCCTGATTTTGAATTTAAATATGAGTAACCGTTGAAGCCACGTCATTTTTCATCTCTTTGCTGATCCAGTGCTATGCAGATCTACAATAACCAATACTAACTGCCATGTGTGTGATTATGATTGAAGATTTGAATTGTCTTCCCATATTGCCCTCATCCTGTCACGTGGCGAGCTGTGATTGGCTTATACAAAATATGTAGCCAACATTACCCCTCGTACTAATATACCTAATACTTTGTGATATTAGTGGATCAAGGTATTTTACCTACGTCTTAGAACGTGCATGGGCTTTGCACTTTTCAGAAATGCAACCGTCATTCATCAATGAAACATTTGCATTAAATTCTCTTCTAACCCTTCAACATTCCCACTATCTCAGTATTCGAAAAGACTAGTACATCTTTTATGGCCAAGCAAGTCTTTTCTTACATTGATCAAGCATACGAAGAGTTATTTGATGATGTTGTTCGTCCTCGAAAGAACCTTCATGCATTGATTAGCCACCCTTATCCACTCCCATTTATACAAGTTATGGAAGCTTTCGCAAATCACCGACCTTCGAACCAAGAACCTACTACTTACGATTCTTTGGAACACAAATTTGTAATCATGGATATCGAAAGCTCTTCTTCTGCAACAAAGCCTTCCGCGTAGGGTGAAGCTGCTGCTTCTTCTTCTTCTATGACCTCTGGCTGGGGAACTTGGCCTACCCCTACTCAACCTCAGACGAGGGAACGCATTCATTACCGATTCCCAGAATTCGATGACCCTCTTGAAATCCCTCAGTCCAAACGCAGTTCTGTAGTATATCCATATGTTCCTATTGACCGTATACGCAATCTTGAGGACAATCTGCTTTCAGCATGGTATACTTCTACCTTGCCATCTCGGATGGTTCGAAGTGTCCAATGTCCTGATGAAGCTTTAGGGATCAGTCCTGCGCTTTTAGCCAAAAAGCAAAACCTTATACCTCCGATTGGCTAGAATGTATGGCCAGACCTGAATTCCTAGATTCGATCAGGGAACCTCCGACTGCTCCTCCTCTGCCTTCCAATCCAAATTGGATTGATGAATTGAGACTTACTCTCTCTGAGGGCCAATACTTCACCGCCTACCAGGCCCTAGTGTCTCCAACTTCTTATCAGCAATTTAGGGCTCAGACCTTGCTTGCTACTTTTTCCCATTTATTCTTTGAAGAGAGATGACATTCCCCACAAAAACTTTCTATGGGCTTATGACATTATGTCTCGAAGTCATCTTCTCAATCCTGTGGCCCAAATAGAGCTTTATACCTTTTTAGACCAACTTCCTCTCCTGCTCAACTGGCACTTCCAGGCTTCAATTACCAGTGAAGTTCTAGATGAAGCCTTCTCTACTCGAATTCAGGTTCAGTATGAGGCAGAGAACCTCTTCGATGAATATAAGGCCTTCAGGAGCCAGGATTCTGAGCATGGGGAGGATGTTGCAATGAACGAAGTGCATGAAGAAGAGGAGATGGACACCACAGATAAAGCCCTAAAACAAATAGAATTCGAAGTGAAGGCCCAACAACTCACTTCTCAATTAAGGGCTTACCAATTAGATAAACCAAACTTGGACAAGATAGAGAATAGAGTAGGAAAAGAGTATTCATTTATTGAATTTTGTTGGATTAAATTCCATGATCTTGTAACTTTGTCCATTCCATATTTCTATGAAATTGAGAATGTAATCAAATGTGTCACGCCCCTAACCTCACCCCTAGAAGTTTGAGCATGACCTATTCAGAACCGGACACTTAACCTGATATACAAACTATATGGGCCTTGAACGGAAGCATTTAACAATATAAGTTGACATAAATAAAAGAACTACATCCATTGAGCGACCACTATCATGCCAGGATCACAAACAGAACATAAGACAGATAAACATACAGTGACGTGCATCAGAGAATTTAGCTATGTATATATATATAAACAGACCCAGCCCTCAAGATTGGGCGTAACATAACACGGACAGGTAAAGGGTTATATACACTTCAACCTTAGACAGACAATCAGGGTGCAAAACCAAAAGCTTAGCAAAACCCCATAAAATGAGCTGCCTTCATTTAAGTGCCTGGACACTCTGAGGTTGATGAAAGAGGAATGGATGCCATGGGTTAAAACTGACCTCCAGGTGGAGTGCCTACAGAAACAGACATAACACAAAGTGAGTCAAGCTCAGTAAATAGTAGTACGTAGACAATTTAATGATTAACTTGAATTACAATGTACATATATAAGTGCAGAGAACATATAGTTACTTTATCTCGTAATTATTTCCAGAATGACCTTAGGCCTAAACTTTAAACCAAATGGCTTCAAGCCCTTGGACAGAGTGGCATAAAGCCCTTAAACAGAATGGCAAAAAGCCCTTAAACAGAATGGCATAAAACCCCATTTTTTTTTTTGTATGTATATATGAACTCAAGAGGTGGCTCGCACGGATTCTAGAGGTGACTCGTATGGCAGCACTTAGTTCCGTGCAGCACTTTGTTTCATACTAACAGATCATACAGAATGGCCATAGGTCCGGATGTCACAAATTGGCCATAGGCCTCACAGATGTTACAGAACGGCTATAAACCTTATAACTTTCATAGAACGGCCATAGGCCTCATAACTTTCACAGAACGGCCATAGGCCTCATAACTTTCACATCGGCTTTAAGCCTGTTCACATATGTATGGACTCAAGAGGTGGCTCGTACGGATTCTAGAGGTGGCTCGCACTGTAGCACTTAGTTCCGTACAGCACTTTGTTCCATACCGGAAATCAATAGGTCTTACAGACCGAACAACTCATATCATGTCATATTATAAACGGAAACAAATTCATATATATATTCTTAATTATACTTGAATCATAAACAGAAATCAGAGTTCATGCTTGATTATAATAGCGCTAACAAATCAATATAGAGCATACTTGTTAGTTCCATAAAGGAACCTCCGGTACTGGAAACTTAGACATACTTGAACCACGGTATTATTACCCCCGGGCAAGGGCCATAAGACCACGGTATTATTACCCCCGGGTAAGGGCCTTGTGCTAAGGATGCCATGAATACTTTTATATATATGGACAATCACTCATTGATTCGAAACGTAACATATTAGAAAGGTCCATATGTAACACAACAAAAATAACTTCAGATTCATATGGATACACATAGCTTTTCCAATTATCCTGATTTTTCGGAGGTGTCCACACTTGATAACTTATAACTGAATGGCTTATGGCCTATTAATAACAGAACAATATGCTCTCATATTTACACAGAATTCGTTATTCAAGAATGAACATAAATTCTCTTTATTCATTAAGAAATGACGTGGTCCACTTGAGGAGAATAGAATGTTGATATTACCTATTAATCAGAAGCATACACACTTGTTTAATCGTTCATATACGTTAGCATAGTTGGCCTGTAATTAACAGAGTACTAATGGTAACCGTTGCATCATTCACATGAGTTAACATAGTTAATTTAAGTTTAACAGAGCGTTGCTGATAATTATTAGCGAAAGGTAAGCACATTTTACAGATTGAACGATTCCAGAAATACATGGATACCATAGTTCCATAATGTTCATACGTTCCGTTTGTTCGTCGTAAATCAATATAGCTATCTTGCAGATAACATAATGTTAGTATTCATTATCAATAGTAAACAGAACATACTGCTCAATAATGCCCTTAGGTTTTCCAATAGACATTGTTAACATAATTACTTGCAAGGAACGGAATGTTAACAATGAAATCCATTAACGATAATTAAATGTACGACCACAGAACTACTACTCACAGTACTTTAGTGGAGTGCTCGCCCCTCTCGGATTATGACCTACACACATGTATAACTTATTCATTAGTTCTTTTTCCTTTCTTAATTCATTTCCTACTTCATTTTACTTCGAACGAATTTACATGCATCTTAGGGACATCAAACACATATTTCAAAAATACCAGAGGGTTAAGCACGCAAAACAGAGTGAACAAAATTTTGCAGCTTGGGCCGCACGTGCGGCTGTGAGCCCCGCACGTGTGGCAAGGCTTTCCGCACGTGCGGCAGTGATCCCCGCACGTGCGACGATTCTGGGCAGAATGCAGTTCGAAAACTCAGCAAAACCCAATTTTTGGTACACTTCTTCAAGGCTCAAAATAGGTTCTTTAATTGCTAGAATATGGTTCAAAAATCATGCAAATAGAAGCTACAACATAGATCAATCTACATACAATTTGGATCTTTAATCTTAACTCACAAGCACAACTCAACTCAAGAAACATTATTCTAATTAATAATTTAATACATGCTTGTTCCATATTATAAACCCTAACTTGCATAACATAAGGAATTCCTACTCAATTATCAAAGAGAGGGTCCATCGGAATGAATTATACATACCTTAAATTAGAATCTTTATAATCCCTTTTTAATTTCTCAATTTCCCTCCTTGAAGAACTCCCTCACAAACCCTTCTCCTCTCTAATGCTCTCTCTCTCAGGAGATATTTGTATAAGGCTCTAAGTCAAAGAGCTAAAATATGCACACATATATATATAAAGTTGAATAAGACAAAATTTAATCAATTTAATCATCCTAAATCAAATTTTCACAAAAATGCTTATTATGACTGTAGACGCGCCCTTGGGCCTCACTACAGTTCGGACTCAATTGTCACGGTTCTTAATCTGAACCAGAGAGTCCAAATCCGGCAAATCATTTTTGAAAACAGATTTTTTGTTGTAAAGAAGTGCCAAACATGGACTGCTTTGCTAGATACAGAGTCATCACCTAAATATTTTATTTTGGGAAATTTAGGAAACCCTGACTCGTTGCCTAAGGCCACGTGTCCGTCATCACCAAAGTTACCTCGGCTCGGGAACTTGGGTAGGATTGGGGAAGGTCACTTCGTGAGCACCCCCGCTCGCCTGATCAAAGATCGGCCTCTACTAACCATGATGTCTAGTTTTGAAAACATTATGCGTTCTTATTCCAGTTATTAGCCTAGATTTACTATGTGATGCGCACAGCATACAAGTATAGACTAGATCGCCTGAATTGGAACAAAACATTTCATGTTTATTTTTGAAAGTGGTTTGCTACTCGCAAGTAGGCTTAAAATGTGGATTTTGCCACCCTCGGGTGGGCTTAGAAAAGATGGTTTTGCCACTATCTAGTGGGCTTAAAACTCACAGTCGATGATTTGTTCCAATCCAAATAACCCAACTTTCACCCACAGGCATTCAGGCAGATATATCATATAAGCATATAGCCTCATGGTAAGCATGCTATCATGGCAGTCACTCACACACATGCAAGGATGCTAAAGCATAAAAACTTACTGAGTACTCCAAGCCAAAACAGAAGCTATGTTAGAAATCAATGCATGATCCTAACTATACAGAAATGCCTAATGCAACACATGCAAAATGCAACTAAGATAGGCTCGGCTATTCTAAAGATGGCATGTGAAATGCTACAACTAACAAGTATTCAACTCGGAATTGAAATACAATGCAGTTAGTATGATGCGCCGAGCCCGGTGCATGCAAGACAAATGAATGAATGCAAACATGCTATCATACTGTATGCTAATTGAAATATGCCCTAATCTAACCATCATAAGCTGGTAAATAAAAGGGAGAAAGACGTGGGGTTGGAAGACATACATCACACTCACGCACACTTATTACACAATTGCCCTCGCTCGGAGGGTCCGAATAAATAATACAGTCCCAAATAAATAATACAGTCTGAATAAGTACAAAACCCTAATTAATTAACAAATTAAAGTAGGAAAGCAGTAAATTAGCATGCAAGCCTATGGACTGCCTCTGCTCTGCTCCGGATGATGAATGATGCATGCTTGAGTTGTTTTGCGCGGAAATCCATTGCGATGCCTCGGTTTGCCTCTGTTTGCAATTAATCTCGGAATGTTGTGCGAAGCTCCAGAAGGCTGTTGATTCTTGATGTGCTGCAACAGAGAGCAAGAAATAGGCATGGCAAAGTATTTTCACATATGCATGCACACCTCGATCCTTGTGCCATCAATCACGCATCTCGATGCATGATGGCCGAGGAGTCGAATGGCACGACTCGATGTGAAATGAATGTACATATAAACACAACAAGACCGAGACTCCATCATGGTTAATCCGGAGTGTCGGTGACCGGGAATTGAGACACGTTCCGTCACTCGGAGTACGAAACGTCCCTCGTTTCCCGTGTTTGGGCTAACTCCTATCCCAAACACAATGCAATATGCATGACATGCATGAATGCAATCCTAACATGCAACCTCTCATACGCAATGCTATGAAATGGCATACATAATGCTCGATGTAACATGGCATACACAATGCTCTAACATGCAACCTAGCATACTCAATGCTATGGAATGGCATACTCAATGCAAGATGGGCTTACACAAATATGAGTGGACCTTAGCCACACTCACATCAGCGGCCATAAGATGAAAATGAGACTACCGAAATGCGTGCACACATGCACGCAAACCGAGGACCGAACCTAAGGCATAGCATGCAACTCTAACAAGGCATGGCAAGGATGAAGCATGGCATTCAAACATGTAAATTCCAGCACTGAAACATGATGCTAAAAGGTCCCGAAACATGGAAACATGGTACCCGATGCATGAGATGAGCCCCGAAACTCAAAACTAGGCACATGTATTGACTTATAGCTATACAAAGCATGCATTATTTGACTATGAAGCACAAAGACAGAGCCAAGGCAGTCCCAAAACACGAACACTTCTAGTTCAAAGCATGACCAAAAGATGCTAGCATGATGGATTAAAATAGCATGCAACTTTGACTAGCAACCATGGTTTACATGGCATGTATATGAAGCGTATGAGAACTCATCAAACCAGAAAAAATCAGTGAATAAAACATGCCAAAATATGCCCAAATAATCACTGAAATGCAGCCAATGCATGCCAAAATGGTGAGCTCCTTTAGAGGGCCATACAAGGGGTTATTAAGCACATACAAGATAGACACTTAGCAAGACTAAACAAACTCTGGAAATGGGTTATGAAAGCCCTAAAACCCACCAAATAGGCCTTGGAATCAGTCTCGGAAACATGCAAAGAAAGGCCTCTTTGAAAGGCCTTGAATGGGATTTCCCTACACATGCATCATAGACATAAAATATAGCCGAAAGGGCCTCGGACAGAGCCAAGGAAGACCTCAAAACCATCAGAATGAGGCCTAGAAAGTGACTTCAAAGCATGAAAAATAGGGTCCCTTTGGAAGGCCAAAAGGATCACCAAACAAGACAAGAAGAGAGGGGGTCACCCCCCTCTGATTTTGGCCTTCAAGAATACACCTAAGCCACTGAAAATCCACTGGATTTCAGTGGCTAAGAGGCCAAGCCATGGCCAATGCAAGAGCTCTAATGCATAGCCCTAATCATGAAGAGATGAATCATGCATAGGGGGAAGATGACCCCAAACAGAAATGGGACCTTAACCAAACTTGAAGAGGATGTCAAAATAAGACTTTTTCCAGTATATAGAAAATCTCTAAAATGTTCACAAGTAAGGCTACTCCCCCTTTGTGCTTTATCTCTCTTTTAGGGCTTATTTTGCATGGTATATTAGCCTTATTTGTGAGCATTTCTGAGCTTCGACCTAAACTGTAAAGTGTCTTATTTTGGGCCCCTCTTCAACTTTGTTAATTGCTAATTCTACAATGGAAGCTAAACTTATAGCGTTAGCTTCAACATGTGAGGAAGCGAATTGGTTGAGAGATTTGTTACATGAAATACCTTTTTTGGAAAAAACCAATTCCTTCTATGTTAATTCGTTATGATAGCACTGCTGCTATTGGTAGAGTGAACAACCATTTTTATAATGGTAAATCCAGACCTATTCGAAGGAAACACAGTAATGTGAGATCTTATTTGAGTAATGGCATCATAACTGTGAATTATGTCAAATCTTGTGATAATCTTGCAGATCCGTTAACCAAGGCCTTGGCAAGAGATAGGGTCTGGAATATATCGAGGGGGATGGGTTTAAAGCCTATAAAATCATAAACCATGTATGAGGATACCCAACCTAAGGACCAGAGATCTTGTAACTAGGTTCAATGGGAAGAACGAATCATATGGTGGTTGTAAAAATGCACTCTTTAATATTTTGTTATCCATCCCTATGATGTAAGTGCATTTGTCCTGTAATGTTGAAGGGTTGAGTTTTTATACTCTTAATGAAATTCTGTAGCTCTTGTTGAGTAGGGTGTGTCAATTACAGGACCATCCTTAACAAATTTCACCTATGTGAGCATGAAAGTGGGGCCGCTTTCTATGAGAACAAGACTTATTCTCAAATATGCTCATGAAAACTGGGATTAGCACAAGTAGGGGTGAGCATGGTCCGGATTGGATCGGATTAGGGTAAAACCAGGACTAATCTGTTATCTACGGTTCCTGAAAAATTGAAACCAATCCAATCCGTTTAAATCATGGAACCAATCCAAACCAATCCATTTAAATACGGATTGGATCGGTTTAGGACCACGGATTCACATAATTAAATAATAAAATATATATATATATAACACTTTAATTTCATAAAAATATAATACAGCGCTATATTAGTTTTCACAATAGCAACATGTTTTTCTATAATAATGACATACTGTTCTAGAATTTAAACAACCATAAGAAAACTGGTTTCACCATAAGTATTTAGACCATTGGAAATTAAAACTAAAAACTAACAAACAAAAGTAATAAAAGAAGATATTATACGGTTTTAGGTTTGAGTTTAGATTTTATATAGAATAAGAAAAGATACTATGGGGGAGGATGTATAATAAAAATATAGACTATTTGTATACGGTCCGGATTGGTTCCAATCCGGAACCGTGGGGTTCAATCCGGAACCAATCCGTGGACTACGGATTTTTAATTCTTCAATCCAAAACCGAACCGCGGATTCAAAAAACCAATCCAAACCTATCGGATTAGACTGGACCGGATCGGATTACGGATTTCACAGATTCCTTGCTCAGCCCTAAGCACAAGGCCGTAATGTACTGGCTATTAAAGCTCATGTCAACACTTGGACTATTATGTGTGAGCAGTAATACTTTATTTCCCCTAAGCAGTCATAGTTCAAGTCTGAGACTACTACTGACTCTGGAGTAGAGGTTGTTGTTTCACTAATGAAGGTTCAATGCAGAGCATACCTTCATGATGCATACTAGTCTATCTTCGTTTGGTAATCTCTCTTGTCCTTGTTGATATTAAAATGAGTGGGGGATTGTTGGTCCATTTTTATATCTTTTATTTATTTATTGATATATCTTGTTCATGAATGGAGTTTCATTACTTTGGTAACCTCTTATCTTGTTCATGAATGGAGTTTCATGACTTTGGTAACCCTTTATCTTGTTCATGAATGGAGAGTAATTAGAATTCATGAACTTGGTGGTGAGTTAGTTTTTGGAGTTACTCCATTTACTTTAATTTTTCTTAAACAAAGTTAAAGAGGAGCTTAAAATAAGATCTTTTCCAGTTTAGCTCGGAGCCCAAAAATGCAAGAAAAAGGAACTAAGATATAGAGCAAAATTATGCAAAAAAGGGAAAAATAGAAGCTTACCCTTGTAGAGCCGAACTCCAGCAGCTTTTGGACCAAGTTGGTGAGCTTTCAACCTCTGCAAATGACCTCCAAGGGGCTGGAATGGATGATGGAGGTGGTAGGCTATGGGGTGTAGGGTAAAATGGCCAAGAAAATGGGTGTTTGGAGGCTTGAAGTATAGATATAGGGGGTGTATGTATACTTTTCAGCCCAAAGTTTCTAACCTTTACAAATGGAGGAAGAGGCCTCCATTTATAGAAGGGAGGGGCTAAAGCTTCTCAAAGAAGCTTTAAAACTAGGTTAAACATCCTCCATACACGTGTACGGAGGATGCAGCAAATGGCAAACAGCTGGCACAGCTGGAATACACTCAGGAGGGCAAACATGGCCGGCCAGGTTCAAAAGGCCAAGGTGGCCGGCCCGCCACCTCCCCTGGTCGGCCGACCAGGGGTCAAAGGGTTCAAGAAGAATTACTGGTCGGCCTACCCAGAAAGGTGGCCTCCCAGATGAGTGCAACACAGCTGTATGGTCAAAAACCAGAAAAAGTGACCCAGGAGAGAGAAAAACCATCTTTTTTAGAGGGGTTCAAAAGGGTCAGGGACAATTACTGGTCGGCCTACCCATATTGGTGGCCTCCCAGGTGTGTACAACACAATGGTGTGGTGGAAAGCCAGAAAAAGTGGCCCGGGAATGGGAAAAACCAGCTTTCTAGTAAGAAAAACGGGCGACGAAGAGCAATGAAGAGAAAAGCTGGTTTTTCAGAACAATTGCTGGTCTCCCACCCTTCTACAACCTTTCTAACAATGAAAATAAGGTCCTTGCCAAAAATGGACCAAGACGGATGCAAAACGAAGGTTCGGGGGCCAAAATGCGCAGTTCGGGGCCCCGAAAACAGGCTGTTGGGCACAGGAAGTGGCGTTCGACCACAAAGGTGGTCTCTCAGGCCACAGTGTCCCTCAAAAGGGAGGAAATAAGGTGTGTGCCAAAACCGGAGCAAACAGAGGTAGTTAAGCGGTCCCGAACCGAGACGCACGGCCGACGGCTCCGAAAACTGGGAACCGGGCTCCAAACGGGAAAAATGGCCTACGACCACGAAACGTAGCCTACAGCCACTGAGAGATGATCTACGAGACCTCTCCCTCCCTTCAGGAAGAGAAAGCAAAGAAAACAGGGCCTGGTTCACAAACCGAGGCAAAGCACAAAAGAGTCCGGAAGTCCAGAGACAAGGCTCGCAGCCGTGACTTCGCAATCTCAAAACGAGCACAATATGCAACATCACCAAGTGCTCAATCGGTGACGTCTGAGTCTTAAGGTCGGTCAAAAATGGAGTGCCTACAGTTGCCACTCTTTGACAAAACTCGAAAGTCAAGGAGTGACGGGAGTGAATGTCAAAGCCCAAAGACGACCCATTTTTGACAAGGCCGAAGACTTAGACAAACAGGTGAAATAAACAAAGATGTGCCCGCAGGAAGGGGGCAAAATGCAAAGCGATATGCACAAAGCCGGATGTAACTCAGTGATCATACGAAGCAACAAGCTGTAATGAAGCAAATATTCACAATAGATGCAACAGTTTTAAGCAAGAATGCAAAACAATACTACATTTCATGCAGTTGAAGAATGCGGAGAATCATTGAATTCTCACCACGTCTCACACGAAGGGGATACAATACCTGTGCGGCTCGTCTGGTCGCACCAGCCTCAAATGAACCGTACATACAATATCGTGCCTGCAAAAGGAAGAAACTCAACAAGCACAACATAGTTAGCAACATATGTTCAGCGTGATATCGAATGCAGACAAACGCGGTGTTGATGGGTGAGTGCATCGCAATGCGAGAAGCAACGCGCGTGACAACGCAAGTTAAGCACAAGGGTATGACAATACTCGTGAACGTGCAGATCAGTGCAAGTGGTGTGCATGAGAATGCAAGTGACGTGCATAACAATGCAGGATAAGTGTAAACTCGAATGCACAGTTTGAAACGAAACAACGAGCAAAGCAATGCAAGTTTCGACGAAGGTGGCTCAATCGCGACCTCCGGTTTACCTCCTGAAGGGGTCACAACATATTCAAAAAGGATACACCTCGCTTTTGACGGGTAACGATGAGACACACATCAAAAGTTGGAGTTGAAGCTCCCGCGGAGGGATTTTGCGACGAAAAGTGCACTTTCCTTGTACTTTCTCGGGTGCCGGGAACTCCGATCATCACCAAAATTTGCAGAGATCTTGGAGACCACCTTAGGAACAATGCCAACCAGGTTTGGTCCAAGGGGGAGGCCATCGACCAGGTTTTTGAAATGGGGGTGGTCGGCCTACCAGAAAAGGTGGCCGGCCGACCACCTAGCCCAAATCTGGGGCAGTTTGGTCTTTTTGCTCTTGTTTCTTTAAATGTGCTTATCCAAAGCACTTTTCCTCACAACCCCAGCTCCGAAATTAGTCCCTCTACCTTCCTAGAGCATTTTCCCTCTCAGATCTGCGCTCCACACACGTTTTCCAACGTCCTACGCCAAGTTGTTTCGCGAAAACTTTCAGTTCTCTTCACTTGGAACCGATTAAATCTTGGTTTCGGAGCTTCTTTTCTCATTTTCGCCACTTGAGGTGAGTTTGTCTCAATATTTGGAAGATTTTCTCGGGAGTTGACTTTTGTTGACTTTTTCATTTCCCGAGAGTTGACTTTTGTTGACTTTTTCCAATTTTGGCTCATTTTGCTCATTTTTGCTCCTTTTTGCAGATTTCTCGAAATGGCCGGTCACTTTTCTCAAGGTGGAGGTCCTCCAGGTGCCGGAGATGATCCAGATATTATGGCTCTGCCTCCGAGGGTTCGACCGTTTATTCCTGAGAGGTACGACCCTCCGACACATGTCCTCCCTCAGGTAGTTTTTTATCATTTTACTGATTTCGATGATCGAGCACCGGCGAATCTTTTATTGCAGGAGTCGGAGTCCCACCTCTCCCATCAGGCACAGGAGGTATGTTCCTTGCTTTCACATTTTCTGCGATGTAACCTGCATTTTCCATGCATTCCATGCTATGTTTGTTTATTTGCTTATCTTAGCACATAGCTCGTTCTGAACATTTAGCCTATGACATAGCGTTCTGTTTGCATTTTGAACACAGAGCTCAATCACTTGAATTTCTGAACACGCAGCCCATAAATTGATTGTGAACATGTAGCACACACTTGTTGAAAGTCGAACACACAGCCCAAACTTCGAATTTTCTAAACACGCGGCTCGAATTTGAGGTGAACACACAGCGCACACTTGTCGAGAGTTGAACACGCAGCCCAAACACTTGAATTCTGAACACACGACTCATTGTCGGGGTGAACACACATCACACACTGATTGAGAGTTGAACACGCAGCCCAAACGCTTGAATTCTAAACACACGGCTCATTGTTGAGGTGAACACACAGCACACACTGATTGAGAGTTGAACATGCAGCCCAAACACTTAAATTCTGAACACACGGCTCATTGTTGAGGTGAACACACAGCACACACTAATTGAGAGTTGAACGCGCAGCCCAAACACTTGAATTCTGAACACACAACTCATTGTTGAGGTGAACACACAGCACACACTGATTGAGAGTTGAACACGCAGCCCAAACACTTGATGTCGAACACACAGCTCGTTGTTGAGGTGAACACACAGCACACACTGATTGAGAGTTGAACACGCAGCCCAAACACTTGAATTCTGAACACACGGCTCATTATTGAGGTGAACAAACAGCACACACTTTGTAGAAGGTTGAACACGTAGCCCAAACACTTGATGTTGAACACACAGCTCGTTGTTGAGGTGAACACACAGCACACATTGATTGAGAGTTGAACACGAAGCCCAAACACTTGAATTCTGAACACATGGCTCATACTTTGAATTTTCTGAACACACAGCCCAGACTCTGTATCTGATTTGATTTTGCACACAGCTCATACATTTCATTTGCACGCAGCTTATTTATTTCATTTGCACGCAGCTTATACATTTCATTATGAAACTGAATACATGTGTTCATCCTGAATGCATGTGACTTCTAGTGCTGCGCGAGGATATGGCTCCATTGTGGCGAGAGAGTGGTATGCAGAGCTCCCGGAGGCTGTCCGGGATTTGGTTGACTTGGCAGGGTTTGGGCCCTTCTGCACTGGGATATCTCGCTGTCCTGCTAGTAGGACGCTGATGGGTGCCTTGGTAGAGAGATAGTGGGACACCACCAACTCCTTCCATTTCTCTGCTACTGGGGACATGACGATGGCCCCGTTTGACTTCGCTGTATTGACAGGCCTTGATGTGGGAGGCTGGGCAATCCCATATGACGAGGACATGGGCCAGTGGGAGGCCGCCTGGATCTACTTATTGGAAGCTCGCCCACCAGTTGACAGATCTTCGGGCAGAGTCCAATATACCTGGTTTTCTTCACATTTCAGGAGGGTGGAGATGGAGCTTGAGACTCCTGAGGAGGTAGCACAGTACACCTGCGGATTTCTGATGTTCCTCTTCGGGACCACTCTGTTCGCCGATAGGGGGAACACTGTCGGGCTCTATCTGTTGAGTGCTCTAGTGGAACTATCACAGGTCAGCCGATATGATTGGGGTGGCGCCAACCTGGCTACTCTCTATTGCTATATGAGCGCGACCTCCCGCGGACGGAGGAACATAGTCGGCGGCTATTGGAGGGCCTGGGAGGTACTTTCTGCCCTCTTGATTTATATTTCTGCTTCTCATTATTTGTACATTGCACACACGGCGCACTTTACACTCTGTACCTTGCACTTTGCTCTCAGCATTTTGTATTTACATTTTGCACTCAGCATTCTGTATTCTGATGGCTACTGCTCTGTTTTCCACAGCTATGGATCTACGCGTACTTCCTGACACTAGCCTCGAAGCTTGAGGTGAAGGTGTCCCTCATGACCCCTTACTCACTTGTATTCGAGGGCCAGTACCGGCCGAGACCTCGGGAGTGTCTCCTCTACCTACGGCAGTACTTTGATACAGTGCGGCCGTCAGAGGTATTTCAGAACTCTCAGTTCTTCATGTTTCCAATCTTTGATTTATCTTGCACATTCACAATTTCTGATCAGCTTATGCATCGGTTATCCGCAGATCACATGGTAGCCCTGGGCGCCTTTAGTTAGAGACCTCCGATTTCAGTTTGCTGGAGCATGGGGTGCTTCTCGGTATAGGATCCTGTTGGAGGGGCCAGTTGGTAGGGCCTGGTTTTTGGGAGATCGCTTCTTGCGTCAGATATAGGGCTACCCTGCTCAGGACATTCCTTCAGCACCTCCAGACGATATGCGGACCGCTGATAGGCTCCCTCTCCAGAAGGTCGCTAGTGCTATGCAAGGTACCGATGCATTACTACATTTAGAGCCGGGGGAGTACGCGACCTACCGTCACACATACTTGATGTCTCCATTGATAGGTGTCCGTACTCCCATGAGGAGGTCTGCGGGTATGCCGTCATCGAGTCGGGCTCGGGCTGCAGATGTCCCTTCCACCAGCAGGGCTGGCACATCTAGAGGTGGGGGTGGATTGGTTCCCCCGATTCCTCCGACTTATCATCACCCTGGATGGCCAGATATCCCGACTGAGTTGACGGGATAGCGATATGAGACTTCCTACCCGACCCCGATAGAGCCTCTGATGCCTGATCATCGATTTGTCAGAGACCCCGACTCGCCACCGGTATGCTTTACAGCTTTGATTTATCACTCCGATACTCGGACATTCATTCATTTACTGCTGATCTTGCATTTGCATTTGCAGCCTCCCGTCGAGTATATGGATGAGATGCTCGGATTGGTAGCCTCACTCGAGGGCATGGTCCTGCAGAGAGAGGCACAGCTCTCCATCCTCGGTGTCCAGGTACTCTTTAGCTTTCTTGCCTTATCATACTTCTGATGACATGTTGATCTTGAATATCTCACTGCATTAGTTGACTATATATGTTAGAGCACATCTGACTCACACCACATTTACGTACTGTACCTGCATGCACCCACTTCATGTAGTTTTCTTGCATCTGCATCTGATATACATATTTTGGCTGATGTATTCAAATTGCATTCTTCATTTTCAGATGCCTCCGGTATATACTCAGCCACAGGCCGAGCCATTCAGGGCTTCCCGAGGAGCCGGGCCATCTAGACCTTCTCGAGAAACTGGACCATCTAGGCCTTCTCGAGGGGCTGGACCATCTAGGCCTTCTCGAGGAGTCAGGGGAGGGGAGTCGTCTCGCAAACGCAGAGCACACATTATGGAAGAGGAGGTCAGCGAGGAGGAGGAAGCTGTAGATCGTCAGTCAGAGACATCTGCTGACAGAGAGGAGGGTTCCGGCCCTGGTTCCGGGAGTGGAGGTGAGACCGAGGAGGATCCCGAGGATGACAGCTCCGACTCAGATGGCACAGGTGGTGCAGAGACCATTCCGCAGAAGAGGACGAAGAGGGCCTCTTATTCCTGCTCTTGAGAGCATTGATGCAGCTATTCCCTGCTTTATTTACCTTTTTACTAGTAGTTGTACCACATTGTACATTGTTAGGCAGTTTTATTTTCTGTAAAACTTGTACCCTTGTTGTAAAAGGTTGTAACAAAGGAAGCATGATGGAATGAAATAGTTTTTGAAAAAAGTGTTGTGTTTTATGTTCTTAGCATCGTATCGCATCATTTTGCACGAAAATGAGATTGAATGGAAATGTGCATTGTGTATTTGTCAAGGCATGTAGTGAATCGACACAACAAACTAAACAACTTAACTCACTAAGAAATAACGGAATCTTAGCGAGTTTACAACTCGATAAGCAAAACACAACAATGTTGATTTAAACAAAGAGTAACGACTCAAAATACAAAGCCTGACAACTTTGATAAGCAAGATTTGATAAACAAAACATCTCGACAAACAAAGCAACAACTCGATAAGCAAAACAACAACTCGATAAGCAAGACTTAACAACAACTCTATAAACAAAGTGTATTTCGGACGATTTGGGTGACGGAACGCATCTGAAACAGAGGGAAATGGAGGCCTTCGACACTCCCGATGCATGGAAATGCTAGGAACTTTCTTCTAGAGGGTAGAACAGGACCAAAGACACACTTTGCAGCATGGCCGACCACCTTTGGGAGCTGGCCGACCAGCTTTTTGCATTGGAGGGAAGAGGGGTGGTCGGCCTACCAGAAAAGGTGGCCGGCCGACCACCTAGCTCAGCAACCACCAGCTTTTCGACATGTGTCCCCCGAACAGTGTCTTATCCTCTTTAAAAGTCCTAGCCTCGTGGTTGATTCATTTCATCTCAGTTTTGCATCAAAATGGAGGCGTTTCTCGTCGAAAATCTCACGGCTTGGATCGCTTCTCTAGATGGCTCGGTAAAGTTGAACTTCCGGGGCTTCGGCTTGAATGCATTATTCACGCTGAGCCGTACTCCGCTGCACCTTCCCTTCCTTCATGCTGCGGTGAGGTTTTGGAACCCGGTAACACATGTTTTTAGCTTCGTCGGGCAAGAGGTATGTCTAACTTTCGAAGATTTTCAAGTTTTGATGGAATCTGAACGCCATGAAGAAATTTTGCCTCAGTTTCGCTTCGGCCACGCCCAAGCTTTAGGGCGGATGTGTGGGCTCACCATGCATGACGCTCGGTCTCTGATCTGCAACGGGGAACTGGACATCCTCGGCTTCATTCATCGCTTTTCTGATGCCGGTGACCGCGGCAACCATTATTGGCAAGGTTTTCGGCAACACGCCCTTTGCTTGTGCATGCTATCTCACTTTTTGCTTGCCCCAGGCTTTAGTGGATCTAGCATTCGTCTGATTGAAGTTGCTCAAGGCTTGAAGGAAGAAAAGAGCTGCATCGCTATGACATTGGCCGAGACACTGATGGGCTTGGATGCTTTCTATCGCCAGGAGACGACCAGATTTGCGGGGAGTCCACTACTGCTGCAGGTAATGTTTCCCACCCAATCTCACATATGTATTGCTCACATCACTCGGCCCTCAGGCTCGGTTTTTCTCACAAAACCCTTTTCTTACTTTTCTCTCATCATACATCTCTCTATTCTTTATTCTCTCATTTTTCATCTCTCCCCAGGTATGGTTGATGGATAAATTGCAAGTTGTGGACTCTTGCCCAGCCTACTCAGCTCGCGGCTACTTCTTTCGACAACGCCTAGTCGATGCCCTTGATGAGGGATGGTGGTTCGACTGGATGTGCAATTTATCTGCAGATCGCATTGCTTGGCGCTGTCCTTGGCTCAATCTCCCGGCAATGAGCTATAGCATATCCCGGTAGACCGGGATCCAATTGATTGGTCTGACCCACTGTGTGTTCTACTTTCCGATCCAGTTCCAACGCCAGTTCGGTCACGATCAACCTTGCCCGCCAGAGGGGATAGAGTATCCTGCCGCATTCCCGGTTCGAGGCGCACAACTTGCCCGGTATGCCACAGCATGGAGGACTAGAGAGCTCCTGGCCCCCGCTCCCACTTTCAGTTGCACTTTGTCTGACGAGTGCTTGGATTGGCTCAATGAAGAGGCACAGATTGGGCCCAGCTTGGCATCAGAGGCTTCGACCAGCTTTGGGAGGGGGCGCAGGGACACCCGACTTATCTATGCCCCGGATATATTGCTTTATCAGTACTTTCAAGTTTTCTTTATGAATGTAATAAAAAACAACTTCAATTTGTATGCAAGAGTAGGAGAACTCTGTTTTGAAATCAATGAAATTAAAGGTTGTGGGTATTGAAAATTTTCCGCTTTGGTCCAAAAATGGTCTTAGTTGTAAAAAGATTAATTTGAACAAAGTCAACTTTTATTAAAACTTTTCAAAACCATTTTCGATATGGATCAGAACTGAACACGCCTGAGATCTGTCACTGAGATGCACAACTCCGGACCCCTGTAACTGGAAGAAAGTTGCCCCTAGTCTGAATAGTACCGCAACACTGTATGGCAACGGAAAGTTGTCCCTAGTCTGAAAGCACTGCACCGGAGATCATAACCGAACTCTTGAATGCTGAATAGACGAAGATGGCCGAGATGATCAAATGGACAAAGTTGATCGGGGGAAAAGTTTATGGCTGAACTTCAGGATGAAGTTGCCTACGTATCCCAAAGATGGGAATCAAGCCTTACGTAGTTCAGGCTCAGGTCACTCGGGTATTTTCACTCTCCTTTTACGTTCTAACTTTTGCTAAGGCCGCCCTTTGTGGGTTTTCAACCTTGCGAGCTCAATTTTTATAATTTCAAATTTTTTGTGCTCTGAGTTTTGCCTAGGTCGCCCTTTCGGGTTTTCGGCTAGCGAGCCTCTCAAGGGTAATATTTCTTCAACTTGTCTATATTGATCGGTTGTGAGAACTCTAGGCCATCTGGATCCATCAGAACCACAGCTCCACCTGACCAGATAGACTTAATGATGTAGGGACCAGTCCAATTAGGTCTAAACTTGCCCCTTGGGTCGTGGATGGCAGCTCGGTTGTCCTTGAGCACCAAATCTCCTTCCTTTAGATTCCTGGACTTAACTTTCTTGTTGAAAGCCCGGGCAATTCTGCGCTGATAACCTTGAACATGGTACAGTGCTTTCAGTCTTCTCTCATCAAAGAGCATGAGTTCCTCAAACTTGCTCTGCTGCCAATCTGCTTCAGCTATTTGACACTCAGCCAATACTCGCAATGACGGAACCTCAATCTCGATAGGTAGAACGGCCTCCATTCCATAAACCAATGAATACGGAGTCGCCCCAGTAGAAGTTCTGATTGAAGTCCGGTAGCCCCACAGAGCAAACGGCAGCTTATCTGGCAAATCCTGGTAGGTTTCCACTATCTTTTGCAGTATGTGTTTGATATTCTTGTTGGCGGCCTCAACCGCTCCATTGGTTTGCGGCCGGTATGTGGATGACTTATGAAAAGCCACGTTGTATTTTTCCAACAAGTCAATCACTTCCTTCTTGAAGTGGGAACCATTATCTGAAATGACCTCGTTCGGGCCCCCGTAGCAGCAGATGATGTTGTTCCTGATGAACTTTGCGACGTGCGACGCCTTCAACACTGCATAAGACTAGGCCTCAACCCATTTCGTAAAATAATCTATTGCAACCAGGATGAACTCATGCCCATTCGACCCTTTTGGAGTGACAGCTCCGATCACATCGATTCCCCAAACTGAAAATGGCCATAGCGAAGTCATATTGTACAGCTTCGACGGCGGGAATGTTCATGCGATTTGCATAAATTTGACATTTGTGGCATTGCCGAACAAAACCGATACAATCCTCCTCCATGGTGGACCAGTAGTAACCCTGTTCGAGTATCTTCCGTGCTAGCATTACTCCGTTCATATGCGCACCGCATTCCCCTCCATGGATGGCCTCCATTAGGCGCTTCGATTCTTCGGCATCGACACACAACTTGTGCATTCTCAGATGACCTCTCTTATACAGCTTACCCCCCACAGATGATGAACTGAACGGCCATTCTTCTGATTGCCCTTTTATCCTTGGCATTTACCCCTGGCGGGTATGCTTCCTTCTCCAAGAAATTCCAAATGTTGTAATACCAGGGGTTTTCGTCTTGAACCTCATCTATAGCAGCAATCGTCTCGTAGGCTGGTGCAAATTTTTGGTCAATGATGACTGGACGCATCCGGACTCTGAACGGGATGTCTATCATGGAAGATAGAGTTGCTAAAGAATCTTCGAACCTGTTGTTCTCTCTTAGTAGATGAGCAAAGTTTAGCTTCTCAAACCGAGGAATTAACAAATCCAAGGTCTGGTGATACATCATCATCTTTTCTTCTTTGACTTTCCAGTCTCCTTTTGCTTGAGACACAACAAGGTTCGAGTCCCCGATGACGTCCAACCGTCTTGCCCCTAGTTCCAGGGCTGCTTCTAGACCGGCAATGCATGCCTCATATTCTGCTTCGTTGTTCGAGACTTTGAACCGGAGTTTGAAGGCTAGAGGGATACGGGACCTTTCAGGTGCTATCAGCAACACTCCTATCCCATACCCATACTGGTTTGACGCTCCGTCAAAGTACATCGTCCAAAATTCGTCATTGATATGCAAAATGGCCTCATCTGGGAATAAGTACTCAACTGCTTCACCCCATTCCACTGGATAATCGGCTAAGAATTCTGCTACTGCTCTTCCCTTGACTGACTTGCGCGTTACATATTTCAGATCGAATTCGGAGAGCAACAGCAACCAACGAGCTAGCCTACCCGTAAGTGCTGGTTTCTTGAAAAGATATTTGATGGGATCGAGTCGTGAAACCAACATTACGGAGTGAGCTAACAGGTAGTGCCGCAGCTTCCTGGTAGTCCATACCAAAGCTAAGCAAGCCTTCTTTAATGGTGTGTAGCGAGTCTCATACTCTAGCATTTTCTTGCTCAGATAGTAGATGGCTCTCTCCACTTTGTCCTCTGATTCTTACGCGAGCATACAGCCCATTGTGGTCTCAGTCACTGAAAGGTACAATATCAACGGTTTCCTCGGCTCTGGTGGTGACAACACGGGCGGGTTCTGTAAGTATTCCTTGATCTATTCAAAAGCAGCTTGGCATCGGCATTCCCATTGGAATTTCTTTCCTTTCTTCAGGAGACCAAAAAGTGGTTCACAAGTCAAGGTTAATTTTGAAATAAACCGTCTTATGAATTGCACTTTACCCAGAAAGCCTCGCACCTCCTTTTCAGTCCTTGGTGGTGGCATTTCTAAGATGGCCTTGATTTTGGAAGGGTCAACTTCGATACCTTTTTGTGTAATCAGAAACCCCAGTATTTTTCCCGCTGTAACATCGAACGTACATTTCTGAGGATTCAGCCGCAACCGGAATTCTCTGATCCTTTGAAAGAACTTTTGCAAGGCAGTGTAGTGGCCCTCTCCATCTTTGGACTTGACAATCATGTCGTCCACGTACACCTCAACCTCTTTATGGATCATATCATGCAATATCGTGGTTGCGGCCCGTTGATAAGTAGCTCCAGCATTCTTTAACCCAAACGGCATCACTCTGTAGCAGTATGTCCCCCACGGGGTGGTGAATGTAGTCTTTTCCCGGTCTTCAGGTGCCATCACTATCTGATTGTAGCCGGAGAAGCCATCCATGAATGAAAGCAAAGCATGCCCCGTTGTAAAGTCCACTAACTCATCAATATGCGGCAAGGGAAAGTCGTCCTTCGGACTGGCTCTGTTCAAATCCTTGAAATCCACGCATACCCGGTTCCTGCCATCCTTCTTCGGCACCGGAACAATGTTGGCCAACCAAGTCGGGTATTCGGATACCAGTAAGAAGCCTGCGTCGATTTGCTTGGTGACCTCTTCCTTAATCTTGAGAGCCCAATCCGAGCGGATCCTCCTGAGTTTCTGTTTAACGGGTCGGGCCTCAGGGTCAAGAGGGATCCGGTGCTGTACAATCTCAGGATCGATCCCAGGCATGTCTTCGTAGGACCACGCGAAAACATCTTTGAAATCTTTTAATAAAGTGACTAAGCGCTCGCGTTCCTCCGAAGACAACGTGGACCCGATCTGGACCAGCCGCGGGTCCTTCTCAGTACCAATATTCACGGTAGTGATTTCATCAACTAAGGGTTTAACAAATCTTTCCTGCTCTTGTTCAATTAAGCGTTGCAAAACCGGAGGAATTTCGTCCTCGTTGTTTTCATCAAAATTTTGAAAGTCTGAGTTAATGCAATAAATCAAAGGCACAGAAAAGTACTCAGAAACCACAGCTACTTGATTCTCATTAAGCACATCCAAATCGTCCGATTCCTCGGTTACAATAAACTCAAAAGAGAAAGAAAAAGACGACCTGGACAAGACTGTGGCATCCAGTTTATCATCCCCAGGATTACCAGACTCAGACTCAGTCGAGTTGGAATCTGATTCCGACTCACAAGACTTGGTGGAATCAGATTCCAGCTCACTACCTGACCCGGTGCTGCTGGACAAAAATCCCTCTTCATATTGCCAAATGAGAGAGGGTGCGATAGATGCATCCAAAATAGTTGCTGGTAGGCCCGCAGCCGTTTCATTCCCGATCACACATACCGAGAAGTTATCCCCCAAGCACTTCTGTTCGATCGGAGGATCTGAAAGTAGACACGCCAGCGCTACCCCCATTTCATTTTCAGCGTCTTCAGACTGTACCTTCTTACTCTGCTCAGCCTCAGCGAATGGGTCCATCTGCTCTTTGGCAACATCCTCTCCGGATAACTGCAGATCAAAGAAGATCTCAAAACCTGGTACGCGCTTCCTCTCCACGTTCAGCCACGGCTCTGGGAAGCCACAAAAAGGAAAGTCCTCCCTCTCCCGGACGAAGCGTCCGTTTAGGGTACCCTGAATGGGCCTATGCATCAGCTCAAAAGGCTTCCCAGTCCGCTTCGCTCTGGCTCTTCCAGCCATTTCCTTTCCCTTCCTTATCCAATCCTCTTTGGTGGGCTAATAACCCAAGCCAAAGGTATGGGGGTTGTGTGGCACTTCGGCCAATGCTGTGACGCCTTCCGGCCGCTCTTTCCCAATCCCATCCCCAGGATGTGTTGAAATTTGTTCATGAGGTATACAGATTGAGCACTGACATACACTCCCTCATTAACAGCCATGATGTTCTGCACAACCCGAGCCTCAGCCAAGGTAAAACCCGACATAAATACATCCTCCATGCCGTGCTCAATTTCCAAGACTGGTGTAGACACCTCCGGCGGTGGATGGATCGATGAATTCCCGAAAACGATGGCTACTCCCTTCCCATGGGGGTATTTCACCATCTGATGCGAAGTGGACGAGACTGCCTTCACCTGGTGCAACCACGGCCATCCCAAGAGTAGATTGAAGGTCGCAGGAACCTCTAATACGTGAAAGTCTATTTCATGCTGTCTTGGCCCGACCTTGGTATGAATTTTTACTGTTCCCATCACTTCCCAGCTCGTGTTGTCATATGCCCAAATCACCTGGGCTGTAGGCACAAAATCTGCGGTCTTTAAACCGATTGCATACGCTGTCCTTGCCGGGCAGACGTTGATGGCGGACCCTGTGTCGATAAGCACCACGGGTATCCATTTGTTTCTACACTCCACAGAGATGTAGAGTGGTCTGTTATGGTTCACACCCTCAGGTGGTAATTCCTTATCAGAGAAAGTCAACATCGGGGTAGCTCCTCCCGGGAAAACTAAGCCCACCAGCTGTTCGGGCGTGGTATCTATAGAGAGCTTGGCCTTCTCCATAGCTGAAAGGACAGCCTGTCTGTGTATTCGTGATGCCATAAGCAGTCCCCAGATGGAGATGTCTGCTTGTATCTTTTTTAATTGCTTCAGTACGGCTTCTTCTTTGATTTGCCTCTCTTTCTGTCTCTTAGCTTCCTTATCCTTCCCAGATGCCTCTGGTTGGTCTAAGTGCGAGGGCTTGAAATACCGCCCGCTTCTTGTCATATGATCGACCTCACCGACATACCAGGTGTCGTCTGGTCGGTTGCTCCCCCAATCCTCATCTGTGTGGGCAAGACATAAATCATCGTCTTCCCACCACATTCCGTCGGCAGCCCATAGGCACCTGTCCGGCTCCGGTATGATTATGTTCGAAGTACTTTCAGCCCACATGCTCGCAGCATCTTCTATTCTTGTGCCCACAGCACTTTCGGTCCCCACGGAGGCCTTAGCTTTCCTGATTCTCTTAGAATCCCCAAATCTTTCTTGTTCCAACTGCGTCAGTACAGTTGGTTGTTCAATATTCCCTGCATTCACAATGCCCTGGTCCTGAGCGAAATTCTTCGTACCGGCGCTCTCCGGCAATGTATTCTGGCTTTCGGCCCTTCCGGCCACCACTGATATTCTCGCCCCTGCCGGGCCATATTCTGGTTGGAACTCTTCCACAACATCTGGTTGATCATCCAGCCATTCGGTAGCCTCTGCCGATTCCTCATAATCAAACCAGTTGACTGCCGTGTCCCCTGGATCCTGGTTATTGAAAAACTGGAGGTTGGCAAAGTCCTCTTCCACAGCCGTCAAATTATCTGCCCCTTGCTCAAATCCATCCCCCTAGATCACACACAGCTCTGCCTTCTCTGGCAATTCTATACCTGGCCCAACCTGGCCTGCTGACAGAATGTACTCACTCGGATCATAGGCTTCCCCAGCGAAACTCCCAGACTGCTCAAACCCTGATTCAACAATTCCATCCTCCTCTGAAATCTCCTATGTCCTGTCTTCGACAGTCACCACCATTGACTCGGGTTGGGTTGTGGAGATGTCCAACATGCACAAAGCTGTGCAATTAGGAAAGAGCACCTCCGGCTTAGGTAGGTGGGAAGGAGTGATATAGATACTAGGATCGTAAGATGCGACCCCAGTCTGGATGAAGTTGATTCTTTTAGGAGGTGGAGCTTGGTTGTGTGTAGGGAGTGGGTTGGTTGTGACATTGGGTTTCTCGGGAGGCAAAATCACCTATTTGTCAACGAGGTCTTGAATCTCGTGACGTAATCTGAAGCATTGGTCAGTGTCATAACCGTGTTGTTGGTGATATGCGCAATATTTGGCTAGGTTGTGAGAGTGAGGGAGTGGATTTGGCAACGGCCTCGGCTTCAGGGGCTTTAGATGCCCTTTCCTGATTAATACCCCTAGAGCCTTGGACAGGGGCATATACAAGGGGTGAAGTTTCTTTGGCCACGGGGTTGGTATTTGGTGGTTTGTGCATTGCTTCCGGATGCGCCGGAGAAAGGTGTGGCTGCCATAGGTCTCGGAAGAGGAGGGGGAATGGTGGCGACCATACTTACTTCCGAAGCTCTTGTATTCGCAGCACTACTCGGGCCTGCATTGTTGTTACGGTTGAAAGTCCTCCTGGGCTGCTCTCTATCTTGGTCAATCAGACCCTGTTTCATTGCATCTTCGATTTACACCCCCATCTCGTGCAGATCTGAAAAGATAGGAAAGGGGAGTACAATCATTTTTTGCATCAGTTTTGGCTGGAGATTGCGCACAATCATCTTGATTTGATCTTTGTCGGTAGGCCTCAGGGTCATCATTGAAGCCTTCGCCTTCCACCGAGTTACGAAATCCGAGAAGCTCTCCTTAGGCTCCTGCCTTGTTGTTTCGAGATCTCGAGTCGTAATCTCGATTTGGGTATTGTAAGAGTATTGCGCGACAAAGGCCTCGGCCATCTCATCCCAACTCCGCTTGACATGGTCCTCTAACTTCGCGTACCAGATAGCGGCCACACCCGACAGGGTCCGGCCGAATAATGAAAGCTTTTGTGGTCTTGTGAGGCCCATTGGCCGCAGTATATCTGAGAATAGCCAGAGATGCACCATGGGGTCCCCAGATCCGTCAAAGCAATCAATTTACGGCATTTTAAACCTATCCGGCAGCGTCACAGCCACATCGGTATATCCGTCCTCAATATCCGGAATAGCCTTTACCCCTTGGGATTTCTTGAAAAGCTTCTCGAGCTTGCTCAATTTCAGTGCTGTAGGGTCTACTTCGAACTCGAAAGGAGAGTCCGGATGGTTGATAGGCATATGTGCCTTGGACAGTTGAGGCGGAAGTGGGGGTGGAGCCGGCCCCCTTGGAATGTCTGTGTCCTCCGGAATAGTCTGGACATTTGGCAAGATGTTCTGGGTATTTGGCAGGACATTATGGACAGTTGGTGTCTGTTCGGGTAGCGGGACCCCTGGCAGGGGAGGAGCTGGGTGTGAGGTTGATGTTCCGGCTTGCTGCTGGAGTCTAGTGATGAGCTCGGCCTGCTGGGCCATGATTGTGGCCTGCTGTTTAAAGAACTCCGCTTGGCAGACAGCGTCCTCCTGCATTTGCTTCATGCTCTCTTGGAGCTGTCGCATCATTTCTTCCATCCCAGCCATATTCTGCTGATCTTGCTGACTGACTGGTATATGTATCTCTATGGCAGAAACTGAGACCTTAGCTTGACTGTTCACTGCTAGGGTAGACCATTGCTCTGGTAACCTCTGTTCAGACACACTGCGTCTTCTCGGCCTTCGTCTGACAACCGGAGGTAGAGAGTGAAACACTGGCTGTCCGTCAACCAGATCCTCAGATCGATTGAGTCGACGACCTCTTGTCCATAGTGCTTGGGGAATATCTGCTTGGTCTGAAGCAATTGTGCTAAAACTGCCCTAGCAAAAAGATAAATAAAGCAATAAGGAAATAAATAACCAGATAAACGGACAGCATAACAGCTTAAAATAAACACACAACACACAGTTGGGCATAACAACGCACAGTCGGTAAGCTGAATACACACTATCCTCAAACACTGATCATTATCCCTGAATCACTGTCCCCGAAAATTGAATCTGATACTCGCAGATAACTGAGTCCCAAAATAATTGAACTGATGCCCGTAGACCTGATGCCCAAACTCGCAAACTGATACATGCATTCCTGTAGAGACGCATTCTAAAAGCACATAACAGATAAGTGAGAGCCAAAACACCCCTATGTTGGGGTAGGGTTTCCCTGTCCTATTTTGTCAGGAGCTAGGGTTTCACTACGCATGCAGCGGTTTCAAACAACCTAAAATCGGGTAAGCAACCTGTCCTAGCTCGGAATGGTCACTATGGATTTCGATATGCACTAAGTCGAATGGTCAAAAGGGTGCCCCGATAAAACCGGGGTTTCTGTTCCCATGCTGGCAGAGCCCGTAACCGGTAAGCCTTATGGCACGCAGCCTCAGGCTAACCGCTCAGGAATAGCAGATGGCAAACACGGTGTCCTAGGTGCACCAATGCACATGCAATGCAAAGAAACACATAAGTGTAGTCAAAACAAGATATCATCAGTTCGAGTCAAGTTCTCTAACTCCACAGCAGAGTCGCCAGAAACTATAGACGCGCCGTTAGGCTTCACTACAGTTCGGACTCAATTGTTACGGTTCTTAATCTGAACCAGAGAGTCCAAATCCGGCAAATCGTTTTTGAAAACAGATTTTTTTTTGTAAAGAAGTGCCAAACATGGACTGCTTTGCCAGATACAGAGTCGCCACCTAAATATTTTATTTTGGGAAATTTAGGAAACCCTGACTCGTTGCCTAAGGCCACGTGTCCGTCATCACCAAAGTTACCTCGGCTCGGGAACTTGGGTAGGATTGGGGAAGGTCACTTCGTGAGCACCCCCGCTCGCCTGATCAAAGATCGGCCTCTACTAACCATGATGTCTAGTTTTGAAAACATTATGCGTTCTTATTCCGGTTATTAGCCTAGATTTACTATGTGATGCGCACAGCATACAAGTATAGACTAGATCGCCTGAATTGGAACAAAACATTTCATGTTTATTTTTGAAAGTGGTTTGCTACTCGCAAGTAGGCTTAAAATGTGGATTTTGCCACCCTCGGGTGGGCTTAGAAAAGATGGTTTTGCCACTATCTAGTGGGCTTAAAACTCACAGTTGATGATTTGTTCCAATCCAAATAACCCAACTTTCACCCACAGGCATTCAGGCAGATATATCATATAAGCATATAGCCTCATGGTAAGCATGCTATCATGGCAGTCACTCACACACATGCAAGGATGCTAAAGCATAAAAACTTACTGAGTACTCCAAGCCAAAACAGAAGCTATGTTAGAAATCAATGCATGATCCTAACTATACAGAAATGCCTAATGCAACACATGCAAAATGCAACTAAGATAGGCTCGGCTATTCTAAAGATGGCATGTGAAATGCTACAACTAACAAGTATTCAACTCAGAATTGAAATACAATGCAGTTAGTATGATGCGCCGAGCCCGGTGCATGCAAGACAAATGAATGAATGCAAACATGCTATCATACTGTATGCTAATTGAAATATGCCCTAATCTAACCATCATAAGCTGGTAAATAAAAGGGAGAAATACGTGGGATTGGAAGACATACATCACACTCACGCACACTTATTACACAATTGCCCTCGCTCGGAGGGTCCGAATAAATAATACAGTCCCAAATAAATAATACAGTCTGAATAAGTACAAAACCCTAATTAATTAACAAATTAATCTAGGAAAGCAGTAAATTAGCATGCAAGCCTATGGACTGCCTCAGCTCTGCTCCGGATGATGAATGATGCATGCTTGAGTTGTTTTGCGCGGAAATCCATTGCGATGCCCCGGTTTGCCTCTGTTTGCAATTAATCTCGGAATGTTATGCGAAACTCCAGAAGGCTGTTGATTCTTGATGTGCTGCAACAGAGAGCAAGAAATAGGCATGGCAAAGTATTTTCACATATGCATGCACACCTCGATCCTTGTGCCATCAATCACGCATCTCGATGCATGATGGCCGAGGAGTCGAATGGCACGACTCGATGTGAAATGAATGTACATATAAACACAACAAGACCGAGACTCCATCATGGTTAATCCGGAGTGTCAGTGACCGGGAATTGAGACACGTTCCGTCACTCGGAGTACGAAACGTCCCTCGTTTCCCGTGTTTGGGCTAACTCCTATCCCAAACACAATGCAATATGCATGACATGCATGAATGCAATCCTAACATGCAACCTCTCATACGCAATGCTATGAAATGGCATACATAATGCTCGATGTAACATGGCATACACAATGCTCTAACATGCAACCTAGCATACTCAATGCTATGGAATGGCATACTCAATGCAAGATGGGCTTACACAAATATGAGTGGACCTTAGCCACACTCACATCAGCGGCCATAAGATGAAAATGAGACTACCGAAATGCGTGCACACATGCACGCAAACCGAGGACCGAACCTAAGGCATAGCATGCAACTCTAACAAGGCATGGCAAGGATGAAGCATGGCATTCAAACATGTAAATTCCAGCACTGAAACATGATGCTAAAAGGTCCCGAAACATGGAAACATGGTACCCGATGCATGAGATGAGCCCCGAAACTCAAAACTAGGCACATGTATTGACTTATAGCTATACAAAGCATGCATTATTTGACTATGAAGCACAAAGACAGAGCCAAGGCAGTCCCAAAACACGAACACTTCTAGTTCAAAGCATGACCAAAAGATGCTAGCATGATGGATTAAAATAGCATGCAACTTTGACTAGCAACCATGGTTTACATGGCATGTATATGAAGCGTATGAGAACTCATCAAACCAGAAAAAATCAGTGAATAAAACATGCCAAAATATGCCCAAATAATCACTGAAATGCAGCCAATGCATGCCAAAATGGTGAGCTCCTTTAGAGGGCCATACAAGGGGTTATTAAGCACATACAAGATAGACACTTAGCAAGACTAAACAAACTCTGGAAATGGGTTATGAAAGCCCTAAAACCCACCAAATAGGCCTTGGAATCAGTCTCGGAAACATGCAAAGAAAGGCCTCTTTGAAAGGCCTTGAATGGGATTTCCCTACACATGCATCATAGACATAAAATATAGCCGAAAGGGCCTCGGACAGAGCCAAGGAAGACCTCAAAACCATCAGAATGAGGCCTAGAAAGTGACTTCAAAGCATGAAAAATAGGGTCCCTTTGGAAGGCCAAAAGGATCACCAAACAAGACAAGGAGAGAGGGGGTCACCCCCCTCTGATTTTGGCCTTCAAGAATACACCTAAGCCACTGAAAATCCATTGGATTTCAGTGTCTAAGAGGCCAAGCCATGGCCAATGCAAGAGCTCTAATGCATAGCCCTAATCATGAAGAGATGAAGCATGCATAGGGGGAAGATGACCCCAAACAGAAATGGGACCTTAATCAAACTTGAAGAGGATGTCAAAAAAAGACTTTTTCCAGTATATAGAAAATCTCTAAAATGTTCACAAGTAAGGCTAAAATATGATGCAAAAATAGCCCTAAAGGAGAGATAGAGGGTAAGGGGAAGTAGATGGCCTCAAACAGCAAAGAGCCCTTCAACAAAGTTGAAGAGGGGCCCAAAATAAGACGTTTTACAGTTTAGGTTGAAGCTCAAAAATGCTCACAAATAAGGCTAATATACCATGCAAAATAGGCCCTGAAAGAGAGATAAAGCACAAAGGGGGAGTAGATGACTTTAAACAGCAAAGTTTTCTTAAACAAAGTTAAAGAGGAGCTTAAAATAAGATCTTTTCCAATTTAGCTCGGAGCCCAAAAATGCAAGTAAAAGGAACTAAGATATAGAGCAAAATTATGCAAAAAAGGGGAAAATAGAAGCTTACCCTTGTAAAGCCGAACTCCAGCAGCTTTTGGACCAAGTTGGTGAGCTTTCAACCTCTGCCAATGACCTCCAAGGGGCTGGAATGGATGATGGAGGTGGTAGGCTATGGGGTTTAGGGTAAAATGGCCAAGAAAATGGGTGTTTGGAGGCTTGAAGTATAGATATAGGGGGTGTATGTATACTTTTCAGCCCAAAGTTTTTAACCCTTACAAATGGAGGAAGAGGCCTCCATTTATAGAAGGGAGGGGCTAAAGCTTCTCAAAGAAGCTTTAAAACTAGGTTAAACATCCTCCATACACGTGTACGGAGGATGCAGCAAATGGCAAACAGCTGGCACAGCTGGAATACACTCAGGAGGGCAAACATGGCCGGCCAGGTTCAAAAGGCCAAGGTGGCCGGCCCGCCACCTCCCCTGGTCGGCCGACCAGGGGTCAAAGGGTTCAAGAAGAATTACTGGTCGGCCTACCCAGAAAGGTGGCCTCCCAGATGAGTGCAACACAACTGTATGGTCAAAAACCAGAAAAAGTGACCCAGGAGAGAGAAAAACCATCTTTTTTAGAGGGGTTCAAAAGGGTCAGGGACAATTACTGGTCGGCCTACCCATATTGGTGGCCTCCCAGGTGTGTACAACACAATGGTGTGGTGGAAAGCCAGAAAAAGTGGCCCGAGAATGGGAAAAACCAGCTTTCTAGTAAGAAAAACGGGCGACGAAGAGCAATGAAGAGAAAAGCTGGTTTTTCAGAACAATTGCTGGTCTCCCACCCTCCTACAACCTTTCTAACAATGAAAATAAGGTCCTTGCCAAAAATGGACCAAGACGGATGCAAAACGAAGGTTCGGGGGCCAAAACGCGCAGTTCGGGGCCCCGAAAATAGGCTGTTGGGCACAGGAAGTGGCGTTCGACCACAAAGGTGGTCTCTCAGGCCACAGTGTCCCTCACAAGGGTGGAAATAAGGTGTGTGCCAAAAACCGAAGCAAACAGAGGTAGTTAAGCGGTCCCGAACCGAGGCACACGGCCGATGGCTCTGAAAACCGAGAACCGGGCTCCAAACGGGAAAAATGGCCTACGACCACGAAACGTAGCCTACGGCCACTGAGAGATGATCTACGAGACCTCTCCCTCCCTTCAGGAAGAGAAAACAAAGAAAATAGGGCCTGGTTCGCAAACCGAGGCAAAGCACAAAAGAGTCCGGAAGTCCGGAGGCAAGGCTCGCAGCCGTGACTCCGCAACCTCAGAACGAGCACAATATACAACATCACCAAGCGCTCAATCGGTGACGTCTGAGTCTTAAGGTCGGTCAAAAATGGGGTGTCTACAATGACTTAAAAATTATGCTGATCTCAAATATAAGGTCAATTTCAGATTATTACGCTCTTAAGGCTTTCAATTCCTTATCCAAACATTTTAATTGTGATAGATATGTTTCCTTATCAAACAGATATGAATCTTAATTACACTTAATTCCACATGGAAGTTCTCAATAAGCATTTAACTGCGCAGAACAAGGGACTGAAAATATATCAGAGAACATGTACGAGGGTCGGGTTATTACAAAATGAATCCCAGTGTAAACAACACTTATCAATAAAACTAGGCTTTCCGAATTTCATTTGTCAGACTCTGATTTACCACTCCAATTGTAAACTTAATTGTATGGTTGATATGAAATTTTCAAACCCAAGTCCTAACTCAAACTCTTCCAAAGTGTGAAATTTTCATTTTAAGAAAACAATTATCGCCCTTCATACCGATTCTAGGATTAACATAATTCTTCAGCTATTAGCTTCGAATTAACTAACTTTGTCCCTTGAAACTTGATTTAAACACATCCAACGAAATACTGGAAGCCCAATTTGAACTTTTCTAACATATGGAGTGTAATTGACAACTTTTGGTGGTTTCCTTTCAGAATCAGAGCTTCGAATTTACCAATTTTGCCCTTCGAAACTTGACTTGATCATATCCAATTCCCTAACATATGGTTAATACAATAAAGTAATTTCAAATCAACTAATTTTGCTTCAAACAAACAGTCTATACCTGGGCGTTCCTGCACCCTTAGGTGGGGAATGTGCTTCAAAGTTGACCTCCTGCTTTTGAAGCTGTTTGTCACTTGACTTTGGCGCCAAAATTTGGCTTCGAAGCCAAAAATCTGATTTCGAAGCCAACATTAGTATTTGAGATACATTTCTCTCCCAAATTGTCACCATTGAGGGGAACTTTTTGTACCCGTACTTTTAACACTTCTTTATGAATTCAACCCACTTAAAACGATTGGGTATATTTTTCAAATACAAAGGTTTTAAAACCCTTTTTACTTCGTGCTCTGAATCCACTCATCTGCCTAACACACAAACTCTTCATCTCTATTGACCTTCCTTTGCTTGCTGCTCGTTACCAATGGAGTCTTCTTTCTTGAAAGTACCAACTGGCGAACATATAAGCCCAACAATGGCTTTAAAAAGATGTATTGAGGAAGAAATTGCTAAGTTTAAAGCTGGTAGATCGAGTGCCATAAACGAATGCCTCTTTGTTCCTCGTCACAGCGAAAAACAAGAATATGTCCTAGGTCCTATCTTTCGAGAGGTTCCCGCCCAACTTCCCGCTTTGTACCCTCGTTTGGAGGACCACTTTCTTCTCTATAAAGGGGGGCTTGACTGGAGAAATTGGAGGGTAAACCGACCTCATCGTTGCTGGCCAATATTGAGGGTTGAGTTGGAGGAGTAGTATGATAGGGTCGTGCCTGCAAGAGAATGGGACCTACAAGAGCTTTGTATTCTCGATGCCCTTCGTCTTTCCAGGTTTATCATTTCTAAAGACCCTTTTTTGATTCCTGCCGCTCTTTGTTTCTGGAATATGGCCTTTAACTTTTTTCAGTTTTGTTGTGGTTTGATGGCTCCCACCGTTCTTGATATCTGCCATCTCTTAAGGCTTTCACCACTTGGTACTCCCTTTACACCCAGCTATCCAGACCTTTCGGTTAAATTTTTTCTTCCACCTTTGAACTCTTCTTTCAGTGACTTTGTAAAGGCTGAAAATAAAAGGGTGGGCCCTGTGAGTGATCGAGAACTTTTCTTCTTTATTTTATATTAGTTGTGTAAATTTCTCTTTTGTACATCATCTGAACGAATCATGCCTGAGTTTGCCCCTTGTTTTGAAGAAGCGAATAGCCTTGGCCCCTTATCTTTTAGGCCATCTTGATAGAGCCTGCTCCCGATTCTATGAGAAACCTCTTGATATCAACCAAGGAGGTCCCCTCTGGGTGCTTCAACTTTGGCTCTTTGCTTACTTCACTGATTTGCATCCCAAGTGCTTGAAATTCTTAGTTCAAGACCCTAGCACTTATGGAGAAAAGTACAATAGAATTGCCCTTTATCCTGCTTCTTTCGCCTACTATCTCACTTTTTTCCACCAGCTTCCTGTTTCCCCAGCTGCCACCTTCTTTTCCTCCTTTGATGCCAATAAAGGACCGACTTGGCTAAGGACCGACTTGGCTGATAGACAGTGTTCCATCCCATCGCACAAAGATACATGGGCTTCAATTTTGTTGCCAAGGGAGCTTTTTATTGGTACTTTAAACCCTCGAGCTTATAAGTGCATATCTGAGGTATACTGCCATTCCCAGTTTGCTAGGCAATTTGGGTTTACCCAAGGAATTCCCATTCCACTCTGCAGCCTCTCAAATATCCATCTTACAGCCAGAGGCCTGAGTGTAATGACCCCAAAAGTCATCCTTATTTAATTAGGGGTTAATGTGTTTTAATTCAACTATATCTATTGGGATTGAGAATGTTTTTATCTTATTTTGGGGTATTGAATGAGGTGGTGGTATGATGGTAAAGTAAGATTGGACCAAAGAATATAATCCGGATAGTTATTCTACGATCAGCCGTCGCTCATTTGCCCTTTTCTTTTTCTACACTTTGAATTTGAATGTGAGGTTAGAACCATTGGAAAGCTTATTTCCGGGGCTTCAATTTGGACACAAGAACGACCTAGAACGGAGTCCCGATGAGAGAGTTATACCCGTTTGAATTTTTCACATCTGTGCTGGAAGCAGAGCCGCACGTGCAGGGAATAGCGCCGCACGTGCGGGGAATAGCGCCGCACGTGCGGGCTGTGCGGGACAGCAGCTCAAAAACGAGATTTTTTGCCCATTTCTTACATTTTCTTTTCCTCTCTTCTTCTCCCCTCTTCCATGTCCAAAACCCTAGCTCCCAAAACTTTGATTTCCTCCACTTTTATCAACAAATCCACCATGGATCTTGCATCAAGGATGGAGAACAAGAAAGGGTCAACATTTCCAACCGATTGAAATTCGAATTTTTGGAGAATTCTTCTCAATCTTTACTCCTTTGCTTGATTCTTGAGGTAGGGATCCTTATTCCCTTTCAATATTCGTATTCATGGATGGATTTGTGGAATTTTGTGTATATACAAACAAAAGTTATAGTTTTGAGCATATTCTGTCCAACTTGAGAATTGGGGGTTTAGAGTTGGAGATGTTGGAAGTTAATTGGTGGGTTAAAATGATGGATTGTGACTCCTAGATGTATAATCATTGGGAAAATTGGAATAAAAAGTAATGGGTTAATAAGTTTGAATTTTTCTTGAAATTTCAATATTTTCTTAAAACCCTAGGTTGATTAATGATGGTAACCAATGAATTGGCCCAAATTGAAGGTAGAATAATGAAATTGAGGTATGGAATTATATGTGTTCAAGTTCAATTGGAATTTGGAAATGTTTGAAAATTATGTTTAAAATTTGCGAATGAACTATGTTATAAACATTGTAATTCATGCTGTAATGTGAAGGGAAAATTGGGGAAATAATCTATTAATGATATGGATGATATGAACTCGGTTTTGGAATATTGAAATGGAATTCAAGGATTTATTTTGAATTATGTTAAATTACAAATGGTGTTGATGAACTAAGTGATATGGACTTTGTTGGATTATGTTGTGTTGACTCATAGTGAATTGATTGGTGTTGTACTATGATGAATTATGTTTGAATTATGTGAATTGTGTAGGGTCAGCTACAGGGGCGGATTAAGCACCTGAACACTGTGAGTCATAATACTTTGATGTACCTTTAACCGTTTATCGTTATTGATGTTAAATCTTCGTCGTAAGAATTATGTTGACATATATGTTATGTATGCTATGTGAGAAACACTGTGACGTTATGGAAACTTCAAAAGAGTTTGTGAAGTTATGTATGTTATATGAGAAACATTATGAAATTATGAAAACATCAAAAGAACTTGTGAAGATCAAACCTATGTGGCCAAGGGCCGACTTGTGACTCATGAAGCTATGAGGCCAAGGGCCAAACTTGTGAACTTGTGAATCCAAAAGGCCGAAAGCCGATGTGATAAGTTGTGAATCTATGAAACCCAAAGGCTATTGTGAATGTGTGAACCCCTCAGGCCAAGGGCCGAACTGTGAAATTGTGAAACCAATAAAGTCATCTGTAATCTAATGAAAATGTGCTTACTTTTCGTTACTAATTATTAGGAATGTCCTGTTAACTTTACGTTAATTATGTCAACTCATGGGAATGATGTAACGGTTACCATTAGGACTCTGTTAATTACAAGGCAAGGCAGCTATGTTAACATATAAGAATGATTAAACAAAGGTGTATGCTATTGATTAATAGAGCACGTAAAGTAAGTCATTTACCCAAAAGAATTTATGTTCATTCTTGAAAAATGGATTATGAGTAAATATAAGAGTAGCTATGTGTATCCATATGAATTGAAGTTATTTTGCTATGTTGCTTATAAATTGGAAGTTATTCAGAATCTACGATATAAGTGCAAAGTTTAGCATCATTGTGTGACCCTCATGAGAATGTGAATTAGTCTCTCATTGTTAAGCGTACGATAATGACATGATATAACAAGAAATACTCTAGTTATGACATGTTTCGTTTGAATTAATGAATGATGTTCAAGTATGTTTCAGGCATGTTTCCAGTATGTTACAAGTTCAAGTATGATCAAGTATGTTTCAAGTATATGTTACAAGTTTAAATATGCTACAAGGTCAAAAATCTTTCACGGGCTTTATGCCAATCTTTCAAGGGCCTTAGTGCCATATGTTACAAGGGCTTTATGCCACATGTTTCAAGGGCCTTAGTGCCATATGTTTCAAGGGCTTTATGCCAATCTTTCAAGGGCCTTAGTGCCATATGTTTCAAGGGCTTTATGCCAATCTTTCAAGGGCCTTAGTGCCATATGTTACAAGGGCTTTATGCCACATGTTTCAAGGGCCTTAGTGCCATATGTTACAAGGGCTTTATGCCACATGTTTCAAGGGCCTTAGTGCCATATGTTACAAGGGCTTTATGCCACAAGTTTCAAGGGCTTATAGCCACTATGTTTTAAGGGCCTCGTGCCACCATGTTTATGTTGCAAGATTGAACCTAAGGCCGTTATGTACTTAGCACAAAATCAGACTAACTATGTGAACTCTACATCTTTATATACATTGCTATGTGTTATGTTTCAAGTTAAGCATCGTTTTATTTATGTATTACTACTCACTGAGCCCGGCTCACTCTCTGTTATATCTGTTTCTATAGGTCACCAATCAGGTGATCAGTCCTAGCCGTGACGCCGTTTTCTTTTGCCAACCTTCGTGTGTCCAGGCACTATACACAGCCATTGATTTTGTTAAGCTGATAAGATGTTGGCTTGCTTTTTGAATGTCTATCTAAGAGTGATGTATATAGCTTTCATGTTTTTGTATATGCCTAATGATAGGGCTGGGTCTGTATATATGTATGTATATAACCGATGTTCAGGTGTATGTTTTAGATTTTATTTGTTTGTTAAAAGTTTGTGATCCTGGCATGATAGTAGTAGCTCGATGGAGTTTGTTTCCAGTGTCAAAATTTGATATTTAGTGCTTCCATTCAGGCCCCATATATATAGATATAAAACAGGTTAAGTGTCCGTTTCTGAAGTGGTCATGCCCAAACTTCTAGAGGCGGGTTTGGGGCGTGACACTGAGAGTACCCAAATCTAAACTAGATGAGGCAATATTTAAACTGTTGAAAGATTTGAGTGAGTTTAAATTTATTCCCTTCCTCCCCTTTGGCTTAGTTTTAAAAAGATTTCAAAATTGGTGGACAGCCAATATAGATGTGCATCTAGCAATACATCCTCATGATTTACTAATAGGGCTAGATGTGCCTTCTAAGGCTAAACCAAAAGAAACTAGGACTATCCCCTCTCTTTCTACAGCTACCAAGACTATTCCTGCAGTCTCACTCCCCCCTTCTAGAGTTACCAGAGCTGCTTCGAAAAAGGGCATGCATTTTTAGGTTTCATTTCTTTCAGAATTTTTTGTTTGTTTTCTTCATATTCATACTACTTGGTGTAGGGTCTCCACAAGAAGAATCTTCCAAGAGAGCTGAAGCTCTGGCTATTCTCAAAGACAAACACCAGCAGAAAAAGAAAAGAAAACTAATACTCATTCCTGAGGAGTCTGAGTCTCAGATTGAAGAGAAAGAGCAGGAAGTACCATTGTAGAGAAAAAAGAGAAAGAAGATAACTGTTTCTCCTTCTGACTTGGTCGAAGATCCGACTCATGTGGCAGCTACCAAAACAGTGGAGAAGGAACACACTAAAGAAATAATTGTTTTCTAGAGAGCTGAAAATAGGCAGCAACAACAACTATTAAGGGATGAAGCTACTACTGCTGATACAATCCAAAGGGAAACTGCGAGAAGGCAACACACTGCTGAGCATTATTCCCTTCGTAGTTCTCCCGTTATTGCCACCACTTCTGAAACCAGTAATTTCCTTTCATGTCTCCACTTTCTTTTCTCAAATTCTTGATATTGAGAATTAACATTATTTTGTATTTCTTCTTTTGCAGCAACAACTACTCTGCCTTCTCCTTCAATAATGACTCCTTCAGTTTCATCTGAAGTTGAAAGACCTCAAAATGTGGAGCCAATTCAAATAATACTCTCACTCCCTGGTCCTACATTTTTCATACATTTCCTGAGGCAAAGTATTCCTCCATCCCTATCTTTTGGTTTAACTCCATACTTTCCTCATTTATCCTTCAACTCTACTCAATTTGCTCTCCCTTTAAGCCTTACTGTTCCTTCATCTTCTGAGGAAAAGCCTGCTATTACTTCAGTTATTGCTTCATCTCCAATGATAGCTAATTCCTGTAGAGAAGACACTAGTAGCTCACCAATTCCTTGTCCATTATCTCTACCTAGCTTCAGTCCCTCTTCTCTTGACCTACTGGTAGCTAAGACTATAGATACTGGTAGGGATACTTCTCATTTTCCTCCTATCCATATGCAACCATCTCTTCCTCATATCAGAGCTCTTTCTGTACCAACCATGTCAACAGAAGAAGTGAACATTTTTGAAGCTAGACTAGCTAGTCTTTTTGATGTGCCTTCCACCACTTTAACAGCTAGCAATGAGACTGAGCCATTAGTCCTAGCTGATTCTCTCTTAGAAATTTTTGAGAGCTCTTCCTCCATTAGTAAGACTTCCCTGCCTACATTGGACTTGGACAGTTGTTTGGAATTGCTGACATCCTTCTCGAGGATCCCCTTCGAAGCTTTGCAAAGGCCTATTATCAAGAATGGCTTCCTCTAGTGCTGCAAAGTTGTTGAGCAATCTAGCATGGCTATTTTAAGTCATTTGTCTCAAGCGGCAGCCACCATTGACTTTTACATCAACATCTGCCATGTTGCCAAGGCTGCAGAAGAGAAATTGCTGAGAGATTGGAGTTTTGTTTCCAAAATACATGCTGAAGTGTCAGAATTGAAAGAGCAACACTCCTCTGACTCCCAATTTCGAGCTCAACTATTGGGGAAGAAAGCTCAGCTTGAAGAAGAGTTATCAGCAGTTAACCAAGCTTTAGATCGAATTGCCACCAAGCTGCAAATCACTAACCAAGGACTGGCTGATTGAAAGCAGGAGATGGCTACTGCCATTCAGTTATTCCCATCTCTTAAGAGTAGAGAGTCTATTGTAAAGGAACAACTTAAACATTGTACTGACTTTTGGACCAATCTATGGCTGCATGTATTCAACTCATTATGAAATAAAATCCTTATTTATCATTTGAACGTTTTCATGTTCTTTTCATTTAGCACTTATTATATTCCTTGCGCTTCCCACACGGTTGGATAATAAGGCTTCAAATATCTGCCATTAATTTTCTTGGGATGTACATATCCATTCAAATTTTTCAAATGATATGCTCCCGAAGGCAAGACTCTATGAACTTGATATGGTCCTTCCCAGTTAGGTGACCATTTGCCAAACTTGTGGCTTTTAATCCCTATTGGGAGTATTGTCTTCCATACCAAATCACCTTCATCAAAGTTAATATGCTTGACTTTCTTATTATAGTTTTTGGCTACTTTCTTCTTTTGGAAAAGAATACTATTTAACGCTAGGATTCTAGCTTCATCCACGTTCTCTAATTCCAAGCACATACTCTGATGGTACTGCTCAGGAACTAACTGATCCAGACCCTCACCCTTAAGGACTTGATGTTAATTTCTACAGGTAACACTGCATCATGCCCATATACTAAGGCATAAAGAGTAACTCCTGTACTTGATCTTGGAGAAGTCCTGTAAGCCCATAATACATCCAACAGTAAGTTATACCAATCCCTGGAATTATCTTCCACAACCTTCTGTATTCCTTTCTTCAAAGTTTATTAGATGATTCTGCCTGACCATTGGCTTGGGCATAATAGGGGGTAAAATTAATAAGACTAATTCCAAATTCTGCCACAAAAGACTTTACCATCTTCCCATCAAATACAGTCCTATTATCAACAGTTATAGTCTGTGGGATGCCAAATCTGTGGATCAGATCTTTAATGAATCCAATAACTTGGGTCTGGTCTACAGCCTTATACGGCTTAGCTTTGACCTACTTAGTGAAGTAATCTGTGGCCACTAAGATGAAACAATGATACTTCGAAGAGGGTGGGTGTATTTTCCCCATCATATCCATAGCACATCCTCTAAACGGCCAAGGCTTCACAACCGCATGCAGATCAGTTATAGGTACATGTCTTATTGTGCCATGCTTTTAGCATGCCTGGCAACCTCTAGCATATTCTATGCAATCTTTAAGGATGGTTGGCCAATAGTAGGAATGTTTTCGAAGCAACCATCTCATCTTCACACCAGGCTGATGAGCATTACAGATACCTTCATGAACCTCAGCCATGGCTGTCAATGCTTCCTTTGGTCCTAAACATTCCAATAATAACCCGTCTGCCCCCCTTTTGTAGAGAGCATTACCATACATTATGTATTACATAGATTTCAATTTGATTTTCTTGCTGGCTTTCGAAGATGGGCCAGCTAGATACTGCATTATTGGATGCCTCCAATCTTATTCTTGTAAGTCATTATGATTGAGTTCTAAGACCACATTCCTTTTATTCAAAGGTGGTATTACCTTTTGATATGTTGTTTGGCTTATGTTCATTTGAGTGTTATCCATTCTCTTGAAATTTGAAGCTTTCTGAGCCACATTATTAGCTTTATTATTCAAGAATCTTGAGACATAAGTTACATTTGCTATCTGAAATTGAGAAAGCAAATGTAATGTAACAACATAGTATGGCAACATGCTTACATTTTGACATTTGAAAATTCCTTTCACCTGGTTAACCACCAATTGAGAATCTCCAAATATATCAACTGCATGAGCTTGTAATCCAATAAGTATTTCCAGTCCCATTATTAAAGCTTCATATTCAGTTTGATTATTGGAACAAGTAATTTCATCCACTCTGAAACCATGTGTGGTTTCTACCCTTGTGGTGACTTAATCACCACACCAATTTTAGTTAGACCATTAGCTTTTGATCCATCGAACCACATTTTCCATGGTTCAACACTAACCATACCAAGTTCCATTATCTCTTGGCTTTCTATTTGACATGGATGATCTGCCAAGAAATTAGCCAAAACTTGTCCTTTTACTGCCTTTTGGGGAACATATTCTAGATGAAATTCTGAAAAAGCTAATATCCATTTGCCAATTCTTCCTCTCAACATAGGTCTAGATAACATATATTTAACCAAATCTGTGGTTGCAATTACCAAGACAGTGGTAGGCCAAAGATAGTATCTTAGTTTCATTGCAGCAAAATACAATGCAAGGCACAGCTTTTTTACAGCTGAATATTTACATTCACAAGAATTTAGAAACCTACTAAGGTAATAAACTGCTTGCTCTTTGCCTTCTTCATTGTCTTGGGCTAAGAAAACTCCCAGTGAATCTTCTGTTGCAGCTATATACAACTTCAAGGGCTTATCACCCTTTCGTGGTATCAGCACTGGAGGGTTGGCCAAATAGGCTTGGATTCCTTCGAAAGCAGTTTGATGCTCTGCTATCCACACAAATTCCTCTTCATCTTTCAACCTTAATAAGAAAGAAAATACTTTAGTTTTCCCTGCAATATTTGAAATAAATCTTCGAAGAAAATTAACCTGCCCAAGGAATTTTTATACTTCTTTCTTACTTGATGGAGGTCTGGCTTGAATGATAGCTTTGGCTTTGTTCTAATCAATCTGTATTCCCTTCTTGTGTACTACATAGCCCAAGAAGTTTCCAGCTGATACACCAAAAGCACATTTGAGAGGATTAAGTTTCAACTTGAACTTTGTCATTCTTTCAAAAGCTGCTTCCAAATGAAACAAATGTTCCTCCATGGATTGGGACTTTACTACAATGTCATTAATGTAACACTCTAAATATCCTCCAATGAGATTATGAAAGATAGTGTTCATAGCCCTTTGATATGTAGCCCCAACATTCTTCAGGCCAAATGGCATTTTAACCCATTCGAAGGTGCTAATGTTCCCAGGACATCTGAATGTTGTCTTGTGGATATCCTCTTCTGCAATGCAGATTTGGTTATAACTAGAGTGTCCATCCATCATTGATAAAATCTTGTGCCCTGCTGAACTATCCACCAATAAAGCTACTATGGGCATGGGGTACTCATCTTTTGGAGTTGCTAAATTCAAGTTTCTGAAAGCGATGTATACCCTCATTTTACCATTCTTCTTAACTACAGGCACAATATTAGATAGCCATTCAACATACCTGGCTTGTCCTAATAAAACCTACCTTGAGGAGCCTAAGAATTTCCTCCTTGACCTTCTGAATCACTTCAGGACTCATCTTTCTTAGTTTCTGCTTGTATGGCTTGAAATTAGGCCTCATAGGGAGCTTATATTCTACTAATGACCTATCCAATCTTGGTAGTTCATTATAAGACCATGCAAAACAATCTTTATATCTCTTTAAAACCACTAACAACTGGTCCCTGTTAAGAGCATTTAACCAAGCACTTATATAGGCGGGCTGTTGTATAGAACTTTCCCCTAAGTTCACTTCTTCCAAAGAGTCTTGCATATGAGGACTCACTAATGCTTCGTTTTTGATTTCTTATGTCTTCGAAGCAATCTCCTTGCTTTGTCCTGCTCTCAGTTTCTTTGATTCAACATCTTTGCCCTCCTCCTCATAGACAAAGTCTGTCCATAAGGCTTCTTCTTTCTGTATCTCCTGGACTTTTGTTTCAATGTCCAATGCATAGCATTTATCCAAGGCCAAAACCTTGACCTGTTGCTGCTCCTGCTTATAGCCAATTACCATGGCTTCTTTCTCTTGCTCTTGCACCTTCTGGACTATTGATTTTATGTCCAATACTGAGAACTTAACTAAAGCCACAGATTTGGCCTCCTCGGTTCCATCTTTTTGCTTACAACCAGGCATCATTGTCATCTTTGGCGACAAACTTTTCATCAGCACTTTCCTGGAATAAGTGCTTCAGGTGTGCTAATTCCTCATCAGCCGTCACTTTGGCTGATCCATCAGGTTTTCTCAGTACACTGAGTCGTGCCACTCCTTTAGTATACAATTTGGCCTCTGCAAAATCTACACAAGCTATGAAGGGTTGAGGGTCTACGTTGATCTCCTCTTTCTCTCCATTGCACAAGGCCATCATGATCTTCTGATGTAGAGAGGAAGACACACATTTGTTGATGTGAATCCAATCCCTACCAAGTAGAGCATTATACTTAGCATTGCTATCAATAACGAAGAATGTCGTCATGCAGTCCCTGGTTTCTACACTCAGGTTGATGGGCAAAATGCCCTAAGCCATTTGTTTGTCTCCAGCAAAACCAGCAATTGTTGTACTAGTTGGGATTAATCTGGGGTTCCTCTTTCCTAGTTTCTTCAAAGAATATTTCGGAAGTAGGTTTATTGCTGCCCCATTATCCACCAATACCCGGTTCATCTGTATCCCATCGAAGAAGGCCTTGATATACAAGGGTTTGACATGCTGTGTCATGGATGTCGTGGGATACTCAAAAGGGTATGAGAGGTTAATACTCACCTCTTCCTCACTTTCGTCTCCAGTTTCCATTGGTGTGGCCACTTCAGATTCATCTTGCACCATACTCATTTGTGAATTTTCACTAGAAACTGGAATTGGGTCAATCTCCTGACCTTCTTGACTTTCATTTTCAGCTTGGAATTCCTGTGGTAGTATATGCACCATATTCACTGATACTGGAGGAAATGAGCCAAATTGGACGACTGGCTGTACCTGCTTCTCTTCCTGGCCAACTTGTTCAATTACTTCAGAAGCATCTTCCATGCTGCATTCTGGTACTTCAGTACTAGTAACTTTCTTCGAATGGTCTGTTTCTACTGGTTTTTCGACCAAAAATGTCTGTTCAGCCATGAAGGCTTCGAACATTTCCTCCTCAACCATCTCCTTCCTTTGGCTTGGGCTAACTTCTCCCTCTGTCTCACTATCGCTTTCCATCAAAGCCCTTTCCAATCCTGCTAAACTGGATCTTTCTTTGGCTTTTAGTTCGAAGTGAACTTTGGCCAATTGCTCTCTGCTGCAACTCCTTTTGTCTTGAAGAGTCGATTTTGGACTATGATCTAACTTTGGACTCTTTCTTCCCTCTGTCTGGCCCTTTGACTAGACCAATGAAGAGCTTTTTCTACTTTCTTTCAGATCCTTCTGGTACTGAGTATATCTTCACTGGATCTTCCTCCTTTGGGATCTAGAAATCACTGGGACTATGTTTGGTTCCTTTGTTTTTGGATGCTTTAGTAACACCCAATTATTTGGAGCCACCAAGGGAGGTTTGACCATCCTATCCTGGTCTCCAACAACATTTCTTAGGGTAGGAATTTCCTTTGGTTTGTTTTGCATAACAAACCAATCTGGAACCCCAAGTACCCATGAACCCACTAGTCCAGTTGTTGAACTATCTCTTTCTTCCTTCGAAGCCAGTTTCAAAGCTAGCTGTGAAGGCCACTGCTTGGCCCTGACCCCCTGTTTTGGACCTAATTCAGGTCTTCTATGAAGGTGGCCACTTTCCTTTTTGTGTGAGGCTGATCTAGGAGGCCAATCTCTGGCTTTGATCCCATCACTTGAGCCCACTTCAAGTCTCCTCTCAGGATGATTGCCCTCCATTCTGTAATAGTTGGGTGGTCTGAATTCATATAGATGTCTTTTGCCCTTGGAGTGCACTCTAGTGGCTGTTGGCTCAGCCATGAATGGCTACTGCCTAGTACCAGTTGGATATGGCCTCTTGTTATAGGCACTGGTTGGTTTAGGACGCCTCTGCACATCCTTGTAATATTGTTTCCCATCAATCGGAAGCCCTTTCAGCCACTTGTAGCTCAACCTGCACCTGGGACACATTCTTTGCATAACAGCTGCCTCTAAAGAATCATCATCTAGTGCCTCTTCATCAGAGTCTTCTCTCTGGTCTGCAAAGCCTTGTCCAACAGCTGGTAAACTTCTAGCATCTTTCTTGATAGTAGTCTGGTTGGCAACATGCATTTGCACATTGACCTCTTCCAATTCCTTCAAGGATAAGTTCTGGAAGTCTAGCACAATAACATTGGCTGCAACTTCTCCAATTTCTGGGAACAAATTAGTGTCAATCCCCATAGCCTTTTCTGCTTTAGCTGGGAATTTTAAACTCCTCTTTCGAATTTGCTTTTGGATCCTGTCTCGAAAAACAATACAATTTTTAGTGAGTGAAATCAAGAATTATGCCATTTACAATACACCTTTCCTTTAAGTTCCTCTGGAGACAGAATTTTGACTCATTTTGGTAACTTCAGGAAGTTTGCCGTAAGCAAATGATCAAAAATGTCATTTGCCTTTGTTAAATCGAAAGAGTATTTCCTATGAAGGTCTTTCTTTTTAAATTGATGGTCTATTGTTGTGTCTTTATGAATTAATGCTTCACAGATCACAGGTTCTTTCCCTACAATCTCTGCTGCATCAATCTCATAATTAGGGTCTCTATAATATGTCTTGTATGATGCATTACTTCAATCTTGTTCTTTTTCTAGTAATGCTTCATACCCAGACACCTTATAGGTCAGTTCCACTAAGTCTCTAAACTCAGTTGAGTCAAACTTCTTTCGAAGCCTAAACTCTAAACCATTTTGAGCCAATCTCACGAACTCAGGCTCTAGTAGGATGATCCTACATTTGTTTTATGCTCTTTTGAATCTGGCAATAAATTGAGCAGCCTTCTCATCAGGCCTTTGACTTAACCTTGCCAAGTCTGCCATGGAAACTTCTGGCTCTGTTTGGAAGAATTGGGCATGAAATGCCTCCTCCATTTGTTGCCAAGTTTGGATGGAGCAGGGTGTAAGGTTAATATACCATACAAAAGCTGCTCCAGTTAGAGAATTTGGGAACAGTCTTAACTTCATGTAATCATTATTGGTAAATTCACCACATTGAGCAGTGAACCTAGCAATATGCTCTACCGTTGACTGGTTCCCATTCTCATAAAAGAGAGCAAAGTCTGGTATCCTAAACCCTTTTGGATATTCATGTACCCTATCTACCCATTCTGGATATGGTTTCCTGTACACAGGAGTTTGAACCCCCAAGCCATCGGTCCATACATCTCTTTAACAATATCAGCAATTTGGTCCCTAAGGACCATATTTTGTACTTGTTGAATCACTACTGGAGGAACAAACACAGGATTTGGTGGACAACCTTGTGCCTGAGGTCCTCTTGGTCCATAGGGCGGTATATTTGGGACTGGTTGTCCCTGTGGTGCTGGCTGCTGTTGAGGGTATGGGTAACCCCTCTGAGCCTGTCCTATGAAAGGACCTGCGAAAGGTGCTGGAACAGGTGTTGTGTCTCTTCCAGTTACAAGAAACCCTTCCAACCCCCCGGGTACAAATTCGAACAAAGGATTAGTGAACCCCCTCGTGCCAGCTATGGCTTCGAATATGGGATTTGGAAACATCCTTATGCCATTTTCTTGTGTTAGGTCATATCCACCAATTTGCATGGCTTGACTGTTAAGTAATGAGGCATTTTGATTTGTCACAGGCCTCGAAAGAGGCTCATACCAAGACTGAGGTGATGGACTTTCATAGTTTTGATTACTAGTTTAACTATTAGAATGTCCATTATTTTGCATAGGCTGTTTATCTCTAGTCAATCTTTGCTGAGGGACATTTGAAATTTCCTCAATTTGCCTTGCATTAGTTGGTTGATGAGTATTCATTCGATCCATAAAGGATGTTGCCCATCTTTCCATTGTGTTCATTAACTGCTGTCCCATGGCATCTACTAGGCCTCCCCATGGATTCATTGGCTGAGTAGATGGAATAGTAGATGGTCCGATTCCTTGGCCTCGTCCAATACTTTGAACACGTGGTACTTGCTCCGAAGTGCTGGTCTGTTCGACCATAGGTTCTAATAATACAGGTACTTCCACAGGATGTATTATTACATTATCCTTTGGATTAGGTATTTTTACCTCTCCTTCCACGCCTTCTTCCAAGCGCTCATTTTCTCCTTGCCTTCTACGTCTAGCCATTTCAATTAGTCCCACTGGGCGTGCCTGTAGACGTCCCCCGAACGCATCCCGGGGCGAGGAGTGCGAGTCCCCCCCGTTCTGGTTCGATGTTGGGTCACTACAGTTCAAGGACTCAAATGTCACGGTTCTTAATCTTGAACCAAAGAGTCCAAATCCGGCAAATCGTTTTGAAAACAGATTTTTTGAAAGAAGTGCCAAACATGGACTGTTTTGCCAGATACAGAGTCGCCACCTAAATATTTTATTTTTGGGAAATTTAGGAAACCCTGACTCGGTGCCAAAGGCCACGTGTCCGTCATCACCAAAGTTGCCTCGGCTCGGGAACTTGGGTACGATTGGGGAAGGTCACTTCGTGAGCACCCCCGCTCGCCCGGTCAAAGACCGGCCTCTACTAACCATGATATCTTATTTTGAAAATATTGTATGTTCTTATTCCGGTTATTAACCTAGGTTACTATGTGATGCGCACAGCATACAAGTATAGACTGAGTCGCCTGAATTGGAACAAAACATTTCATGTTTGTTTTTGAAAGATGGCTTGCTACCCGCAGGTAGGCTAAGACGTGGATTTGCCACCCTCAGGTGGGCTTAGAAAACAGTGATTTTGCCACTATCTAGTGGGCTTAAAACAAACAGTCAATGCATTGTTCCAATCCAAATAACTCAACCTCCACCCACAGGCATTCAAGGCAGTTATATCACATAAGCAAATAGCCTCATGGCAAGCATGCTATTCATGGCAACACTCACACGCATGCAAGGATGCTAAAGCATAAAACTTACCGAGTACTCCAAGCCAAAACAAAAGCTTATTAGAAATCATGCATGATCCTAAGTATACAGAAATGCCTAATGCAACACATGCAAAAATGCTACTATAGTAGGCTCAGCTATTCTAAGCATGGCATATGGAATGCTACAACTAACACGTATTCAATTTGGATTTGAAATACAAATGCAGTTTGTGTGATGTGCCGAGCCCGGTGCATGCAAAACAGATGAATGATGCAAACATGCTGTCATACTGTATGCTAATTGAAATATGCCCTATATTTAACCATCGTAAGCAGGTAAATAAAAGGGAGAAAGACGTGGGGTTGGAAGACATACATCACACTCACCCACACTTATTACAATTATGCCCTCGCGCAGAGGGTCCAAATAAATATACAGTCCGAATGAAAGAATAATACAGTCCAAAATATTACAGTCCGAATAATGTACAAATTCCTAATTAATTAACAAATTAAATAAGAAAAATGTAAAACTAGCATGCAAGCCAGGGGCTGCCTTGATTCTGATGAATGATGCATGCCGGGCTGTTTTGGCGCTGAAATCCACTGGGATGCCCCAATTAGCCTCTGTTTGCACCTGCTCTTGAACTGCGTGCCAGACTCCGAAAAGTTACTGATTCTCCATTTTGCTGCAACAGAGAGCAGAAAAGGGGCATAGCAATGTATTTCACAAATATATGCATGCCTCGATCCTCGTGCCACCAATCACGCATCTCGATGCATGATGGCCGAGGAGCCGAATTGCACAACTCAATATAGAATGAATGCATATGAATGCTACAACAAAACCTAACTCCATCACGGATAATCCGGAGTGTCAGTGACTTGGGAATTGAGATCTGTTCCGTCACTCGGAGTACGGAACGTACCTCGTTTCCCGTGCCCGGGCTAACTCCTATCCCGAACACGATGCAATATGCATGATATGCATGAAATGCAGCTAACATATGACCTAGCATGCACAATGCTATGAAAATGAGATGTCTCGAAATGCGTGCACGCGGGCACGCAAACCGAGGCAATGATCCTAAGGCATGAAATGGCATACGCAATGCAAATTGGACTTACACTAACACGAGTGGACCTCAGCCACACTCACATAAGAGGCCGATGGATGAAAATGAAGTGCCTCGAAATGCGTGCACACGGGCACGCAAACCGAGGCAATGACATAAAGGCATAAAATGGCCTGGAATATGATATACAATGAGACTAAAATGAGATGTCTCGAAATTCGTGCCCACGGGCACGCAAACCGAGGAAATGGCATACTGAATGCAACAGGACTAAAATGAGATACACAATGCAATATGGGCTTACACTAACATGAGAGAGCCTCAGCCACACTCACATAAGAGGCCGTGAGATGAAAATGAGATGCCTCGAAATGCGTGCACACGGGCACGCAAACCGAGGCATATGGCATACAGAATGCAAAGTGGACTTACACTAACATGAGTGAGCCTCAGTCACACTCACATAAGAGGCCGTTGGATGAAAATGAAGTGCCTCGAAATGCGTGCACAAGGGCACGCAAACCGAGGCAATGGCCCTAAGGCATGAAATGGCATGGAAATGATATGCAAACATGCAAATGAATTTCAGCACTCACAAATGATGCAAAACAGTCCCGAAAGGTGGGGAAAGTACACCCGATGCATGAAATGGCCCCGAAATGCGAAATTAGGCACCCGAAATGGCCTATAGCTATGCAATGCATGCACAATATGGACATGGAATGAAAATACAGTAGAAAGGCAGCCCCAAGACAAGCATTTTTTCAGTAGAAAACAAGGCCAAACAGCAATCATAGATAGGCCAACAATGGTATGCAAAAATAGGGGCCAAGAGAGGGGTATTGAAGTAGATGGTAAATGCAAAGCCCAAACAGAAAAATGCCCTTCTATAACACTGAATAGGGGCCAAAAATATGCACATTTACAGAAGATGACATCCCCCAAATCAGTATGAAAATATGCTAAAAATGTCATGCAAGATTGAGGCCACAAGAGGATATAACATGAAGTAGGCCAAACATTCATCCAACAAGAAAAGACCCTTAATGAAATATGTCAAGAAGATCAAAATATGACTCTTTCCAGACCTGATGATGGCCGAAAACAGAATCTAGATAGGCTTAACAAAGCATGCAAAAATGGGGGTCAAAGAGGGGTATAATGACAAGTATAACATGGAGACCCCCAACAAAGTTGATCCCTTCTAAAATGTTGTAGAGGGACCCAAAATAAGCCTACTCACAGTTCATGACATGCTCCAAAAAAGATCACATGTAGGCCAAATAAATCATGCAAATTTACGGTAAATGTGAGAGATTATGAAGCAAGTGCATGATAGAGAGGCCAAACAGAGTTGAGCCCTTCTTCAATGTTGAAGAGGGGCTCAAAATAGGCCCTCTTACAGTTCACATCATGCTCGAAAACAGATCACACATAGGCCAAATATTCAATGCAAAATAATGGCATACAAGATGATATTGAAGCAAGTGGTAGATGGAGGGCTCAAACAGGGTTGAGCCCTTAAACAAACATGAAGAATGGCTCAAAAAAGACCTAGTTTCAGTTAGGGTCGGAGCCCAAAACAGTAAGCAAATAGCCTAAGAAATTGGTGCAAGAAAGTGCTAAAAAAGAGGGGAAATGGATTTACCTTTGAAGACCAAAGCTTTTGGTGATTCTTGGACCAAGTTGCAACACCTTTAGGCTTTGAAAAGCTTCTCCTTGCTGCTGGAATGGAGTGGTGGTGGTAGAGCTTGAAGATGATGAAGAAATGGCACCAAACTTGAGAGAAAAGAGAGAGATAGAGGTGGATATGTATGTGTATGCCCCAAGAAAATTTTTCAACCTTTGGGACAGAGCTGGGAGGCTCCTTATATGGACAAAAGGAGGGGTGTAGAGGTGGAGGGAAATGCACCCAAGCTTTCCCTCCCAAGATATCCCCCGGATACAGATATTTTCTGGGGGAAACAGCTATACAGCTGTAAAGTATGCACTGAGGGGAGCATGGCCGGCTAGGTATCTTTGTTGCAGGTGGCCGGCCGGCCACCCCCTATGGCCGGCCGGCTAGGGGTCAAAAGGGTCAAGTGGATTTGCTGGCCGGCCACCAGATATTGGTGTCCTCCCAGGTCCCCTCAACACAACCATGTGGTTCAAATTTGGAGAATGTAAAACAGGAGAGAGAACAAGCCACTTTTAGGAGGGGTTCAAAAGGTTCAATTGGATTTACTGGCCGGCCATGTGTTTTTAGGGTCCTCCCATGTGTGTACAACACAAATATGTGGTTTTGGCTCGAAGAAAATGGCCCTAGGGTGTTCAACATTAGCCCGGAAGTGAGAAAAACGGGCGCCGGGGGGCACCGGAGGAGCATAACTGGTTGCTGAGGTAATTGCTGGCCTCCCACCCTCCAGTGACCTTCCTGGTGATAAAACAGAGGTACCTGCCAAAAATGAACAAAAACCGATGCAAAACGAATGCTCGGGGGCCAAAACACGCAGTTCGGGGTCTCGAAAACCGGCCGTTAAGCACCGAAAATGGTGTTTGGCCACGAATTGGGTATCTAAGACCCCAGTGTCCCTTGAAAGGGAGTAAATGAGATGCATGCCAAAAACCGGAGGAATCGGAGATGGTTAGACGGTCCCGAACCGAGGCACACGGCCTGACGGCTCCAAAAACCGGGAACCGGGCTTCGAAATGGGCAAAATGGCCTACGACCACGAAATGTAGCCCACGGCCACTGAAAGATAGTCTACGGGACCTCTCCCTCCCCTCAGGAAAGAAAACAGAGAAAACCGAGTCTGATTCGCAAACCGAGGCAAGGCACAGAAGAGGGTTCGGAAGTCCGGAGGCAGGGCGCACGGCCGCGACTCTGAGACTTCTGAACGAGCGCAATATGCAACATCACCGAGCGCTCAATCGGTGACGTCTGAGTCTTAAGGTCGGTCAAAATGAGGTGTCTACAGTTGCCCCTCTTTGACAGAACTCGGAAGTCAAGAAGTGACGGGAGTGAATGTCAAAGCCCAGAGACGACCCATTTTTGACAAGGCCGAAGACTTAGACAATCATACAAAATGAACAGAAAAATGTGCCCGCAGGCGTGCCCGCAGGGCAAAGGGGGGCAAAATGCAAAGCGATATGCACAGAGCCAGATGATCATGCAAATGCAGCAAGCTGTAATGAGACAAGTATTCGCGAATAGGTGCAACAGTTTTAAACAAGAATGCAAAGCAACAACTACATTTCATGCAGTTAAGAATGCGGAGAATCATTCAATTCTCGTCGCGTCTCACACGGAGAAGATACGATACCTGCGCGATTCGTCTGGTCGCACCAGCCTCAAATGAACCGTACATACAATATCGTGCCTGCAAAAGAAAGAAATTCAACAAGAACAATATGCTAACAACATATATTCAATGTGATTCCTGTGGTTCCGAAAGTTTGACACACGCAGTGTCGGCGAGTGAATGCATCGCAATGCAAGAAAGGAACACGCGTGACAACGCACGCTCAAACACAGAGGTATGGTACACCAAGAAATCATGCATGACAATGCAAAATGCTCATGAGAATGCAAGTTATATGCAAAACAATGCAAAATGAGCACGAATCAGGGTGCTCGTTTGTTGCGAAACAACGAGTAAAGAAATGCGCATTTCGGCGAAGGCAACTCGATCGCGGCCTCTGGTTCACCTTCCGGAGAGGTTACAACATGTTCAAAAAGGATACACCTTGATTTTGATGAGTAATGATGAGACATATGTCAGAAATTGCAGCTGAAGTTCCGGCGGAGCAGTTTCGCGCCAGAAAGTGCACTTTTCTTGAACTTTTTCAGGTCCCGGGAACTCCGATCTTCCTCAAAATTTGCAGGGACCTAGGGGAGGAAGTGGGGAACACCACCGGCCAGGTGGTTGCCCAAGGGGAGGCCACCGGCTAGGGACAAAAAAGCAGATGGCCGGCCAGCTAGAAAAGGTGGCCGGCCGGCCACCTGTCCAAAAGTAGGGGCAATTTTGTCTTTTGCCTCATTTCTATATAACCTCTCATCCATTCATTCCGAAATCACTCCCACAGCTGTGAAAACTCCTTCCCTTGCTCCCCAAACCATTTTTTTCTTCAGATCTGCACTTTATACGCGCTTTTCGGCCTTCCACGCAAATTGTTTTCGCGAAATCCTTCAGTTTTAAGCACTTTGAACCGATTAAATTTTGATTTCGGGGCTTCTTTTCTCATTTTCACCACTTGAGGTAAGTTTGTCTCAATATTTGGAAGATTTTCTCGGGAGTTGACTTTTGTTGACTTTTTCATTTCCCGAGAGTTGACTTTTGTTGACTTTTTCCAATTTTGGCTCATTTTTGCTCATTTTTGCTCCTTTTGCAGATTTTCTGAAATGGTGGGTAATTCCCCTCATGGTGGAGGTCCTCCGGATGCCGGGGATGACTTTGATGTTATGACGTTGCCCCCGAGGGTCCGGCCTTTTATTCCCGGGAGGTATGCCCCATCGGTACACATTCTTCCGCGGGCTATTTTTCGTCATTTCACCGACTTCAATGATCGGGTACCCGGGGATCTACTTCTGCGGGAGCCGGAGCATCATCTCTCTTACGAGGTACGAGAGGTATTTTACTTTATTTTCTGCATTTTTCGCGCATTTCGTACCTTTGTCATGCTTGAACACACAGTTTAGCTTATGACATAGTATTTTGCTTGCATTCTGAACATATGACTCGAACACTTGAACTTCTGAACACTAGGCTCATTGATTGATTGTGAACGCACAGCACACATTAGTTAAGAATTGAACACACGGCTCAAACACTGATTTGTCGAACACACAGCCCGAATTTGAAGGTGAACACACGACACACACTGACTAAGAGTAGAACACACAGTCCCAAACTCTGATTTTCTGAACACACAGTCCACATTGATTGAGAGTAGAACGCGCAGTCCCAAACTCTGATTTTCTGAACACACGGCCCAGACATTTGGAGTAAACACGCAGCCCACTGATTTTGAAATTTGAATATGCAGCCTAAATTTTGATTTTCTGAACACACAGCCCAGATATTTGAAGTGAACACGCAGCCCACTGATTTTGAAATTTGAACACGCAGCCCAAATACCAATTTACTGAACACGCAGCCCAGATTAGAGGTGAACACGCAGCCCACTGATTTTGAAATTTGAACACGCAGCCCAAATACCAATTTACTGAACACGCAGCCTAGATTAGAGGTGAACACGCAGCCCACTGATTTTGAAATTTGAACACGCAGCCTAAATACCAATTTACTGAACACGCAGCCCAGATTACAGGTGAACACGCAGCCCACTGATTTTTAAATTTGAACACGCAGCCCAAATACCAATTTACTGAACACGCAGCCCAGATTAGAGGTGAACACGCAGCCCACTGATTTTGAAATTTGAACACGCAGCCCAAATACCAATTTACTGAACACGTAGCCCAGATTACAGGTGAACACGCAGCCCACTGATTTTGAAATTTGAACACGCAGCCCAGATTACAGGTGAACACGCAGCCCACTGATTTTGAAATTTGAACACGCAGCCCAAATACCAATTTACTGAACACGCAGCCCAGATTACAGGTGAACACGCAGCCCACTGATTTCGAAATCTGAACACGCAGCCCAAATACCAACTTACTGAACACGCAGCCCAGATTAAAGGTGAACACGCAGCCCACTGATTTTGAAATTTGAACACGCAGCCCAAATACCAATTTACTGAACACGCAGCCTAGATTAGAGGTGAACACGCAGCCCACTGATTTTGAAATTTGAACACGCAGCCTAAATACCAATTTACTGAACACGCAGCCCAGATTACAGGTGAACACGCAGCCCACTGATTTTTAAATTTGAACACGCAGCCCAAATACCAATTTACTGAACACGCAGCCCACTGATTTTTAAATTTGAACACGCAGCCCAAATACCAATTTACTGAACACGCAGCCCAGATTAGAGGTGAACACGCAGCCCACTGATTTTGAAATTTGAACACGCAGCCCAAATACCAATTTACTGAACACGCAGCCCAGATTAGAAGGTGAACACGCAGCCCACATGAACACAACTCATTCATTTCATTTGCATACAGCTCATTCATTTGATTTGCACACAGCTCATTCATTTCATTTGCACACAGCTCATTCATTTCATTTGCACACAGCTCATTCATTTCATTTGCACACAGCTCACTCATTTCATTTGCACACAGCTCATTCATTTGATTTGCACACAGCTCATTCATTTGATTTGCACACAGCTCACTCATTTCATTTGCTGAAACGTGTATTCATTCTGAATGCAGGTTGGCTCTCGCACGGTACGGGGATATGGCTCCAATGTAGCCAGGGATTGGTATGTTGAGCTTCCGAAGGCTGTCCGGGACTTAGTTGATCTAGCAGGGTTTGGGGCCTTCTGCGTTGGATTATCGCGCTGTCCTGCCAGTAGGACTCTGTTGGGAGCTTTGGTGGAGAGGTGGTGGGACACCACCAATTCCTTCCATTTTTCTGCCACTGGGGATCTGACTATAACCCCGCTAGATTTTGCTGTACTCACCGGCCTAGACATAGGAGGTTGGCCCATTCCTTACGACGAGGATATGGGCGAGTGGGAGGCTGCTTGGATGTATTTGTTGGGGGCTCGCCCGCCTGTGGACAGAGCTTCGGGGAGAGTCCGATACACCTGGTTCTCTTCCCATTTTCGGAGGCCGGAGATGGAGCCTGAGTCTCCTGCGGAGGCTGAGCAGTACGCCCGCGGTTTCCTTGTGTTCCTTTTTGGCACCACTCTGTTTGCAGACAGGGGGAACACTGTCGGGTTGTATCTTTTGAGTGCCCTGGTGGACCTATCACAGGTCAGTCGGTACGACTGGGGCGGCGCCGGCCTGGCTACCCTCTATTGCTACATGAGCGCCACTTCCCGCGGGCAGGGAGACTTACTTGGCGGCTATTGGAGAGCCTGGGAGGTACGTTCTGTCCTCTTGATTTACATTTCTACACTTTATTACTTGTTCATTGCACACACAGCGCACTTTACATCCTGTATTTTGCACTCAGCATTTTGTATTCACATTCTGCACTGTTTTCCACAGCTATGGGTCTATGTATATTTTCCGACATTAGCCCCGGAGATGGTGGTGGCAGGGCCCCTCATGACCCCGTATTCCTTGGTATTTGAGGGCGAGCACCGACCGAGACCCCGAGAGACTCTCCTCTATCTGCGACAGTACTTTGACACCGTGCGAACGACAGAGGTATTTCAGAACTCTCAGTTTTCTGCCGTTTTCATCTTTGATCTGCCTTGTATATTCTTGATTTCTGATTGATTCATGCACTGGTTATCCGCAGATCACGTGGCAGCCTTGGGCAGTCTTGGGCGATGGTCTCCGATTTCAGTATGTCGGAGGATTAGGCACCTCCCAGTACAGGATCCTGCTCGAGGGACCGGTTGGTAGAGCATGGTTTCTGGGGGAACGCTTCCTGCGTCAAGTGTGGGGATACCTTTCTCAGGATCCTCCTGCAGCACCTCCAGCCACTATGCGGACTGCTGATAGACTTTCTACCCAGGAGGTCATTAGCGCTATGCAGGGCACCGATGCTTTGCTACATCTTACAGAGGGAGACTACACCACTTATCGTCACACATATCTGATGTCTCCCTTGATAGGAGTGCGCGCTCCGCCACGGAGGTCTGCCGATGTACCCTCTTCGAGTCGGGCTCGTGCTACAGACATCCCCTCCTCCAGCAGGGCTGGTACGTCTCGAGGTGGGGGCGGATTCATTCCCCCGATCCCTCCGACTCTTCATCATCCCAGGTGGCCAGACATGCCGACCGAGTTGATGGGGTGGCAGTATGGGACTACTTCTCCGATTCCGATCCCTATAGAGCCTCCGATGCCTGGTCACAGATATGTCAGAGACCCTGATTCACCACCGGTATGTTTTACAGCTTTGATTTATCAGTCGGACATTTGGACATCCATTCCTTTACTGATAGTTTTGCATTTGTGTCTGTAGCCTCCAGTTGAGTACATGGATGAGATGCTTGGGATACTGGCCTCATTTGAGGGGATGGTCCTGCGTAGAGAGGCGCAGTTGTCCATCATGGGCTTCCAGGTACCCTTTTAGTTTTCTGGTATTTACCATACTCCTGATGATATGCTGATCTTGAACATTCTACTGCATTGATAAGCTGTTTGTGTAGAGCACATCTGACACACACCCCACTCACATACTGTACTTTCATCTGGTTTTCATATTTGAACTGATGTATTGAACTGTTCATTTTTAGATGCCTCCTGTATATACTCCGCCACAGGCTAGACCGCCTGGGCCTTCTCAGGGAGGTAGACCGTCTGGATCTTTTCGAGGTGCTGGACCATCTGGGCCGTCCCGAGGAGCTGGGCCATCTAGGCCTTCTCGAGGGGCTCGAGGAGCGGGGTCGTCTCACAGACGTAGGGCTCATGTTATTGAGGAGGAGCCTGGTGAGGATGAGGAGGAGGAGGTCGCAGACCGTGAGTCAGAGACATCTGCTGGGGAGGAAGGCTCTGGTCTTGGTTCCGGGAGTGGAGACGAGGCTGAGGGGGATCCGGAGGATGATAGCTCTGACCCGGATGGTGATGATGGTGCAGAGGTTGTCCCGCAGAAGAGGATGAGGGGGCCTCCTCATTCCCGTTCCCAAGGGCATTGATGCTGTTACCTGCTTTATTTTACTTTTTGCTAGTAGTTTGTAGCACTTTGCAGATTATCAGGCAGTTTTATTTCCTGTAAAACTCGTACCTTTATTTGTTGTAAAACATGATGGAATGAAACAGCTTTTGAAAAGGATGTTTGTATTTGAAAGTCTTAGCATCGCATCGCGTCATTTTGCACAAAAATAAAATCAAATGAAATATGCGCACTGTGTATTCACCGAGTCAGGTAATGAGTCGACACAACAAAACAAACAACTCAACTCACTAAGAAAAGACAAGATCTTAACAAGTTTACAACTCGATAAGCAAAATACAACAATGTTAACGACTCGATAAACAAGACTTAACAAAATTGCGTAAACAAAAGAGTAACAACTCAAAACACCAAATGTGACAGCTCGACAAAACTTACAACTCGATAAACAAAACGACAACTCGATAAGCAAAACAACAACTCGATGGGCAAAACAAAGCGTACATTCAGATGATCTAGATGACGGAACGCATCCGAAACTGAGAGAAATGGAGGCCTTTGACATTCCCGATGCATCGAGATGCCTCAAATTTCCTTCAGGAGGGTAAACAGGACCAATGAGCATGGTGGGCCCCACTTTGCTTTTGGAGAGCCATAGGTGGCCGGCCTGCTAGAACAGGTGGCCGGCCGGCCACTTTTCTCTGCAGCCTCCAGAATTTTGACACTTGTCCTCGAATAGTGTTTTACTCCCCCCTATAAAGTTCCAACTTTGGAACTCATTCATTTCATCACTGCTTTGTACAAAAATGGAGGCATTTCTTGCAGAAAATCTCACATGTTGGATCTCTTCTCTAGATGGCTCGGAAAAGTTGAACTTCCGGGGTTTCGGCTTGAATGCACTATTCACGTTGGGCCGGACTCCACTGCACTTTCATTTCCTCCATGCGGCGGCGAGATTTTGGAACCCGGTGACGCACGTTTTCAGCTTTGGAGGGCAAGAGGTATGTCCCACTTTTGAAGATTTTCAAGTTTTGATGGAGTCTGAACATTCAGAAGAGATCTTGCCTCAGTCTCGTTTCGGCCACGCCCAAGCTTTAGGGCGGATGTGCGGTCTCAACGCGCATGATGCTCGATCCCTGATTTGTAACGGGAGGTTGGATATCCCGAGCCTGATTTACCGATTCTCCGATGCCGGTGACCGCGGTGACCATTATCGGCAAGGTTTTCGACAACATGCCCTCTGCTTGTGCATGCTATCTCATTTTCTGTTTATCTCGGGCTCCGGGGGAGCTAACATCCGTTTGATTGAAGTTGCTCAAGGCTTGAGGGAAGGAAAGAGCTGTACCGCCATGACATTGGCTGAGACACTGCTGGGTTTGGATGCCTTCCACCGCCAGGAGACAACCAGGTTTGCGGGGAGCCCACTACTGTTGCAGGTAATGTTTCCCACCCAAGCTCACATATGTAGTTGCTCACATCGCTCGGCCCTCAGGCTCGGTTTTTCTCACAAAACCCTCATCTTACTTTTCTCTCATCGCACATCTCTCTATTCTTTATTCTCTCATTTTTCATCCCTCCCCAGATATGGTTGATGGATAAATTGCAAGTTGTGGACTCTTGCCCTGCTTACTCAGCCCGCGGCTACTTCTTTCGACAACGCCTGGTTGACGCCCTTGATGAGGGATGGTGGGTTGAATGGATGTGCAACTTGTCAGCTGAACGCATTGCTTGGCGCTGTCCTTGGCTTAACCTTCCGGCGATGAGCTATAGCATGTTCCAGGATACTGGGATCCGGTTGATTGGCCTGACCCATTGTGTATTCTATTTCCCATTCCGCATTCTGCGCCAGTTCGGCCATGATCAGACTTGCCCTCCGGAGGGGATAGAGTATCCGGTCGCCTTCCCGATCCGAGGTGCACACCTCGCCCGACATACTACGGCTTGGAGGACTAGAGAGCTCCTGCCCCCCGCCCCTATTTTCAGTTGCACTTTGTTTGATGAGTGCTGGGATTGGCTCAATGAGGAGGCACAGATTGGGCCTAGGTCGGCATCGGAGGCTTCGACTAGCTCCGGGAGGGGGCGCAGGGACATCTGACCTGACTATGCCCCAGATTTATTGCTTTATTAGCACTTTCAAGTTTTCATTATGAGTGTAATAAAAAGCAACTTCAATTGTATGCAAGAGCAAGAGAACTCTGTTTTGAAATCAATGAAATTGAAGGTTGTGGTACTGAAAATTCTCCGCTTTGGTCCAAAAATGGTCGTAGTTGTGAAAAGATTAATTTGAACAAAGTCAACTTTTATTAAAACTTTTCAAAACTATTTTCGATAAGGATCAGAACTGGACACGCCTGAGATCTGTCACTGAGGTGCACAACTCCGGATCCTAGCAACTGGAAAGTTGCCCCTAGTCTGAATGGTACCACAGCACTTCCTGGCAACGGAAAGTTGCCCCTAGTCTGAATAGCACTGCACCGGAGATTACGATGAATGCTGATGGACAAGGATGACTGAGATGATCAAAATGAACAAAGTTGATCGGGGAAAATGTTTATGGCTGAACTTCAGGATGAAGCTGCCTACGTATCCCAAAGATGGGAATCAAGCCTTACGTAGTTCAGGCTTAGGTTCGCTCGGGTATTTTTACTCTCCTTTTGCGCTCTAACTTTTGCCAAGGCCGCCCTTTGCGGGTTTTCAACCTTGCGAGCTCAGTTTTTATATTTTCAAATTTTTTGTGCTCTGAGTTTTGCCTAGGTCGCCCTTTCGGGTTTTCGGCCTAGCGAGCCTCTCAAGGGTAGTATTTCTTCAACTTGTCAATGTTGATCGGTTATGAAAACTCTAAGCCATCCAGATCCATCAGAACCACAGCTCCACCTGACCAGATTGACTTGATAATGTAAGGACCAGTCCAATTAGGTCTGAACTTGCCCCTTGGGTCGTGGATGGGAGCTCGGTTGTCCTTGAGTACCAAATCTCCTTCCTTTAAATTCCTGGACTTAACCTTCTTGTTAAAAGCCCGGGCAATTCTGCGTTGATAACCTTGAACATGGTACAGTGCTTTCAGTCTTCTTTCATCGAAAAGCATGAGTTCCTCAAATCTATTTTGCTTCCAATCCGCTTCGGCTATCTGGCATTTAGCCAATACTCGTAATGACGGAACCTCAATCTCAATAGGTAGAACGGCCTCCATCCCATAAACCAATGAATACGGAGTCGCCCCAGTTGAAGTTCTGATTGAAGTTCGGTAGCCCTACAGAGCAAACGGCAGCTTATCTGGCCAGTCCCGGTAGGTTTCCACCATCTTCTGCAGTATGCGCTTGATATTCTTGTTGGCGGCCTCAACCGCTCCATTGGTCTGCGGCCGGTATGTAGATGACTTATGAAAAGCCACATTGTATTTTTCCAACAAGTCTATCACTTCCTTCTTGAATTGGGAACCGTTATCTGAAATTATCTCATTTGGGACTCCGTAGCGACAGATGATGTTGTTTCTGATAAACTTTGCAACGTGCAAAGCCTTCAACACCGCATAAGATTGGGCCTCAACCCACTTTGTGAAATAATCTATCGCTACCAAGATGAACTCATGCCCATTCGACCCCTTTGGCGTGACAGCTCCGATCACATCAATTCCCCAGACTAAAAATGGCCATGGCGAAGTCATGTTGTACAGCTTTGATGGCGGGATGTTCATGCGATTTGCATGGATCTGACATTTATGGCATCGCCGAACAAAACCAATACAATCCTCCTCCATGGTGGACCAGTAGTAACCGTGTCTGAGAATCTTCCGTGCTAGCATTACCCCATTCATATGTGCTCCACATTCCCCTCCATGGATGGCTTCCATTAGACCCTTTGACTCTTCGGCATCAACACACAGTTTATGCATTCCCAGATGACCTCTTCTATACAGCTTACCCCCACAGATGATGAACTGAACGGCCAATTTTCTTATTGCCCTTTTGTCCTTGGCGTTTACCCCTGGCGGGTATGCTTCCTTCTCCAAGAAATTCCAAATGTCGTAATACCAAGGGTGTTCGTCCTGAACTTCATCTATGGCTGCAATCGACTCATAGGCTGGTGCAAATTTCTGGTCAATGATGACTGGACGCATCCGGACTCCACACGGGATGTCTATCATGGATGATAGAGTTGCTAAAGAATCTGCGAACCTGTTGTTCTCTCTTAGTAGATGAGTAAAACTTAGCTTCTCAAACCGAGGAATTAGCAAATCCAAGGTTTGGTGATACATCATCATCTTTTCCTCTTTTACTTTCCAGTCTCCTTTAGCTTGAGACACAACAAGGTTCGAATCCCCAATGACGTCCAGCCGTCTTGCCCCTAGTTCCAGGGCTGCTTCTAGGCCAGCGATGCACGCCTCATATTCTGCTTCATTGTTCGAGACTTTGAACCGGAGTTTGAAGGCTAGAGGGATACGGGAATTGTCGGGCGCTATCAGCAACACTCCTATCCCATACCCATGTTGATTTGACGCTCCGTCAAAGTACATCGTCCAAGTTTCATCGTCGATATGCAAAATGGCTTCATCTGGGAACAAATACTCCACTGCTTCATCCCCCTCAACCGGATGGTCGGCAAGGAACTCTGCTACTTGCTCTTCCCTTCACTGACTTGCGTGTGACATACTTGAGGTCAAATTCGGAGAGCAACAGCAACCAACGAGCTAGCCTACCCGTAAGCGCTGGTTTCTCGAAAAGATATTTGATGGGATCGAGTTGTGAAACCAACATTACGGAGTGAGCTAACAAGTAGTGCCGCAGCTTCCTGGTGGCCCATACCAGAGCTAAGCAAGCCTTTTCCAGCGGTGTATATCGGGTCTCATATTCCAGCATTTTCTTGCTTAAATAGTAGATGGCTTTCTCCACCTTGTCTTCTGATTCTTGAGTAAGCATGCAGCCCATCGTGGTCTCCGTCACTGACAGATACAAAATCAACGGTTTCCCCGGTTCTAGTGGCGATAAAACGGGCGGGTTCTGTAGATACTCTTTAATCTGCTCAAACGCAGCTTGACATCGGCCGTCCCATTGGAACTTCTTTCCTTTCTTTAGGAGACCAAAAAGTGGTTCACAAGTCAAAGTTAATTTTGAGATAAACCGTCTTATGAATTGCACTTTACCCAGAAAGCCTCTCACCTCCTTTTCAGTCCTTGGTGGGGGCATTTCTAGGATGGCCTTGATTTTGGAAGGGTCGACTTCGATGCCCCTTTGTGTAATCAGAAACCCCAGCATTTTTCCTGCTGTAACACCAAACGTACATTTTTGAGGGTTCAGCCGCAACCGGAATTCCCTGATCCTTTGAAAAAACTTGTGCAAGGCGGTGTAGTGGCCCTCTCTTTCTTTGGACTTGACAATCATGTCGTCCACATACACCTCAACCTCTTTGTGGATCATATCATGTAATATTGTGGTCGAGGCCCGTTGATAGGTAGCTCCAGCGTTCTTTAACCCAAACGGCATTACCCTGTAGCAGTATGTCCCCCACGGGGTGGTGAATGCAGTCTTTTCCCTGTCTTCTGGTGCCATTACTATCTGGTTGTATCCTGAGAAGCCATCCATAAATGAGAGCAATGCATGCCCTGCTGTGAAATCTACCAACTTATTGATGTGCGGTAAGGGGAAGTCGTCCTTCGGACTAGCTCTGTTCAAATCCCTGAAGTCCACACACACCCGGATCCTGCCGTCCTTCTTCGGCACCGGAACAATGTTGGCCAACCAAGTTGGGTACTCAGATACCAGCAGGAAGCCTGCGTCGATTTGCTTGGTGACCTCTTCCTTAATCTTGAGAGCCCAGTCCGGGCGGATCCTTCTGAGTTTCTGCTTGACAGGTCGGGCCTCGGGGTCAAGGGGGATCCGATGCTGTACAATCTCAGGATCGATTCCAGGCATGTCTTCGTAGGACCACGCGAAAACATCTTTGAAATCTTTTAATAAAGCGACTAGTCGCTCGCGTTCCTCCGAAGACAACGTGGACCCGATCTGGACCAGCCGCGGGTCCTCCTCAGTACCAATGTTCACGGTAATGATTTCATCCATTAATGGTTTAACAAATCTCTCTTGCTCTTGCTCAATTAAACGTTGTAAAACCGGAGGAACTTCGTCCTCTTCGTTTTCATCAAAATTTTGAAAGTCTGAATTAATGCAATAAATTAGGGGCACAGAAAAGTACTCGGAAACCACAGATAGTTCATTCTCATTAGGCACAGCCAGATCGTCCAATTCATCGGTTACAACAGACTCAAATGAAAAGGAAAAAGACGACCTAGACAGGACTATGGCATCCGGGTTAACATCCCCAGGAGTACCAGACTCAGACTCAGTCGAGCTGGAACCTGATTCCGACTCACAAGACTCGGTGGAATCAGATTCCGACTCACTACCTGACCCGGTGCTGCTGGACAAAAATCCCTCCTCGTATTGCCAAGTGAGAGAGGGTGCGATAGATGCATCCAAGATAGCTGCTGGTTGGCTCGCAGCCGTTTCATCCCCAATCATGGAAACCTCGGAGTTATCCCCCAAGCACTTATGGTCGATCGGAGGATCAGAGAGTAGACATGCCAGCGCTACCCCCCATTTCAAATTCTGTGCCCTCAGGATCCACTACCTTATTCTGCTCAACCTTAGCTGATGGGTCCGTCTGCTCTTCGGCAACATCCTCCCCGGGTAGTTGCAGGTCAAAAAAGATCTCAAAACCGGGCACGCGCTTCTTCTCCGCGTTTATCCACGGCTCTGGGAAGCCGCAAAATGGAAAGTCCTCCCCCTCCCGGACGAAGCGTCCGTTCAGGGTGCCCTGAATGGGCCCTATGCATCAAGTCAAATGGCTTCCCAGCCTGCTTTGCTCTGGCCCTTCCGGCCATTTCTTTCCCTTTCCTTACCCAGTCCTCTTTGGTGGGCAGATAACCCAGTCCAAAGGTATGCGGGTTGTGTGGCACTTCGGCCAATGTTGCGACGCCTTTCCTGCCGCTCCTTCCTAATCCCATCCCGGGGATGTGTTATAGCTTGTTCATGAGGTAGACGGATTGAGCACTGACGTACATACCTTCATTCACAGCCATAATGTTTTGCACAACCCGGGCCTCGGCCAGAGTAAATCCTGATATAAACACCTCCTCTATGCCGTGCTCTATTTCTAGGATTGGTGTAGACACCTCCGGAGGGGGATGGATCGATGAATTCCCAAACACAATGGCTACTCCCTTTCCATAAGGGTATTTCACCATCTGATGCAGAGTGGACGAGATGGCCTTCACCTGATGCAACCACGGTCGCCCCAGAAGCAGGTTAAAAGTTGCGGGAACCTCCAAGACATGGAAATCTATCTCGTGTTGTCCAGGTCCAACCTTTGTCTGAATCTTGACGGTCCCCATCACTTCCCTGCTAGTATTATCGTACGCTTTGATCACCTGAGTTGTCGGGATGAAGTCCGCGGGCTTCAACCCGATTGCATACGCTGTTCTGGCTGGGCAGACATTGATAGCAGACCCGGTATCAACGAGTACCACCGGTATCCACTTGTCTCTGCATTCCACGGAAACGTAGAGAGGTTTGTTATGATTCACGCCCTCAGGCGGCAGCTCTTTGTCCAAAAAGGTTAAAGCCGGGGAACCTCCTCCCGGAAAAACCAGCACGACCAGTTGCTCTGGTGTAGTATCGATTGAGAGTCTGGCCTTGTCCATGGCAGATAGGACAGCTTGCCTGTGTACCCGTGAGGCCATAAGCACTCCCCAGATGGAGATGTCTGCCTGGATCTTCTTCAACTGCCTCAGCACAGCTTCTTCTTCAATTTGTCTCTCTCTCTGTTTCTCAGCTTCCTTGTCTTTACCAGATGCTTCTGGTTGGTCTAGGTGCGGGGGCTTGAAGTACCGCCCACTCCTGGTCATGTGGTCCACCTCATCGAGGTACCAGGTGCTGTCTGGTTGGTTTACTCCCCAATCTTCGTCTGTGTGGGCAAGACATAAATCGTCGTCTTCCCACCACATCCCGTTAGCATCCAAAAGACACCTGTCTGGTTCTGGCAGATGTGTACTCTCAGTACCTTCATCCCATATGCTCACAGCATTGTCCGTTCTTGTGCCCACAGCACTCTCAGCCCCTTCATGGGCTTTTGCCTTTCTAATTCTCTCGGAATCCCAAAACTTCTCCTGTTCTGTCTGCGTTGCTGCAGTTTGTTGTTCCATTGTCTTTGCATCCACAATGCTTAAGTCCCGAGCGGAATTCTTTGTACCGGCGCTCTCCGGCAATTCATTCTGACTCTCGGCCCTTCCGGCCACAGTTGATACCCTCGCCCCTGCCGGGCTCTGCTCTGGCTGAAACTCCACAATATCAGGCTGATCATCTAACCACCCGGTGGCCTCCGCCGACTTCTCATATTCAAACCAGTTGATTGTTGCATCTCCTGATTCTTGGTCGTTGAAGAACTGGAGGTTGGCGAAGTCCTCCTCCACTGTTGCTAGATCATCTGCCCCCTGTTCAAGTCCGTCCCCCTGAATCATGCACAGTTCAGCTTTTTCTGGCAACCCCACACTCAGCTCAGACCGGCCCACTGATAAAATGTATTCGCTTGGATCATAGGCTCCCCCAGCGTAATTCCCGGGCTGTTCCATCCCAGACTCAACAACTCTGTTCTCCTCTGAAACCTGCCCTGTTCCATCTTCAGTGGTCACCACCTTTGACTCAGATTGGGTTGTGAAGGTGTCCAACATGCACAAGTCAGTGCAGTCAGGAAGGATCACCTCCGGCTTGGGTAGGTGGGAGGGAGTAATGTAGATACTAGGATCGTAGGATACGACCCCAGTTTGGATGAGGTTGACTCTTTTGGGTGGTGGATCTTGGTTATGGGTAGGGAGTGGGTTGGTTGTGACGTTGGGTCTTTCGGGAGGTAGAATAATATTTTTGTCGATGAGGTCCTGAACCTCGTGACGCAGCCTGAAACAATGGTCGGTATCATGACCGTGCTGCTGGTGGTAGGCACAGTATTTGGCTGGGTTGTGAGAGGGGGGGGAGTGGATTTGGTGGCGGCCTCGGCTCCAGGGGTTTTAGATGTTCCCTTTCTAATTAAGACTCCCAGAACCTTGGACAAGGGCATGTATAGTGGAGTAAAGGTTCTTTGGCCTCTAGGCTGGAATCTCGGGGCTTGGGTACTGCTCCCGGATGTACTGGAAAAGGGGGTGGCCGCCATGGGCCTTGGCTGGGGGGGAGGATTGGTGGTGACCATACTGACCTCCGAAGTCCTTGTGTTTGCAGCGCCACTCGGGCCTGCGTTGTTATTGCGGTTGAATGTCCTCCGGGGTTGCTCCCGGTCCTGGTCAATCAGACCTTGCTTCATCGCATCCTCGATCTGTACCCCCATCTCGTGTAAGTCTGAGAAGGTGGAAAAGGGGAGTACGATCATCTTCTGCATGAGTTTTGGTTGGAGATTGCGCACAATCATCCTAATTTGATCTTTGTCTGTAGGCCTCAAGGTCATCATCGATGCCTTTGCCCTCCATCGAGTTACGAAGTCTGAGAAAGTCTCCTTGGCCTCTTGCCTCATCGTTTCAAGATCACGAGTTGTAATCTCGATCTGTGTATTGTACGAGTACTGCGCGACGAAGGCCTCAGCCATCTCATCCCAGTTTCTTTTCACGTCATCTTCTAGCTTCGCGTACCAAATGGCTGCCACACCCGACAAAGTTCGGCCAAACAGGGAAAGCTTTTGTGGTCGGGTTAGGCCCATTGGCCGCAGGATGTCTGAGAATAATCGAAGATGGACCATAGGATCCCCGGACCCATCAAAACGATCAATCTGTGGCATCTTGAATCTGTCTGGCAATGTTACGGCCACGTCAGTGTACCCATCTTCGATGTCTGGGATGGCCTTCACCCCCTGAGACTTCTTAAAAAGCTTCTCCAGTTTGCTCAATTTCAGAGCTGTATGGTCTATCTCGAACTCGAAGGGACAGTCCGGATGGTTGGCAGGTGTATGAGTCTTGGACAGTTGAGGCAGAAGCGGGGGCGGAGCCAGCCCCGTTGGATGGCCTGTGTCCTCTTGAATATTCTGGACATTGGGTAGGGTGTTTTGGGTGTTCAGGGGGTATTCTGGGGATTTGGCAGGGCATTTTGACCAGTGGATGCCTGCTCGGGTAACGGAGCTCCGGGTGGAAGAGGAGCTGGGTGCGAGGTTGATGTTCCGGTTTGCTGCTGGAGCCTGGTAATGAGCTCAGCCTGTTGGGCCATGACTGTGGCCTGTTGCTTAGAAAATTCCGCTTGGCGGATGGCATCCTCTTGCATCTGTTTCATGCTCTCGTGCATTTGGTGCATCATCGCCTCCATCCCTGATGTATTCTGCTGTTCCATCTGAATGACCGGTAAATGTACCTCTATGGCAGACACAGAAATCTCAACCTGACTGCTTACTGTCAAAGTAGCCCTCTGTTCCGGTAATCCTTGTTCTGACACACTATGCCTCCTCGGCCTTCTTCTGATAACTGGGGGTAGAGAGTGGAACACTGGATGTCCGTCAACCAGATCCTCGGATCGATTGAGCCGGCGACCCCGTGTCCAAAGTGCTTGGGGAGTATCTAGTGGTTCAGAAGCAATCGTGCTAAAAACTGCCCTAGCAAAAAGATAATAAAGCGAAAAGGAAATAAATAACCAGAAAAACGGATAGTATAACAGCTTAAATTAAATACACAACACACAGTCGGGCATACAACACACGGTTGATAAGCTGGGTATACACTGTCCTCAATCACTGATTACTGTCCCTATATCACTGTTTCCCAAAACCGAATCTGATATCCGCAGACAACTGATTCTCAAATGACTGGCTGATGCCCGCAGGCCTGACGCCCAATCTCAAAAACTGATGCCCGCAGGCCTGATGCCCAAACCCATAAACTGATACATGCATTCCCTGTAGAGACGCACTCTAACAAGCACATAACAGATAAGTGAGAGCCAAAACACCCCTATGTTGGGGTAGGGTTTCCCTGTCCTATTTTGTCAGGAACTAGGGTTTCACTATGCACGCAGCGGTTTCAAACAACCTATAAACGGGTAAGCAACCTGTCCTAGTTTGGAATGGTCACTATGGATCCGAATATGCACTAGGTCGAATGGTCAAAAAGGGTGCCCCGGTAAAATCGGGGTTTGTGTTCCCATACTGGCAGAGCCCGTAACCGATCAGCCTTATGGACATGCCTTGACAAGACAAGCCTCCGGCAAACCGCTCAGGAATAGCAGATGGCAAACACGGTGTCCTAGGCGCACCAATGCAAATGCAATGCAAAGAAACACACAAGTGTAGTCAAAACCAGATATCACGAGTTCGAGTCAAGTTCTCTAAATCCCCAGCAGAGTCGCCAGAAACTGTAGACGTCCCCCGAACGCATCCCGAGGCGAGGAGTGCGAGTCCCCCCCCGTTCTGGTTCGATGTTGGGTCACTACAGTTCAAGGACTCAAATGTCACGGTTCTTAATCTTGAACCAAAGAGTCCAAATCCGGCAAATCGTTTTGAAAACAGATTTTTTGAAAGAAGTGCCAAACATGGACTGCTTTGCCAGATACAGAGTCGCCACCTAAATATTTTATTTTTGGGAAATTTAGGAAACCCTGACTCGGTGCCAAAGGCCACGTGTCCGTCATCACCAAAGTTGCCTCGGCTCGGGAACTTGGGTACGATTGGGGAAGGTCACTTCATGAGCACCCCCGCTCGCCCGGTCAAAGACCGGCCTCTACTAACCATGATATCTTATTTTGAAAACATTGTATGTTCTTATTCCGGTTATTAGCCTAGGTTACTATGTGATGCGCACAGCATACAAGTATAGACTGAGTCGCCTGAATTGGAACAAAACATTTCATGTTTGTTTTTGAAAGATGGTTTGCTACCCGCAGGTAGGCTAAGACGTGGATTTGCCACCCTCAGGTGGGCTTAGAAAACAGTGATTTTGCCACTATCTAGTGGGCTTAAAACAAACAGTCAATGCATTGTTCAAATCCAAATAACTCAACCTCCACCCACAGGCATTCAAGGCAGTTATATCACATAAGCAAATAGCCTCATGGCAAGCATGCTATTCATGGCAACACTCACACGCATGCAAGGATGGTAAAGCATAAAACTTACCGAGTACTCCAAGCCAAAACAAAAGCTCATTAGAAATCATGCATGATCCTAAGTATACAGAAATGCCTAATGCAACACATGCAAAAATGCTACTATAGTAGGCTCGGCTATTCTAAGCATGGCATATGGAATGCTACAACTAACACGTATTCAATTTGGATTTGAAATACAAATGCAGTTTGTATGATGCGCCGAGCCCGGTGCATGCAAAACAGATGAATGATGCAAACATGCTGTCATACTGTATGCTAATTGAAATATGCCCTATATTTAACCATCGTAAGCAGGTAAATAAAAGGGAGAAAGACGTAGGGTTGGAAGACATACATCACACTCACCCACACTTATTACAATTATGCCCTTGCGCAGAGGGTCCAAATAAATATACAGTCCGAATGAAAGAATAATACAGTCCAAAATATTACAGTCCGAATAATGTACAAATTCCTAATTAATTAACAAATTAAATAAGAAAAATGTAAAACTGGCATGCAAGCCAGGGGCTGCCTTGATTCTGATGAATGATGCATGCCGGGCTGTTTTGGCGCTGAAATCCACTGGGATGCCCCAATTAGCCTCTGTTTGCACCTGCTCTTGAAATGCGTACCAGACTCCGAAAAGTTGCTGATTCTCCATTTTGCAGCAACAGAGAGCAGGAAAGGGGCATAGCAATGTATTTCACAAATATATGCATGACTCGATCCTCGTGCCACCAATCACGCATCTCGATGCATGATGGCCGAGGAGCCGAATTGCACAACTCAATATAGAATGAATGCATATGAATGCTACAACAAAACCTAACTCCATCACGGATAATCCGGAGTGTCGGTGACTTGGGAATTGAGATCTGTTCCGTCACTCGGAGTACGGAACGTACCTCGTTTCCCGTGCCCGGGCTAACTCCTATCCCGAACACGATGCAATATGCATGATATGCATGAAATGCAGCTAACATATGACCTAGCATGCACAATGCTATGAAAACGAGATGCCTCGAAATGCGTGCACGCGGGCATGCAAACCGAGGCAATGATCCTAAGGCATGAAATGGCATACGCAATGCAAATTGGACTTACACTGACACGAGTGGACCTCAGCCACACTCACATAAGAGGCCGATGGATGAAAATGAAGTGCCTCGAAATGCGTGCACACAGGCACGCAAACCGAGGCAATGACATAAACGCATGAAATGGCCTGGAATATGATATACAATGAGACTAAAATAAGATGTCTCGAAATGCGTGCCCACTGGCACGCAAACCGAGGAAATGGCATACGGAATGCAACAGGACTAAAATGAGATACACAATGCAATATGGGCTTACACTAACATGAGAGAGCCTCAGCCACACTCACATAAGAGGCCGTGAGATGAAAATGAGATGCCTCGAAATGCGTGCACACGGGCACGCAAACCGAGGCATATGGCATACACGATGCAATGAGACTAAAATGGCATACAGAATGCAAAGTGGACTTACACTAACATGAGTGAGCCTCAGCCACACTCACATAAGAGGCCGTTGGATGAAAATGAAGTGCCTCGAAATGCGTGCACACGGGCACGCAAACCGAGGCAATGGCCCTAAGGCATGAAATGGCATGGAAATGATATGCAAACATGTAAATGAATTTCAGCACTCACAAATGATGCAAAACAGTCCCGAAAGGTGGGGAAAGTACACCCGATGCATGAAATGGCCCCGAAATGCGAAATTAGGCACCCGAAATGGCCTATAGCTATGCAATGCATGCACAATATGGACATGGAATGAAAATACAGTAGAAAGGCAGCCCCAAGACAAGCATTTTTTCAGTAGAAAACAAGGCCAAACAGCAATCATAGATAGGCCAACAATGGTATGCAAAAATAGGGGCCAAGAGAGGGGTATTGAAGTAGATGGTAAATGCAAAGCCCAAACAGAAAAATGCCCTTCTATAACACTGAATAGGGGCCAAAAATATGCACATTTACAGAAGATGACATCCCCCAAATCAGTATGAAAATATGCTAAAAATGTCATGCAAGATTGAGGCCACAAGAGGATATAACATGAAGTAGGCCAAACATTCATCCAACAAGAAAAGACCCTTAATGAAATATGTCAAGAAGATCAAAATATGACTCTTTCCAGACCTGATGATGGCCGAAAACAGAATCTAGATAGGCTTAACAAAGCATGCAAAAATGGGGGTCAAAGAGGGGTATAATGACAAGTATAACATGGAGACCCCCAACAAAGTTGATCCCTTCTAAAATGTTGTAGAGGGACCCAAAATAAGCCTACTCACAGTTCATGACATGCTCCAAAACAGATCACATGTAGGCCAAATAAATCATGCAAATTTACGGTAAATGTGAGAGATTATGAAGCAAGTGCATGATAGAGAGGCCAAACAGAGTTGAGCCCTTCTTCAATGTTGAAGAGGGGCTCAAAATAGGCCCACTTACAGTTCACATCATGCTCGAAAACAGATCACACATAGGCCAAATATTCAATGCAAAATAATGGCATACAAGATGATATTGAAGAAAGTGGTAGATGGAGGGCTCAAACAGGGTTGAGCCCTTAAAAAAACATGAAGAATGGCTCAAAAAAGACCTAGTTTCAGTTAGGGTCGGAGCCCAAAACAGTAAGCAAATAGCCTAAGAAATTGGTGCAAGAAAGTGCTAAAAAAGAGGGGAAATGGATTTACCTTTGAAGACCAAAGCTTTTGGTGATTCTTGGACCAAGTTGCAACACCTTTAGGCTTTGAAAAGCTTCTCCTTGCTTCTGGAATGGAGTGGTGGTGGTAGAGCTTGAAGATGATGAAGAAATGGCACCAAACTTGAGAGAAAAGAGAGAGATAGAGGTGGATATGTATGTGTATGCCCCAAGAAAATTTTTCAACCTTTGGGACAGAGCTGGGAGGCTCCTTATATGGAAAAAAGGAGGGGTGTAGAGGTGGAGGGAAATGCACCCAAGCTTTCCCTCCCAAGATATCCCCCGGATACAGATATTTTCTGGGGGAAACAGCTATACAGCTGTAAAGTCTGCACTGAGGGGAGCATGGCCGGCTAGGTATCTTTGTTGCAGGTGGCCGGCCGGCCACCCCCTATGGCCGGCCGGCTAGGGGTCAAAAGGGTCAAGTGGATTTGCTGGCCGGCCACCAAATATTGGTGTCCTCCCAGGTCCCCTCAACACAACCATGTGGTTCAAATTTGGAGAATGTAAAACAGGAGAGAGAACAAGCCACTTTTAGGAGGGGTTCAAAAGGTTCAATTGGAGTTACTGGCCGGCCATGTGTTTTTAGGGTCCTCCCATGTGTGTACAACACAAATATATGGTTTTGGCTCGAAGAAAATGGCCCTAGGGTGTTCAATATTAGCCCGGAAGTGAGAAAAACGGGCGCCGGGGGGCGCCGGAGGAGCATAACTGGTTGCTGAGGTAATTACTGGCCTCCCACCCTCCAGTGACCTTCCTGGTGATAAAACAGAGGTACCTGCCAAAAATGAACAAAAACCGATGCAAAACGAATGCTCGGGGGCCGAAACACGCAGTTCGGGGTCCCGAAAACCGGCCGTTAAGCACCGAAAATGGTGTTTGGCCATGAAGTGGGTATCTAAGACCCCAGTGTCCCTTGAAAGGGAGTAAATGAGATGCATGCCAAAAACCGGAGGAATTGGAGATGGTTAGACGGTCCCGAACCGAGGCACACGGCCTGACGGCTCCGAAAACCGGGAACCGGGCTCCGAAATGGGCAAAATGGCCTACGACCACGAAATGTAGCCCACGGCCACTGAGAGATAGTCTACGGGACCTCTCCCTCCCCTCAGGAAAGAAAACAGAGAAAACCGAGTCTGGTTCGCAAACCGAGGCAAGGCACAGAAGAGGGTTCCGAAGTCCGGAGGCAGGGCGCACGGCCGCGACTCTGAGACTTCTGAACGAGCGCAATATGCAACATCACCGAGCGCTCAATCGGTGACGTCTCAGTCTTAAGGTCGGTCAAAAATGGGGTGTCTACAGTGCCAAAAATATATGTTGGCTTTTTTGGCCTTCGAAGATTATTATTGTAATTTTGAGCATCCTAGTAAGGATCAATTAGTCCTTACAGAATATTAATTGCCAACCAATTATTAGACAATTATGTTTTAGTTCTTTCAGCCTCAATGAAGAGGACTTTTACTGGTGGCTTTGTTTAGGAGAATTAAGTAAACAACGATTAAATGAAGAACAATTGTAGCATTTCATTAAGTAAAATGGAAGACTTACAAAGATCCAAATCAGCCTCATAGAGGTTTACAGCAACAAACTACTTGAAACTACTCCTATGAACGAAGTGCAGTGCAGGAATTTGAAGTACAGAATTGTAAAGAACAAGAAATGTAAAAACTGGAAGGAAAATAAAGTAGATAAAACTGATTTTTTGGATCTGAGTGTGGGGCTTCTTTCTGGGGCATTCTCTGCTATTTATACTTCTCAATGACAACCGTCGAAATGTGTTTCTAACCGTCGAATCATCCCTCTATGATCGCTGATCATGTTGCCTTATAATTAGTTCCACTATGCCATATTTGCAGTTAAGCTTCCCTCCTGATTTTGAATTTAAATATGAGTAACCGTTGAAGCCACGTCATTTTGCATCTCTTTGTTGATCCAGTGCTATGCAAGTCTACAATAACCAATACTAACTACCACGTGTGTGATTATGATTGAAGATTTGAATTGTCTTCCCGTATTGCCCTCATCTTGCCACGTGTCGAACTGTGATTGGCTTATACAAAATATGTAGCCAACAGGTTGGTTCATTACATACACCATATGTTCAATTCTAGGTGGAGTGAATGTACAGTATGTTATACAAAATAAAACATCCAACAATAAACAAAATGCCCTCAAGTTTACATCAACTACAAAGGGATTAAACCTTACAAAATGTAAAGGAACTTGACCTATGAAACAAAAAATTGCTTGGCTGACATTCCATGAGAGCTCTGTCTAGCCCTTGCACAAGTGCAAGGCCATTTATTATCGTGGCAAGTCATCAATACCTGAAAAAGATTTTAGCCATGTAGAGTGAACATATAGTCCAGTAAGATAATCTTTCTACTCACTAATATGCATCTACACAAGCACATAATCATGATGCTACTTAGGTATCAGATGCTCTTTGATTTCTCAAATCATTCTCAAAATCAATGCAAGTTTCCACTTTCTCAAATAACAAGTTATCACAAGTTTGATAAAATGTCGTTTTATAATCCTAACCCTTCATTTTATTCCAATGAATCCTACCAAGGTACAGATGCTAGTGACTATTGCTAAGCACCACCTAATCAACTAATAGGCTACCATGAGCACTACTCTGCCAATGGTCATCGCTGAGCACCACCTAATCAACAAGTAGGCTTCCATGAGTACTGCTCTGCCCACGGTCATCGCTAAGCACCACCTAATTAACCAGTAAGCTTCTATGAGCACTACTCTACTAGTGGTCATCGCTAAGCACCACCTAATTTACAAGTTTCTAACCGGAAGGAGCTTGGAACATACACTACGCAGGTTTTCGATCTTTCACCATGGACTATCGAGCCAAGTTATCTCACTCTCTATACATTACCTGGATTCACCATGCTAATCAATTTAAAACCATAATGTTTAAATAAAACAAAAGGGCAAGTTATGCCATTCTTAATTATATTCAAAATATATTCAACACACCTTTGTTTAACAACAGGTCTTCATCCGGTGAATACAATAATTTACATATACAACTAAAAAAATGGGTTTTAGTTTATCCTAAGATTTCAAGTTCTACAACCATGTCATTCTACCAATGGCCAACAATGCAATCTATAATAGTATTCAATTTCATAATACTCATGCAAAATATTCTCAATTTCAAGGTAAAGACACAATTTCTACAATTCATACCATTTGACATAATTTCTACAATTCATACCATTTCACAAATTAAGGTTTACCAAATTTGAGGCTTTCTCAAATTAAAATAACCACGTGCTATACAAGAAAATATGTTTGATAAGAAAATTTTAGAGAATTATCTAACCAATCTCAAACCCTAGTTTCTAACGCGAGTTTTCACAATATCCCTACAAAATTTTCAATGAAATATCAAAACTAGCACACATACTCATCTAAATCCATATTACATAAGTAGAAGAAAACCCTATCTTTTGGAGAGAAGAGGAGAAGCAAAATCTCATGAGATCCTAATCAAATTTTGGCTTGGATGGTCTCAACGCCCTCGTCAAGCTATACGATGTTAATACTCGGGTTGGAGATCGGTTTCGACTCTAAAGCTCTAAATCAAAAGTTGAAGTTGTGTAGTTATGGTGGAGAGAGAGTGTAGAGAGAAGAGAGATATAGAGAAAGTTATAGAGAATGAAAAGGGATGCTGATTTCTCTGCACAAAATAGAAAAAAAGTCAAAATATTAGTTTGAGAAGCTGCCACGTCGTAGCCTACAAGCCTTGGCCGTTTGTGTCGGTGGCCCCGCCGCTTGTGTTGGTGGCCTCACCACACGTGCAGAGGAATTTGGCCGCTCGTGCTGAGCTTCAGCAAAAAAGAACTCAACTTGGCCACTTGTGCGGTGGCCTTGTCGCTCGTGCAGAGGAAACAGTCGCTTGTGTGGAGCTCTAGTAGAAAGGAATATTAACTTAGTCGCTCGTGCAGTGGATTTGATTGCTCGTACGGCCAAACCTCACTAGTTCCAAAAATGCTTCTACTTTGTTTTTCATCCTTACACCTGAAACGAAAATATTGAATACACTAGATGCCAAAAGGAATTAATGTGGTCCCACTTACAATCACCGAAACAAGACATGTCACACTAAAGTTTCAAACTCGACGTTGGTATACCCACCTACAAGGTTTCAAGTCGGGTCTAAAACTGAGGATGCTACACCTTTTTTTGTACTTAGATGTCTTTCAAGGCCACTTGTTTGTAGCTCATTTGTGAATTCTATAAAATGACAATTGGTTTCTAAATTTAATCATTATACTTACATACAACCAGTCAGTCCCATATTCTTCTACTTTTATTATGGATACTAAATCCTTCAATGTTTCTCTCTTTTCACTACCTTAGCATATGATACCCTCATTTCCCTACCAGCATTATTGAAAATCATTTTCCTTTCTTTCATCTGATTAACTGGAAATTGTACTTCACCTTTTGCTCATTTTCAAACTCTGCATTCTTCACCTTCAACGCTTTGTTATTGCACCATATCTTGTTTAATGGCAACATTCGTTGCAATTGGACAATTATAGCGGACAAATCCAAATCTCAACTTTGTTGCTTTCCTTGTCATGAGTTTGACAAATAAGTCCTTACCATTTAAGTAACAAATATACATTTATTTATTTATTATTCTTATACTATTATATTTTTTTAAATTGCACACGCATTATTTGTGAGACTCAATAGTGTATATATGTATACTCGTGGGTGGCACACACAATGCGTGTGCAATTCAAATAGGTAAGCATAAAAATAAATAATAAAGAAACTAATATCATAATATGTATATTGTCTAAATTGTAAGAATGTTCTTAATGAAACTCAAGGTCTTGGGTTCAAATCTTACTTATCCTTTTAAATAATTTTTTTTATTTTTTATGTTTAGGATAGGAAAATTTGCACAAGGCAGAAGGAGAAGTCACCACACTATTAAACACCAAGTCATGTGCTCACATATATAATATTACTATATTAAACACCAAGTCATGTGCTCACATATATAATATTACTAGTGGTAATCTATACTATGCACGAGACTTTATAAATTAAAAAAATATATATTTTAATTATCTTGAAGTAATCTCATATTTTGTCTTGTGGTATACATGAAATTTATAAGTTAACTTTTATGTTTATAAAATTTTAAATTATAGTTTTAAAAAATTTAAAATATATATATATATAAATCTATTTGGAGCAATTTTGATAATTTGTATTAAAAAAAGAAGTTAAACCTGATTAAATGAGTTATGACATACCTCTTCTAGTTATGAAAATATACAAATTTAAAAGTTATAATTAAGACAAATATACAATTTTATTATTAAATGTAAAGTGAAGTGATATTTAACAATAATTAATATGACATTTCTATTAATAATCCAATAATTTAAATTACATTTATTTTGATTTCAATTTTATAACTAAAAATACAATATGAATATAATATATACATGGATTTCTAGTCATTAAGAATAAGAAGGTTTCAAAATATTTTTAAACTTTCATCATTTTCTTTTAGTTTTTTTTTTTTAAAAAAAAATTAATTTTTTTATCTAATTTGATTTTAAATTTGAATAAAAATTTTGATTTGATATGAATTATTTTAACTTGTTCATTAAATTTTTATCAATTTTTAAAAGAATTTTCATTCTTATCTCAATTTTTTTTTCTTTTCACCAATTTTGATGGAAAAAACAATAATTTTCAACGTTTCATCTTTTTTAATTTTTATCAAATTATAATTTAATAAAAAAAAAAGTAAGGGTTGAATATTCTTTTAATTGGAATTATAGTGAAATAACATTTTGAAATAGTCAAATTTGAGTATGTGATTGGTTAAAAATAGATAATTATATTACTAAATCATAATTCAAATTTAGATATTGTTATATCTTTTTGAGATTATAGCTGGTTTTTGCGCTCCTCGAAGGGGTTAGTCTCCTTGGGTACGATAGCCCTACAGTTCGGACTCCCGTGATTCTGAATCTGGTTTCACAAGTGCAATGTGAAATAGAAAAACGAATGAGAGTCCAAATCTAACAAATCTTAGAAAAATCCATTAATAATCAGAGATGCCAAAAATGAACTGCATTGCCAGATTTCAGAGTCACCACCTAAATATTTTTGAAAAATTTAGGAAACCCATGACTTGTGCTGAAGGCCACTTGTCTGTCATAACCAAAGTGTCTTGACTCAGAAAACTTAGGTATGAGAGGGGAAGGTCACGAATTGAGCACCCCACTCACCCGATCAAAGATCGGCCTCTACTAATCACGATGTGATTTTTATAGACAGTATATGCTCATATTTCTGATTATTATGCTAACTTACTATGTGAGGCACATAAGTATAGACTACGTCACTGTCACGACCCAAACCCACCCCTACAGGTTTAGTATCGTAACCGGCTAGTAATCCGAGATTACCAAAGGCCTTCCTATAATCAAAATAATCGGGGCTTGCGGAAGCAATATTCAAACATATGCCAATAGTCCAATGAGCTGTGCATCTATATGAACAAATAATCACATGCAAAAACGTTAATTTACCCACTTACTTTACATAACATATAATGCAATATCTTATACAAAAACATATGTATGGGTCAAAAATGTATAACATAATCGAAAGCTTGCTAACGGCCTTCCAGGCCTAGCCCCAACTCGGAGGCACCCAAAACACTTGGTAAGCTTATGAGAATCAGCATTCCACAAAACCAGCGGGTCTTTTTCATTCCACAAAATCCCAAACCCTTATGAGAAGCATCATTGAAAATGGTAAAACCATCCGTACCTGAAGGTAGGGTAAGAACCGGTGCAGTCACAAGTCGAGTTTTCAACTTTTGGAATGCTGATTCCCTTTGGTCAGTCCAGTCAAATGATATCCCTTTCTGAGTCAACTGTGTCAGTGGTAGGGCAATTTTGGAGAAATCTTTGACAAATCTTCTGTAATACCCGGCTAACCCCAAAAAGCTTCGGACTTCTGTAACATTTGTTGGTCTAGGCCAATTCACTACTGCTTCAACTTTCTGTGGATCAACTGAAATTCCATCCCTACTAATAACATGTCCCAAAAACATAACAAGATCAAGCCAGAATTCACATTTAGTCAGTTTAGCATAAAGTTTCTGTTCTCTTAGGGTCTGTAAGGCAAGTCTCAGATGATGTTCATGTTCTTCTCTACTCTTGGAATAAATCAGAATGTCATCTATGAATACAACAATAAAGTCATCGAGGAATGGTTTAAAAATCCTGTTCATGAGGTCCATAAATGCAGCAGGTGCATTGGTAACTTCAAAAGGCATAACTAAAAATTCGTAATGTCCATACCTCGTTCAAAAAGCAGTTTTGTCAATGTCCTCTAGTTTAACTTTCAGCTGATGATATCCGGATCTGAGATCAATCTTAGAGAACACTCGAGCACCCTGTAACTGATCGAATAAGTCATCAATACGCGGCAATGGATATTTATTTTTCACAGTTACCTTGTTCAGTTCACGGTAGTCAATACAAAGTCTCAGTGAGCCGTCTTTCTTTTTCACAAACAAGACAGGTGCGCCCCATGGCGAAGTACTGGGCCTGATGAACTTCTTATCTAACAGTTCTTGCAGTTGAACTTTCAGTTCTTTCAATTCGGTAGACGCCATTCTGTACGGAGCTTTAGATGCTGGCTGTGTACCCGGAATCACATCAATGGTGAATCCAATCTCCCTATCAATCAAATCCCTTGGCAAATCATCTGGAAACACATCTGGGAATTCTCTGACTATAGGAATACTGTTCACATCAGTTTTAGCATCAGTAGGTACAGTCAATACAGAACATAGATACGCTTTACACCCCTTTCTAATCAGTTTGTATGATTTCATAGATGAAATCAAATATGGGGGAGGTACTACTCCACTTCCATTAAACACAAATTCGGGTAGGTCAGGTGGACGGAAAACAACTTGTTTTGTCACACAGTTTATAATAGGATGATATTTTGTTAACTAGTCCATTCCCAAAAATGCTGTCCCTGACACACTGAGGGAAATACTTCTCGAAGAAGGCTCCTTTGAATTGAGCCCAAGTCATAACGGTGTTGGTGTCACGGACTAGCATCCACCACCTTCTAGTCTCTTCTTGTAAGGTGAAGGTAGCTAGCAACACTTTATGTGCTTCAGAGCACGGAAACACTTCGAACAATTTTTCTGTCTCAAGAACCCATGCTTCAGCTTTGAAGGGTTCAATGCCTCCCTGAAAGGATGGCGGTTTCATCTTGCTAAACTTCTGTGTCAGAACTATTATATCATTATTAACAGGTGGCTCTGGCTGTACTGGAGGTGGTGGGGGCTGTTGGTTCTGTTGTTGCCCTAGTCTTTCAATTAATAGTTCCACAATTCTCTCCAACTTTGCCATTCTTGCCTCAGAGGATTCAGATTCATCAACATTTCTTGCGTTGTCCATTTCACTATAAGGAGTTATAGCAATTATAAACATAAGCAGTTATATGTTTAAACACATTAACACATATTCATGTCATGTCCACACACACTTTTCATGCTCATGTGATGCCCTAATTGCTTTCCTAGGACACCCTATAGCTCATTTGGACACGTGTGTGCGGTATAACTCGTGGTTAAGTATCGCTCTGATACCACTCTGTCACGACCCAAACCCGTCCCTATGGGTTTAGCACCGTAACCGGCCAGTAATCCGTGACTACCGAAGGCCTGCTTAACAGTAAGACAGTATTACAGAGTATAGGGGCATGGCGGAAGCCAAAACAGTAGTTGAGCAATGTCCAATGAGCTGTGATAGTCTGTATGCAAAAAGACTTTTCATATTTTATACACATTCAGAACAAACAGTATGTACATACATCATTTACGGGCATACAGGCTAGGGACTAAATCCCTACCATAACAGTACAGTAACAGTATTATTCAGTCTTTACAGTATTACAAAAACAAACACAAAAGGGGGGAACTAAAACACCCCAAAACAGCCTTGGCTTGAACAGTTCTGGAACCTCGAGGTGAGGCACAAAGGTTGGCTTGACAAAACAGTGCTTAGCCTGATGCCCCTAGCAGCGGTCCGGTGCCTGAACACCTACAGATATATATGAGCAGTGAACTAAAGCCCAGTGAATAACATAATGCGTAAAGAGGTTAAGAATGAATGTCCTTTCAGTATTGAAAACAATCAATTGATTCAGTATATCAGTCATTCAGTCATAACAATCATATGTGGTACATTCATTAGCAGAACAGTACAGTAAACAGTAGGTCTTGAAAGATCGAGCAGTCAATGATGGCCATCATAACAGTAAACAGAAGTTCCAAGATAGGAACTAACAGAGATCTCTGTAACAGTAGCAGTAACAGTAGCAGTAACAGTAACAGTAGTTGCTATGGATGCCACAATACAGTTCAGAATAGAGGACATACATTCATTCAGTTAACAGTATCAATTCAAAAACAGTACAGTTTAACCATTCAGAAGATATTCATATTTGAACATATCTTTACACAGTTGTTACTCACAGAGTTCTGGGCTACAGATAAGCTAGTACGCCTCTCCGGATGCCAACCCTACACAGTTACAGGATGAACACACGCTAAGCTACACAATTGGGAAAATAATAACTTAATCCCTAATTTGCCTCGGTGTGGTTCTACATCAATATCATCTTTAAGATGCCTTAAACATGCCCTAGGAATGCCTAGGATGGAAAGAGGATGCAAGGATGTACTTATAAACACTTTTCAAAATTTTCAGAAAACAGGGGTCTCGCTTGAGCGTGGCTTTCTACGCTCGAGCGGACATGCAGACAAAGGATCTCCGCTCGAGCGTGACTTCCGTCGCTCGAACGGACTGTAAGCTACAGTGAAAATACTGCATGCTAAAAATTCACGCTCGACGGGCACTCGACTCCCGCTCGAGCGGACTGTAAGCTCATGCAAAGTACTAGATACACGCATTTCACGCTCGAGCGTCACTTTCCTCGTTCGAGCGGACGGCATGATCACAGAGTGTACGCTCGAGCGTGGAGTTCCTCGCTTGAGCGTGGGTCCAAAATCTGGAAATTCCAGATTTGAACCTCAAGCTCAAAACCAAGTTTTAATGCATCAATTTCGATCCTCTTGGGCTAATTTTCTGGAAAACACTTGTAAACTCATAACATTACATGATTCAAGGATCAATTGTGAAATCAAAGCCCCAAAGGAAGATCAATTAAATACCAATTTCAAACCAACTTCCATGAACATGATGTACATGCAACATGCAAGTGTTCTAATACACTCAAAGCTTCTAATACATGTTCCAAAGGGCCAATTCTTTCAAAAACAAGATGAACTCATGAACCATGGTCAAAAGATGGACATGCATGAAGCAATTTCATGAAGAACAACTCCAAAACTTTAATATAAAAGCATGCATGCATGGATTAAGCTCCAATTCAACAATCTAGACCAATTCTTAACTTTAAAACTCTAATCCTCCAAGAACCATGCAAGAACTAACTTAAGGAGAAGTTTAAGAAGGTGGACTTTCTACCTTAGACCTTGATTATCAAGTGTAGGAAGCTTAATTAGGAAATCAACCTTCAATCTCTTTAATTCACCAAGCAAATCACAAGATGGAACTTAAATTCTCTCACTCTCTCCCTCTCTTCTCTCTTGGTCGGTTAAGGGTCACAAAATGAGATGATCAAAATGATGTCAAGATGAAATAAACCAAGCCTCAAAATGTTTGGTGTAGTAGTCCACTAATAGGGCAAGGTTGTAAATAATGCAACTTGTGTAATTTAACTTATTTTAACCTATTTAATCACACCAAATCATATTTCAAATAAATATGCCATAAAATCACATAAATTATGATTAACGCATATCACTAATCAATTTCAGATTCGGCCGCTGATAAGGCCTTCAATTTGCAGTTTAAAACATAAAACATGAACAGATAGTTTAACAATCGAACAGATAGAGATGCACTTAAACTAGTACATTCAATCAGTCAGTTCAGTATTTCAGTTGATTCAATTACTTATCATAATCAGCCTCAGTTTAGTAGTAATCAGTGGTTAACCAGTAATCAGTGGTGAGGGTTATTACAAGAGGGTATTTGTTCTTGATAGTCACTTTGTTCAGTTCTCGATCGTCTATACACAACCTCAAAGATCCATCCTTCTTTTTGACAAACAAGACTGGAGCACCCCAAGGTGAAGTGCTCGAACGGATAAATTTCTTATTCAACAGCTCCTAAAGTTGAGTTTTTAATTCTTTCAATTCTAAAGTAGACATTCTATAGGGGGTTTTGGAAATAGGTTGTGTTCCCGGAAACACCTCAACAGTGAATTCAATTTCTCTATCAACTAAGTCCCCAGGTAAGTCATTCAGAAAGACATCAGGAAATTCACAAGCAACAGGGATAGTTTTTACAGTAGTACTGTCAGACGGTGCAGTCAGTATACAACACAAGTAACCCTTATATCCCTTCCTAAGCAGTTTTACAACTTTCATAGCCGAAATCAGATATGGGGGAGGAACTACCCCATTCCCAGTAAAAATAAATTCAGGCATACCCGGTGGTCTAAACACAACGGATTTACTTGCACAGTCAATGGTAGCACAGTATTTAGTCAACCAGTCCATTCCCAGAATACAATCAAAATGATCAATGTCCAAGGGCAATAAGTCAACATATAACATTATATCGCCAATCATAATATCACATGCTAGATAAACATAAGCACACATTTTAGAATCCCCAGACGGCATAGATACAGATAACACATATGTCATACGTTCTAATGGTCTAGTCAATTTCCGAGAGAAAGCATGCGATACAAAAGAATGTGTAGAACCAGAATCTATCAGTACACATGCATTTTGAGAACATACAGAGAGTGTACCTGACACCATAGTATAGGTGCTTTGTACGTTACCAAGCACTAAAGCGAACACTCGACCTTGTCTCAGAGGTTCTTTCCCAGTATTGGCTTTTGCATTTACTTTGGCCGTAGAGGCGGATCCAGCTGAACTTCCCGCAGGACGGCTAGTATTCTCAGACTTGAGTGGGCAATCTTTCACTACATGACCTGCCTGGCCACATCAGAAACAAGCACCAGACACTCGGTAGCACACACCCCTATGCTTTCTACCACAATCAGAACAGACCGAGATAGACCCATTACTCTGGCTTGAGCTGCTTGTAGACCCCGTGTTCTGTTTCTTATTGATATAAGACCGGCCTCTTCTAAAACCAAACCCAGACCTTTTTCCTCTCCAATCAGTTGTTGTAGCTGCTGGGGCTTTACTTTGTTTCATAGCGGCTAGGGTGGCTTCTGCCATTAGGGACCTGTCTAAAACTTCCACATAAGTAGGCAATTTCAGTACGCCTACTCGATCAAACACCTCCAAATCCAGTCCACCTTCAAATTTTCATGCTTTCTTGTAATCAATATCTACCATATGTGGAGCAAACCGTGCCAGTTCAGTGAATTTGGCTTCATACTCAGCTACAGACATCCTTCCCTATTTAAGTTCTTGAAACTCAGACACTTTCCGATCCCTGAAACATTGGGGAAAATATTTATCATAGAAGACCGCATTAAACTGTGCCCGTGTCATATTCCCATTGCACTTCGAATTAGTAACCACCACCTTCGGGCTTCACCCTTCAGGGTATAGGTGGCTAGGAGGACTTTTTGGACTTCAGAACAAGGAAACACTTCATATAGCTTCTCCATTTCAAGTAATCACGTCTCTGCTTTCAACGGTTGAATTCCACCATAGAATGTCGGCGGTTTCATTTTCATGAATTTCTGTGTGAAGTTGATGATGTCATTATTATCTGCTTCGGCCTGTGCCGGCAGAGGTGGAGGGGGCAAAGGTTGTTGTCTTTGCTGTTGTGACAAAGTTTCAGTCAATGCTGCAAGCATTTGTTCCATTCGACCCATGCGAGCCTCTGAAGATTCATTTACATCACTTCCCCTTGCATTCTCCATATTACTATAGAGACATCAAACGATAATAAACATATGCATAATCTCATTCGTTTCTTTCAATTCATTTGCTCACATTTACATACATTAAGTTTCAATATTCATTTGGATTACCACACACTCACACATGTAGATGAAATGCCTCTAACTCTTACTAGGACACCCTAAGCTCATATGGACCTGTGTGTGTGGTAGAACACGTGCTCTGATACCACTCTGTCACGACCCAAACCCGCCCCTATAGGTTTGACATCGTAACCGGCCCGTAATCCGTGGATTACCAAAGGCCTCTTAACAGATAAGCACATAGTAAGGGGGCTGCGGAAGCAATTATACAAAATAGACAAGGTCTAGTGAGCTGTGATAACATACATGGGACAGAATATTTCAAAACTTATATATATACATAAGCATGTCGGTCGAAGGACATCACTATTTACAAAACATTTACAAAAGTGTAATTCCTAGGACCCGACTCTACAAAACAGACAAAGACTAGCATAAGTACAAAAATAGCCATGTAACTAGACTTCGATCGGAACCTCCTCGAGAGTCACAACGGTTGGCTGACAAAAATAGAAATGAAGGCCATCAACTCTGGCCCTGATCACGCGCCGGCTCACCTATATACATAATATAAACTGTGAGCGAAAGCTCAGTGAACAATAACAGAGTAAAGGGGTTTCAATGAATGAGTCCGTACAAATTCAGAAATCATAATTCAGTTTCGTATCAAATTCATAATTTGTCCAGATCATATACAAAAATCATGGGGTATGCTTAAGTATACGTGATACATCCATTAGCATTAACAGAGCAGATACAGAACAGATGCAGACACGTGAGGGTTACGAATAACCAGTTCCATAAAGGAACTTCCGGATCCAGGTAACAAAGAATAAACACGCTGAGCCCCATGATAGAGCCTCCGGTACGGGTAACAGAGTGCAGACAGATTAAGTTCCATGATGGAACCTCCGATACCGGGTAACATCCAATAGATATCACATGATGCTAAGGATGTCACGAATACATATCAGAAAATTGGACAATCACTCATTGTACAGAACATATCATTTCAAAAAACAGATCTTAATTCATCACACAGAAAATAAATAAAGTTGAATATAGCTTTACTATGTTATTACTCACAGTTGGCCTTGAGACAGATAGACGGAGCAGATTGGTCAAACGGTACGCGGCATGTGAGCTACATAACACATAACAGACACACACTTGAAACACACGTTCTAATTGTACATAACTTACTTCGTTGGCTCTTAGTGTATTTCTAACCTTTAATCCTCATTGTGGAATCTTAAACATGGCTTAGGAATGCCTAGGATGGAATGAGGATGCAAGAATGCATTGGAAAACATTTCTTGAAACTTGTTGAAAATAAGGTCCACGCTCGAGCGTGGCTTTCCCCCGCTCGAGCGAACATGCAGACAATGAAGCTCCGCTCGAGCGTGACTTTCCCCGCTCGAGCGGACTGTAAACTCTTGAAAAAAGTACTGGATGCATGATTTTCACGCTTGACGAACACTCAACCTATGCTCGAGCGTAAGACTCAGAACTATGCTCGAGCGTAAGACTCAGAACCTCGCTCGAGCGCGAATTCCCTGGCTCGAGCGGACTGCAAAACACACAAACTTCTGGGTACATGCATTTCACGCTTGAGCGTAAACATCGACGCTCGAGCGGAGGTGCATGTACTCAGAGTACACGCTCGAGCGTGAAGTTCCCCGCTCGAGCGTGGATTAAATTTCTGGAATTTCCAGATTTGATCACCAAGCTTAAGTTCAACCTTTAAAGCTTCCAAAACTCATTTTTCTGGACCAAACTTTGGAAAACACTTAGTAACTCATAAAGCAACATGTTTAAAGCATTATTTCAAAAGATCATGGCCCAAAACATGCTGTAACGCCCTCAAAATAATACGTAAACCCAACATCCAACAATTATATATATATATATGGTAGATAGATCACATTCCCAAACCTACATCAGAGTTAATATTACAAAATGGGTCTTTCATATAAATTACAAATGTTTACAACAAAATAAAATGCCCTGTGGGCTTACACCTTTCCAAGTTGTTACTTGGTTACACAAAAGAAGAGTTCTAACTCTATTACAAGTAAAGCCCTCGGCTTGTATTCACATGTGATCAATAAAATAAATGACGAAGCAGAGTCTTCAACTCCGAAAACCCCCGAAGCAAAGATCTGGAACTTAACACGCCTCTTGTACCTGAAAATGGTGTCCCAAGTAGGGTGAGCCAAAGCCCAATAGAGATATACTAAACCCCATATGAGAAATAACTAAAACATTAACATTCGACAAATGAATAACACATGTACACCAATTAACGTTCTTCTCATACATCCGACAACAACTACAGCCATGCTACCACCCGCTTCTCTTAGTTAGCCAATTCAATTTGTAAATATGGTTCATTACCTAACCCAACAATTTAGGTGAGACAGCGCTCGACCTACTAACGCATCCGTTATCCTTAATTCAACATGAGACTACGACTCATGTAACTAATACTCCACTTGACAACTTTGTTCATACATCTTAATTCATAAGGTTTCGGAACTCTCACCCCGAACACTCCGGCCCACTTAATTATCTATGGAGCCCATCCCCAATCTCTTCATAAGCAAGGGTACATAATTAATGTGTTAAAGTATATGAACACATATGGAGTACATCCCCTATCTCCTCCCAAACAAAGATACATAAATAATGTGTTAAAGTATATGAACACATATAGAGTACATCCCCTATCTCCTCCCAAACAAAGATACTTAAATAATGTGTTAAAGTATATGAACACATATGTGTGTGGAGTACATCCCCTATCTCCTCCAACACACTGGAGTACATCCCCTATTTCCTCCTTAACAAATATACATATATAATGTATTTAAGCGCTTCATCACATACAATGATCAATCAATACACTTATTTGCTGTATTATTCCAACCGTCATATTCAATGGCATAACACGTTCGAGTTGTTCCAATTTTCCCTAATCAACATACAGTGACTGCAACAATCAAGACTATCCTCCACCGATAGCTAAAAGCAGTTATCTCTAAACAGATAATAAATTTATCAACAGATAAAATCTCAACATTTTCATAGGTGAGTGATTAAATTATCCAACTACACCATTTACTCCCACAGTTTCCCAATTCCACTATTCTTAACTCAATCTCAGTTTTCCCCAAATTAATTGTTCAACATAGTTAGGGCATTTTTCCCTCTTTCTCAATATCAACCCTACGGTTCAATTTCATCAATTTGACAACAATAATTCCATTTTTCAAAGTCTCTCATACACATGGACTTTACCTTTGAAAATTCCTTTTTCTTTTAACCACCAAACAAACCCTAACTTTCCCAATGGTACCCAACAACATCAACTAATCAAAGTGACTAATATTTATGTCAAAACCCATAAGGTGGAGTAGGATATCCCTACCTCAAATTCGGAGCTCAAAAGAGAAGATGAAGAAATTTGAATGTGCTCTAAACCCCAATATGTTCGGATCAAAATGTAGCCCCCAACAAACTTCACACTTTTTACAAAGGCCCAAGGGTAGAAGACCACTCCTACTAGATCAAACCCTAGAGAGAAGTTGGAGTTTTAGAGTGAGGTGCTCTCCAATGGAGGTTTTGAAAAGTAAGAGAGAGAAAGAAAGTGTGAAAAGTGATTTAAAATCACCCAGCTGCCATCTGATATACGACTAGTCCGCTCGAGCGAAAAATAGGACGCTCGAGCGTCAAGCACAAAAACAAGACCCGTTCGAGCGTAAGAATACCCGCTCGAGCGCCAAGACACAACTGCAAAACACACCCGCTCGAGCGCAAAGGGAACCCTGCTCGAGCGTAGATTACCCCCTTCCAGTATTTTTACAGACATTGAACACCCGCTCGAGCGTAAAAGAGCCCGCTCGAGCGTAAGGAAATCCACTCGAGCGTGAAAAACGAACCTGTAGTACTTTTGCAGAGGCACAAAATGCTGGAAGTGTGCAAACTCCGCTCGAGCGCAATAAGACCCGCTCGAGCAGATCACCAAAAACCTGGGCGACAAGAATGGGGACCAAAGCTCAACCAACCTGTTTCAAACTTGTCCAACACAACCTAAAACTCAAGTACCAAGAGTAAAAGATGGAAGTAAGAATACGATAACAATACAATCACGGAACCGAGTCCGGAATACAATAAACAAAGAAAGGGAAAACTGGGATCGCTATACATACCAATTATGCAAAAATTCCAACACAAACTTTATGAATATGCCATTAATACAACATACAAGAACTTCCTTGAATTCAAACACTCCAAAACATAATCAAACTTGGTAATTTAATGGAAAACATGATGAATGACCAAAATGTAAGTGAGGTTAACACATGCATGAAAGAAACCTTTGAAATCATGCTCAAAATGTGAAGAAATGCACATGCATGCATGAATTCACTCTTAATTCCACTCTTGCAGCTCAATTCCCATGTTAATCCTCCTAATTCCACTCTTGCATGAATTCACTCTTAATTCCACTCTTGCAAAGCAATTGAATCACGATTCAATCGTGAGCAATTCGAAACCACACAAATGTCAAATAGGTTGATGGAAATAACAAGTCCGTCTACCATAGAAAAGGTGCCGCAACCTCAAACCAACATACCAGCGTGGAGTAGGCGCGATACACATGCAGAACTATGAGTGATGTAGACGGACACAAGGACAAGTATTGGATGGATTGACATAAGTGGGGTAACGACCCGCTGTGGAAAGAATAATGATCCTAATGCCGGATGCAACAATTACACTACAATGTAATAGAAATGGATAAATGATACAATGGATATGGCACGCGGGCCAAACCGAGTCTTGCCTAGGAAAAGCATGTACACGTACAAGCCATGTCTAACACAGAAAAGGTGCCGCAACCCTCAAACCAACATACCAACGTGGAATAGGCGCGTACACATGCAGAACTGTGCTTCAACGTGAAAAGTATGAGCACATACCAGACCAAGCTCAACAAGGAAAGGCGCAAGCCATGGATGGAAGGTGATGCAGTGGATGCATGCAACTAAAATGCAATATGCAATGGAATGGATATTTACAATGGATAAATGATGCAAGTGATGCGATCTGCTGCGGAAAATGCAATGGGATGCATATGCAATGGATAAGTGAAGGCGAAACATGCGCATCGACGCAAGTGAAGAATGCACGACAGTGCGGGTGGAAGCGGAACGTGCGCATGCAAACTATAATGCAACCTAGATGGATGTTTACAAAAAATAAATGCATGATACATGCACTATATTACAATGGAATGCATGACATATGCATGTGTTTTTTTTTGTTTTTTTTGATTTGTTTTGAAATGCATGACATATGCAGTATATACAAATGATGCATGACATGTGCATGTGAAGGTTTCGCACCCTCCAAGGATTTAAGGTCTCCTAGACCGTGCGTATTTAAGGTCTCGCCAGACCCGGTTTGGGGCAATGCATGAATTGAGATGCGGTGCACAAGACAGCGAGGTGCGCGAAATAGCGCGATGAAATGCATGCCAAATGCAATGAGGTGCACCTTAATGCACCGAAGGTCTTGTGCCTCCCGAGGATTTAAGGTCTCCTAGACCATGCGTGTTTAAGGTCTCGCCAGACCGTGCGTGTTTTCGGTGTATGCATGACAATGCAAGTGCGGTGCGCAAAACGGCGCGATGCGCAAAATAGCGCGAACGACATGTAATGCACAAGATAGTGCGCTGCGCAAAACAGCGCGATGCGTTAGACAACGCGAGTGCACAAAACAGTGCGACGCGCAAGATAGCGCGATGCGTTAGACAACGCGAGTGCACAAAACAGTGCGATGGAATGCATGCCAAATGCAATGAGGTGTGCACCTTAATGCACCGAAGGTCTTGCACCTCCCGAGGATTTTAAGGTCTCCTAGACCGTGCGTGTTTAAGGTCTCGCCAGACCCGATTTGGAAACAAGGAGATGCGCAAAATAGCGCGATGAAGTACCAAAATGGGATGTAAGATGAGGCACGCATACCTCATGGATGCAAAATGCAAAATGAAATGCAAAACGAGACACGCGTACCTCGAGATGCAATAAAATGCAAAATGAGGCACGCATACCTCATTTGAATGGAAAATGAAATGTAAAATGAAATGCAAAACGAGACACGCGTACCTCGAGATGCGATGAAATGCGAAATGAAATGCAAAATGAGGCACGCGTACCTCGAGATGCGATGAAATGAAAAATGAAATGCAAAACGAGGCACGCGTACCTCGAGATGCGATGAAATGCAAAATGAAATGCAAAACGAGGCACGCGTACCTCGAGATGCGATGAAATGCAAAATGAAATGCAAAACGAGGCACGCGTACCTCGAGATGCGATGAAATGCAAAATGAGGCACGCATACCTCATTTGAATGGAAAATGAAATGCAAGTATGACACGCATGCCACACGAAAATGCAAAACGGTGCAAGTCCCAAGGGACGTGCAAGACGGCGCGATGCGACGCGCCGGACAATGTGATGGATGCGTGCAACGCACACGGGGCAATTTTGAATCTTGTAAAAGACAAAGGATACAAAAGGATACAATCTTTGCTTGAATCTGAGTGCCACGCACAGAAGACACGGTCCGAGGTCAAAACGGAGGCCGGTTGAGCATCGGAGATGCACTTTCTTGCACTTTTTTGAGCTATGAAGACCAGAAACTGCCCACATGGCCTAAACAAGACTGTGGGAACATCACCGACTGGACTAGGTGGCCACCGGCTGGACACCGGCTGCAGAATTACTCCACCGGCACAATATTGTGCCGACCGGCACATGATAGTGCCGACTGGCCACAAGTTGCAGATCGGGGACAGTTTTGACATTTCACCTTGGGCCTTTTAAAATAGGGTTTTAAACCCTATTCTATCACTTCCCTTGCGCCGAAAATCCCTCCCCCTTCTCTCTAGAGTATTTTCGGCCTTCGATCCTCGCATTTTCTCGCGTTTTAGGCTCGGTTTCGTCGTTCGATTCGCGAATACCTTCGCGTTTCGCACACTTTCGACCGATCAAAATTTCATTTCGGCACATCCTTTGCCATTTTCACCTTTTTGGGACTTGTTCCCCTCGATCTCTTCTCGATACCCGTGCCTTTTCACATTTCGACCCTTCCGGCCATTCCCGACCCTCTCACATTCCGAGCCTATTTTCATTCCTCGACCATTTTTCCCATCATTCTTGACATGGCCGACGACGTTCCACGCGGCGGGACTCCCTGGGATCACGAGATGGATCCCGGGGTCGAGCTTCTCCCGCTGAGCGAGCGTCCTTTCGACCCGGCGACTTACCGCCCGGCGATTCACGTCCTACCTCCGGATGGTCTTCGCCATTTCCGCGGCTTTGACCGAGCACTGGACCCGGAGCTTCTCCTGCGCGAGCCGACCTCTCACCTATCCTTCGGCGCTTTCGAGGTAACATTTTTTTCTCTGTTTTACTTTCTGCAATGTAGAACTGTTAACTGCCATAGCTGAATCTATTCTTTAACTGCTTAGCTCTGATATGCTGTACACTGTAGTTGATCGCAATCATACTTGCAACTGATATCTGTTTGAGACGGACATATGCACACACACTGCACTAGCCTTAACCACCCAAACACACGGCACACCCTGTACTTTACTGCGAACTCACCGACACCCGGTACTTATTTGAATCTGAAAACATGTTGTATGCTGTATTTACACTGAACCACACAAAACACGCTGACGCATCGTACGTTGTAGTTCACCTACTAGCACACTATAACCCGATATCTGCTTGAATCTAAAACGTGTGCACACATGCACCATATCTGTATGCTGATCCTCACAAACACACTGACACATCACAGGCCGTAGTCCACCGTAGTACACTGAAACCTGATATCTGCTTGGATCTGAAAAATGTGCACACGTGCACCATGTTTACATTGCGCTTACTCAAAACACGCTAACGCATCAAACATCGTAGTCCACCGTAGGCGCACCGGCACCCGGTATGTGTTTGAATCTGAAAAACTTGCACGCATGCTAGATTTGTATCGACTTTAACATGTTTTCTCAGAACTGTACATTTCATATTGCTTCGCAACTATTTGTTTGAAAACAGGGAGACTCCCATACCATCCGCGGGTATGGGAACGTCGCTGCTCGAGATTGGTACGCAGAGCTTCCCGAGGCGGTTCGACGTATCGTGGACCATGCCGGCTTCGGCGCTTTCTGCAGGGGGCTGACCCGACTTACTGCCTGCAGGCCTCTTCTAGCTGCCCTGGCAGAGAGGTGGTGGGACACCACCGATTCGTTCCACTTATCCGTGGTGGGAGACATGACGATGACTCCCTACGACTTCTCGATGCTCACAGGCATCGGGGTGGGGGGTGATCCGATCCCCTTTGACACCGATATGGACGAGTGGACCGCCGCTCAGGTCTATTTGCTTGGCGAGGCGCCACCTCTTGCTCGTCCAGGCTTTGTTCGCTACTCCTGGTTCGAGGTGCAGTTCAAAGTGCAGCCTGCGTTGGTGGCGGCGGCTCCGATGACCGAGGCGGCCGTAGAGCAGTACGCGCGCGGCTTTTTGATGTTTTTGCTAGGGACCACCCTCTTCGCCGACCGGACGAACACCGTGCCTCTCTGCCTACTCAGCGCACTGGTGGACGTCCGACACATCTTGCATTATGACTGGGGTGGCGCCGCTCTGGCCACTCTTTACGGGTACATGAGCTCGGTCTCCCGTGGCAGCGGGCAGTTGCTCGGAGGCTACTGGCGAGCTTGGGAGGTACGTCTTCTCCTATGCTTTACATTTCTACTCTATACTTTTTGTATTCTGCACATTGCACACACTGTAGTCTGTTTCACACGGACTGTATACTGTACACACGGCACACACATACTCTGCTTCACACTGACTGTACACTGCTCACACTGTACACTCTGCAAAATACACTGCACAATACACGGCTCTTGTTATTTCTGCTTTATTCTGCATTCTGCTTTATCTGATAGTCATACTGACATCTGTCTTGCAGTTGTGTGTCTATGCCTACTTTCCCAGGCTGGAGCCAGTGCCGGAGACGGAGACTCCTCTAGTCATCCCCTTTTCACGCCGCTATGACGAGAGGTGCACACGGCGGCCCCGGGAGACATTCAGTTTCTTCCGCCGTTTCTTCGATACTATCACCCCTGCCGAGGTATGTTTTACTTGCAGTTCATTTAAGCTTCGCTTTTCCACTGTATATTTCGATAACAGTAGATAACCAACTGTATTTCAAATCCAGATTACCTGGCGGCCATGGGCTGCAGTGCCAGCGGCGATCCAGGATCGATTTGCCGGTGCTGAGGAGACCTCGCGCTACCGGATTTTGCTGGAGGGCCCGGTCTGTCGGGCTTGGTACCTGGGCGAGCGTTTCTTGCGTCAGACCCTGGGCTTACCTGAGCAGATAGTCCCGGTGCATCCTCCCGAGCACATGCGGGACACCGAGAGATTCACCGCCGATCAGATGGCGGACTACACCCTTGGCTGGGAGGCGGACGGCTATAGAGGCGAGGGGGATTACTCGGAGTACGTCCGGGCCTTCGTCATGTGACCTCTGAGCGGTGGTCGCCGAGCTGAGAGAGAGAGACCTGCGGCGCCAGTGGCCGGAGCAGGAGTAGGAGGAGGAGCGCGAGGAGGGCTCGAGTCCGCGGTAGGGGCGGAGTTCAGCGGGGGCGAGGGACAGGTTGGCCTGCTCTGCCCGCTTCATTGACTTTCCAAGGGCAGGGTGGGGCGACCTATCAGATTCCCTTCACCCCTCCGCCGACTGATCATGAGTTCGTCGGTGTCCCCGACTTGCCTCCGGTATGTATTACTGCATTTCTGTACAGTCATTTCATTTCAGTTTATTTGATATTCCACAGAATACGGATGCATCTGATTCTCTTGCAGACGTCTTCCGAGTACACCCGGCAGTTACTGGAGATGAATGCCTCCATGACGGGGATGCTGCAGCGGACCTTCGACCTCTTAGCCTTTTACAGCATTCTGGTATGTTCTTTCTGACCGAGGCCTCAAACCATACACAATCTGCTTTACATAATCCGATGCACAACACCACATCTGATACACTGTTCATGGCATGCATATACTGTACTCATACACTACCTTCTGCACTGATAAACTACTCACGGCACGCATATACTGTACTCATACACTGCATTCTGCACTGATTCACTACTCACGGCACGCATATACTGTACTCATACATTGCATTATGCACTGATTCACTGCTCACGGCACGCATATACTGTACTCATACATTGCATTCTGCACTGATTCACTGCTCACGGCACGCATATACTGTACTCATACATTGCATTCTGCACTGATTCACTGCTCACGGCATGTACTGGTGCATCTGCCTTTCATGCTTTTCCAGCCTCCCTTCCAGATTCCTCCGGTAGGTGGTGCTCCAACTGGACCTCCCGTTTCTACTCGGGATGGCAGAGTATTCCCCCGCACCAAAGGAGGGCGCACTTACGTCGGGAGCAGCTCACAGGCTCCAGTTCCAGATGATGAGTCTGAGGCAGAGACGGAGGCGGAGGCGGGGTCGTCGGAGGAGGAGACCGGGGACAGCTCGGGCTCAGACTCAAACAGCAATGCTCCTGATGATGCTCCTGGGCTTCTGCCCAGGAAGAGGGCGAGGACGGATCCTTAGGCGCGAGACCATTAGTGCTGCTCCAGATTTTTTGTTACTTTTTCTTTCTTTTGTTTTCTTGTACTTTTCTCTTTTTGGTAGCTAGATTACCTTGTACTGCTGCAGGCAGATTTTTGTTTCCAAAACTATGTACTTGAAGAGATTATATGAAACAAACTTTTTGTCTAAAAAGAGTGTTATATCTGTACATCTCATAGTTTGCACTGCATTGCATCATATTACACCTCAAATGTAAATGATTTTTGATCTGTTGTCTGAAAATTGAGCAATTGAACTGTAATCATCAGATAACAACCAATTAACAGCAACAACTCCAACAAATCACTGCTCAAACTGAAATACACCGCCCACACTCTACGGGGATTGATCTGCATACAACCCATAACACAGCGTTCGGTTCATTCTGCCCACAGCAAACCCTGAACAAACAGCCCAATCTGACAAGACGGACCCCGAAAGTCGGAACAGTTGAAGTTGAAACACACTTGGATGTCCCAATTTTTTCTTTTCTCCTTCTCTAGCTTTGCATAGATGTAGAGAGTGGCACAATACCCTGAGCACAAGCGGTTTTGAAAAAGAGTTTCACGACCGGGGTATCGAACCTACCACAGAACACGGCGAGACAGACTCAAACAAGGAAACAAAAGGCACACGACCTGAAATAATGAGACATGCTCGGAAAAGACTCAAAGCCAAAATTAAGGTCGACAAATCAAAAGACACGACACACAGATGTGTTTACCACACGACCTCAAATCTCGAGAAGCCAGTTCCTCTGGGTATTATTCCCACCCTTTCTGATTTGTGATACTCACATCACTCGGTCCTCAAGCTCGGTTTTTTTTCTCTCAAAACCCTTTTCTTCACTTTTCTCTCAACTTGCTCCTCTCTATTCTTTAATCTCTCATTTTTCAATCCCTCCCCAGGGTGATTAATGGATGAATAGGAAATCGCAGATTCACGCCCAACACTGTTAGCTCACGGCTATTCCTTCTGGTGAATAGAGCGCCTTGTTGACAAGCATGTTAGCGGGGGAAAGACAGAAGACCTGACTCAATCGTGCCCCTAGTTCGTCATTTTGACCATTTTTTGTTTTCTAAAACAGTTTTGATCAAAAATGAGAGTTGGATTAACACACTTATTCGATTTTTGATTTGAAAATCATGTGAATCAGGCTGTGAGCACTGAAAATTCTCCTTTTTGGGTCCAAACATGGTCTAATTTTGAAAATAAAACAGTTTTCGAGAAAATAAGTCAACTTCAGTGAAAATTTTCAAAAACTATTTTTGGCAAACAATCGGTGCTCAACGAGCACGAACTCACCCTCGAGATGCGCAACCTCGGATCGGAGGCAATGGAAAATTGCCCCTTGCTTGAAGGAGGGGCAAGGCAACGGAAAGTTGCCCCTGGTTTGGACGGTAACTTAGGGCAACTTGTGGCAATGTATGGCAACGGAAAGTTGCCCCTTGTTTGGATAATGCCGCGGCATATTGTAAGTCAGTCCTTGTTGATGACGATCGGACCCTCGGACACGGAGGAGACGAAGACGGTTTGAACCAATATATGGACACAGTCACCTGGAAGGTGTTGGTGGTTGGACTTCAAGAGGAAGCTGGCTACATAATTTCGATTGTCACAACCGAACTATCGAATTCAGAGGAGGCGAAGGTGACCAAAACCATTGCATGGACCGAGACGCTATGAAAGCGTTGGGGGCTGGACTTCAAGATGAAGTTGCCTACGTATCCCAAACATGGGAATCAAGCCTTACGTAGTTCCGGTTAAGGTACACTCGGGTATTTTAACCTTCACTTTTTAGGCTCTAATTTTTGCCAAGGCGCCTGTTGCAGGTTTTCGACCTTGCGAGCTATGTTTTCTTTTCTTTTCAATTTTTTTGATTTTTCTTTTCTTTCTTTTTGCATTTTTTCTTTTTCTTTTGTATTTTTTGTATTTTGTATTTTTTTTTTACTTCTTTTCTTTTCTTTTTTGCTTCTTTTGTATTTTCTTTTTTTTCTTTTCTCTTTTTCTTTGCTCTAACTTTTGCCTGGGCCGCCCTTCCGGGTTTTCGGCCCAGCGAGCCTCTCAAAGGGTAAAAGTGTAGCTTTGCCCATGCCAAATGGTTTTGAGACTGAAGCCTCTCCGTATCCAAGAGAGCGACTGTTGTATTGATTTGCAGGAAAAGTCCATCACGGTTGCTTCTCGAGCTTTGCTTGGTGGGATCTGATCTCCTTGATCTGACTTTGACGCCTCTTGCTCGAGGGCTGCCTCAAAATGGGCCACACAGGCGTTTCATGGCACTGTTGGATGTTTTGAACGGATTCCAGTTTGCAACAGATAAATTGAATCTTAAGGCTGAGAGCGATCCTGGGCTGCACGATCTCGAGAGCAAATCCACACAAGTCTTCACAAGACTGCGCAAAACATTTTGTTTTTGAAAGTTTTTAAGAAAGCGACAAATCGCTCGCGCAGAAGATAGTGTGGAACCAGTCTGGATCGAACCAGGATCCTTCTCAGTACTCACGCCGACAAGCATGATTTCATTCATTAAAAGCTCAACGTGCTTCTCTTTCTCTCAATTTCGATCAAAGCTTTGCAAAACCCGAGGAATTCCTTCCTCTTCGTTTTTATCACCGCAGTGTTCAAAGAAGGTTTTGAAAAACTTAGGTCACTACAACGAGTTCAAGGCACAAGAGAGTAGGTAGAATGTACTGTCGTTCCATTCACATCTTCCGGCACAATTAGCTCAAACTGAAAGCAAGCACGAAAACGGGATAGCCGCAGCGGTTTCATTCCAAAACCCTCATTGCAACCGGCTCCTTAACTGAGACAAACTCAAAGGGAAAACAAAGCAAGTAATTACAAGGTAAAGCGATGCTCGAGGCAACAACCCCGGAATTACCTGGTATTCTATACAAAAGGGACTGACTCATTACAACAGGACAGACCCTGTAAGCAAAAAGACTGACTCAATACAGAGAGACAGACTCAAAACAAAAGCAACAGACTGACTCGACACCCAAGTCAGAATTTACAAAACTAGTATTGGTCGATGCTCAAAAATGCGTGCCAAACGCTACATCCAAAAATGCTCCAAACACTGCCCGCAGGCGGTTCACCTTCTAATCACACACTCGCGGTATCTGTGTCCTCAAAATCCAAGAATTCTGTAGTGACTGATTTGGTCGAGGTAGGCGGGAGGATAACCTTGTTGTCAATCAAATCCTGTACCTCATGACGGAGGCGGAAGCAATTATCAGTAGCATGACCAGTCTGCTGATGGTACGCACAGTACTAAGTGGCATCATGGCCTGCTGGAAGGGGTTTGGGGAGCGGCCTAGGATCGAGGGGTGTAAGATGCCCCTTTTTGGCCAAAATCAGAAGCGCCCTAGACAAAGACATGTAGAGAGGATGGAAGACCCTGCGCCCTCGAGGCAGGTACTTTGAAGCCTGAGCACTTTTGCTAGATGCACTAGCGAACGGATCGGCGGGTGCGGCTTTGGATTTCTGATCCTTCCCGGATACAAGGCTAGGAGGGGGAAGAACTGTTCTGGCATGACGGGGCCTATCCCGATTCTCTGATTGACTGGAATTGCCCTCGGGCGGAGTGGGGAAAGCATCCTCCACAGCTTTTGACATAACTGCGGATATCTGTTGCTTGTTCATTCCCCTGGCTTTCAAAGCCTCTACTGCCCACAGCAGTTGTTCGATAGGGTCGGCATCTGCCTTCATCTTGCCTTTATCTCTGGTCTCGGCCTGGTTGAGGGTTTGGGTGGATATTGGTGCATCATTGCCATGGTTGGAGGCCGTCTCCGGTTGACCCAGTTCAATCACAATTCGCCCCAACAGCGGGGGCTCCTGAGGTACAAAGCTCCCGGCATATGGTGCGACTGGCGGTGAAGATGACATCCCATAGGCGAGATCCGCCACAGACCTCTGGAGATCTCCTATCATCCCCATTAGTTCAAAAGTAGTAGGCTCACGAGCCTGATATAGCTGAGGGGCCCAGACCGGGTGCGCAACCGGCGATCTGGGTGGATGCGGCATATCAACAGTAGTTTCGCTGTGTAGGGTGATTCCCTGATCCAACGCGGCCGCCATGACCACAATCTCTTCTGAATTCTGCGTCATGCTGAGACGCTAGCTATCCTGGATCAACTCTCTGATTTTCTGAACTGAAACGGGAAACAAGCAGTATTTCAGCCCCAAACAGATCAAACACGGGTGTAGCCGGACAACCGTACTCTACCACTGATCACTGTTCCCCCCAGAATTACTGTTCAAAACTGAACTGATACGCGCAGACATAACCGATTCTCAACAACACTGATACTAGTGCCCTCAGGCTTGATGCTCAAACTTTGCAAACTGATATATGCGTTCCCCTGCAGAGATACACTCTAAAAGCATATAGCAAGTAAATGAGAACCAATACACCCCTATGTTGGGGTAGGGTTTCCCTGTCCTATTTTGTCAGGAGCCAGGGTTTCACTACGCACGCAGCGGTTTCAAACAACCTATGATCGGGAAAGCAACCTGTCCTAGTTTGGAATGGTCACTACGGATCCGAATATGCACTAGGTCGAATGGTCAAAAAGGGTGCCCCGGTAAAACCGGGGTTTGTGTTCCCATGCTGTCAGAGCCCATAACCGGTCAGCCTTACGGTCATGCCTTGACAAGACAAGCCTCCGGCAAACCGTTCAGGAATGGCAGATGGCAAACACTGTGTTCCTAGGCGCACCAATGCACATGCAAGGCAAAGAAACACATAAATGAAATCAAAACAGGATATCACGAGTTCGAGTCAAGCTCTCTAAATTTCCCCAGCGGAGTCGCCAGAAACTGTAGCACGTCCGCGGGGGACCTCGCTACAGCTCGGACTCGATTTGTGTCACGGTTCTTAATCTGAACCAAAGAGTCCAACTCTGGCAAATCGTTTTGAGAAAAAAAACAATTTTTTTGAAAAAGAAGTGCCAAACATGGACTGCTTTGCCAGTTTTCAGAGTCGCCACCTAAATATTTTAAAATGGGGAAATTTAGGAAACCCTGACTCGGTGCCGAAGGCCACGTGTCCGTCATCACCAAAGTGATCTTGGCTCGGGAGCTTGGGTACGATCGGGGAAGGTCAGCTATGAGCACCCCCTCTCGCCCGGTCCGAAGACCGGGCTCTACTAACCGTGATATCCGATTTTGAAAACATTACATGTTCTTATTCCAATTATTAACCTAGAATTACTATGTTATGCGCACGGCAAACAAGTATAGACTAGATTGCCTAATTTGGAAATAAGTATTGCATATCCGTTTGTTTCGAAAATACTTTAGAATTTGCTACTCGCAAGTAGGCTAAAATACGGATTTCAATGAGTTTTCCAACTCAAGCAATCCAACCTCCACCCACAGGCGTTCAAACAGTTTATCTCACATAAGCACTTAGCTGCATGGTAAGCATACTGTCATGTCAACATTCACACGCATGCGAGATGCTAAAGCATAAACACTTACATCGTACTCCGTGCCAAAACAATAAACCAGTTAGCAAACATGCATGACCTAGTTCATGTTAGAATGACTAATGCATCTCAAGCAAGGATGTGATTTAGAGTAGGCTCGGCTAACCCTAAAATGGTATGTAAGGTGCAATCAGTTGATGCACGTATTCAATTTGGAAATTGAAAATACAATGCAGTTTGTATGATGTACCGAGCCCGATGCATGTCAACAAATGCATGAGTGCACGCATGCATAGCATAAGGTATGCTAAAATAAACGTGCCCTAATCTACCATCAAAGCAGGTAAATAAAAGGGAGAAAGAAGTGGGGGTTGGAAGACATACAAAGCACTCACCCACACTTATTACATATTTGCCCTCACTCGGAGGGACCGAATAAATAATACAAATTAATTAACTACACAAGCTAATTAAATATTACAAATTAACTAAATTAACCAAATAAATTAATTAATCTAATTAAAGCAGTAACCGCCTCGAGATGAGGGCCGGATGCAACGCATGCTCGGGACTTGCTCAGAATTGCACTGCCATGCTTAGACTGCCTCTGTTTTCCCTGCTCTGCCTTTCTGAAAACTGCCAAAGTCTCAGAACTACTTCTCAAGGCACTGGGGGATACCACCGGCTGAGGGGAAACACCACCGGCTGAAATATATGGCCGCCGGCACAAAATGAACTCATCGGCCGTCAATTGACTGCCGGTCGGCACTAAATACTGCCGGTCGGCACTGAATGTCTGCAGAACCTGCAACTCACAGCAGCAGAGGGCAAAATCTTGCATGGCAATGCAATTCAAGCAATTTATGCATCAAACACATTCCTTATCATGTTAATGACTCAAAGGAGGATGTGCATCGATTCTCGGACCACCAATCACGCATTTCCATGCATGATGGCCGAAGGAACCAAGTATGCAACTTTAATTTCAAATGCATGCAAACCAAATAAACATAAAAGGGTGCCAAACCTCCATCATGCTCATCTCAAGAGGCCAAGCATGCGCATTGATGTAATGCAATCCTAAACATGTTTGCTAACATGCAACATGGACAACGCGAGGCACTTATGTAAGCATACAAGCAAACATGTAAGGCAAGCATGCAAACCAAATAAAATGTGGACTTAAACATGATCTAGGCAACTCTAACTAGGCCTAAAATCAGTAGCCTAAATGCTAAGTATGAGAGCTAAGCACATATGCACACATACACATGTTAAGGCACACAACTTAGGCATTTAAACAAACCACTCTCAAGCATGCTTGAAAGGAGATTACATGGATGATTAGCATGCCACATGAGCTCTAAAATCATGTCAAGTGTGGTGCTAAACCAACTCAAAATAGACCAAACAAGGCATGCAAATGGTCCAAGACTCAAAGCAAGTCAATGAGGCATTGAACTATACTTATGCAAGACAATTATGGCATGCATTAAACAACTAAAAACAGGTTTTTAGCATGTTAAAACAAAGCCAAAAGGCTACTTAGATAGCATCTAAGAGACTTGAAACCAAAGGCATGCACAATGACCAAAACATGGAGCATTCAATACATGCTTTTAAAGCATTAAAGAGGCAACTAAGGCAAGCATACAAGCACACCAAAGGGACTGAAATGACATGCTAGATGGTTCCAAACCATCAGAATGAGGTAAGCAACACATGCTACACATGTATGCTCAAAGGCTAGCAAGCCTAAAATGCAAAGGGGCTATATAATGCATGCCAAGATCAACCCAAATGACTATGGACAGAGCTAAAACATGTCAAAATAAGCACAAAACATTCACAAATCTAAGCCTAAAACATGCTCAAATTAGGGCTAACAACCTAAGGCATGTTAGGGCAATACAAGGCATTACATGGCAACTATGCTAAGCATGTATAAGGGACCAAAACCAACACATAGCAATGTTAAATCATGATATCCTAAGCATGAATAACAGTCCATATATGCTCAACACACACTCAAGCACAATGCTCCCTCAAGAGGCAAAACTTGCCCTTTTCAAGGGCATCAATGAAAGGGGGTGCCCCCCTCCTTCTTAGGACTTTAAGGCATCATCTTCACCACTGAAATCCCTCAAGATTTCATTGGTGAAGAGACCCAAACACCAAAATCCCGGATCTCAACAAAATAGCACAAAATGAGGCCCTTTTCAAGACCTAAGGGTGGTCAAACCTCCCCAAAGCACAAAACACTCTTAATAAACAATAAAGAGGACTAAAAAACAGAACTTTTATATATTAATGACTAAGCACAAAAATAGTTCTAAGCTATGCAAAAATGGAGTGCAAAAATGGGGTAAAAAGGGGGAGTTTCTCACCCTTGTTGACCACCTTCACAAAGGTTGATGTTGTTGCTTCCTTGAGCTCAAATCCAGCCAAAAACCTCCAAGACAACCTCTTGGAACCTCAGAAACCAAGAAAAGGTGAAACACTAGGTGTTGATGTGCAATAGTATGAACAAATGCACCTAGAAAACTTAAGAGAGAGAGGTATAGAGATATGATATGTACCAATCCTAGACCTAAAACCAGAGCTCTCTCTGAGTTGTTTTCTCTCCAAAAATCCAACCGTAAAGCCAAGGGGGAAGGCCTCATCTTATAGAAGAGGCAATCTTGTAAGCTTAGTCACTAAGCAAAACAAGAAGTGCATCCCTCCATATGTATGGAGGGGAAGCCAAAGCCATACAGCTGTCTGAAAATATCTCCAAAAGCAGCTGAACAGTAGCCGGCTGGGCAAAAATGTCATTTTGACAAAATTGACTGCCGACCGGCACAAAAGAGTGCCGACCGGCACAATATAGTGCCGATGGCAACAAAAACCAGCCGGTGGCCTCTAGCCACTGCCGGTGGTGTGTGGGGATGCCTCAAAAGGCACCCCCCCTCCAAGGCAGAACATAAGTGTTTGGTGCAAAACCAAACACAAAACAATCGAGTTCGGAGATCCTGAGGCAAGGCGCGTAGCCGAGAACTCCGGGAACTCCAAACGAACACAAACATGGATAATCACCGAGTGTTCAAACGGTGACGTCCAAGTCTTGAGGACGGTCAAAAATGGGGTGTCTACAAATGCCTCTGCTCAAATTTCATAATTTATCAAGGTCGTTTACTATTTTTCAACCTGTACAAATCAATACAATATACACTATAACAATCATCTCATAATTAAATTCTTTGTACCTTAACTCCACCACTTCGGCCCATCACTTCCGGCCTATACATATATTCCATGTGCCTCCTGTATATCTAACACAGCTTCGAAGCCAAACTTGCACGGAGATATCGTCCCGAGTTTGACCCACACTTCCCGAATGGTTAGCATATACATACGCGCGTAAATCAAAGCACTCATCTTCTCATGAGAATGAGGCAACAATATATATTTACATAACATCTCACTTATGAGAATAAACAAGTTTGGCATGATTGAAAAAAGACAAAAAGTCAAAAAGTCACTATCCTATTTAAGTCACATCATCTTATTTAAGTCACATCATCTCTCTAACACATCACTTCAAATCCAACTCAAACCCAACCCATATTTAATAAAAAGTCAAAAAGTACACTTATTTAGATCATCCCAAACAACCCCATAATAATGCCAAGCCTAAGGCATTCAAATAAATCTCATAATCCTCACCTTTTTTTTTTTATACACTCTTTCTCCCAACACTCAAATAAAATAATAATCCATGGAGTCATGGTGGAGTGTAAGGAATTTATCTATGAGTTTCTAATTTATTTTAATTTCATATATCCATGAGGGTGATTATAACAATAAAATAAATCCATATAAAAATTCTAAACCTGACATACACAACTAATCAAAATAATTAAAATCAATAAATCATCTAAAAACCCCAAACCTTACATACACAACTAATCAAAATAATTAAAATCAATTAAACATCTAAAAACTCTAAACCTTACATACACAACTAATCAAAATAATTAAAAACAATCAATCATCTACATACAAATATGAAATTAATTCAACATCAAATAAATAAAAATAAATAAATAAAAACAACGAATTAAACATAAATCAAGAAAAATGAGTTTTGTACTCCCAATATTCTTTTAAAAATCAAAAAATTATTTGATGAATTAATAGAACCACCCAAATAAAATCCTAATATTTTTTCCCCTTTCCTCTTCTTCCACGTCGTCTCTCTTTTCTCTCTCTCTCTCTCTGTCCCGCCTTTCCTCTGCGCCTCTGATTCCCTCTTTTTTTCTTCTTTAATCGATAACCTAATCACTTATTATATTATTCTATAACTTAATCACTTATTATATTATTATATAACTACATTATTATATAACCTAATAGTTGTTATATTATATAATATAAATACAACATAATTAAAACATAAATAAATACAATATATATTTTATCAATATATAAAATATTTTTTTTAAACAATATAAATATATCAATATTTAAATTAATTACCTATAATTAAATAACACATTAAATTAATTAAATACCACATTAAATTCTCATGTAACCACACAATTAATAAAGCCAAAAATAAATAAAGTAATAATAATCATAATAATAATAAATAATGACTTACGAAAAATCCGGATCGCTACAGTTAGGCTAGAAAAAATTAGGTTTTCATTCAAAGGGAGTGCAAGGTTTAGGTTTTAAAGTTTGAAATCGAATCATTCTGCTGAATAATTGAACTATTGTACAGCATAACATTTCATCATTGAGTGTTCAGCGTGAGGCGCCCAAGTCTTAAGGGCGGTCAAAATGGGGTGTCTACAGAGATCCATATCTAAATTCTTATCTTCTTTATTTTTGTGTGATTTTTATTTTTATTTTTTTCAATTTATTTTAAATGGAGTTGTAGATTTCTATTTTTTTTTTAAATTTAATTTATCTATGGTTTCTATTTGTTTTTAATTATTATTATTTAGGTAAGTTATGATGCGCGTTAAATATGTGATAGATATGTGAGTTTTATTAATTTAAAATATGATAGTGGGAGATATTTTCAAATCAGATTTGTTTACATAGACTTTATAGATTTTTAAAATTTAAAATTAGATATTGAGAGGTAAAAGAAATATTTTAACTGAATAAATAAAAATCAAATTTATTAATTTTATTTGTTTGTATTTTTTTTTTTGTTATGTTATAATATAATATATAAGATATAGATTAGATACCCACAACTTTCATGAAAATTATTATCTGATTTTTTGAATGAGAGAAAATAAATGCAAGTTTTAATATTTTTTTAAAAAAAAAATTGGTGAGAAAGATTATGATGGAGAGATTATGAAATATTTTTGTTATCTTCCCATTTGAAATTCATAAATTAATGAATAATTATTATTTCTAAAATAATTAAATAAATAAATTAGCCAATAGGTTTTTTCTAATCTATTTTATAAATTGAAAAATCAATAATTTTAGAATGAGAGTTTGGAGCTCTTAAGAGGCTTCTCATTAGAAATTTCATTTTCCTTATATAATATATAGATAGATGACAATGAAATATAAAAAATTTCATACCTATTTTTTTAACTTCAATTTTATGGTCTTTATTGAAGAAAACAAAATCTGATCAAAATTCTTGTCGCAGAACAGACATAGATACTTCGATGGCAACCATAATTACCAATAAACTTCTCCTCCGCCATCAGCAGAGAAAGAGAATCATATAAGGAAAAAAAATAAAATTGAAAAACAAATAAATTTATGGAGTGGAAGAATGTTACCTCCAACAACTTAGACTTCACCTAACCCAATCCATTAGCTCCTCCGCCAGTGCCCGTGAAGTATAGGAGTTGGGATGACTAATTAGATTATTCTTTAAATAAGACTTAAAAATTGATTAATTTATCCCATTAACTGATTTAAAATTTTGATAGATATACATTAGAAAAATAGATAATTATATTACTAAATCATAATTTAAATTTAGATATTGTCATATTTTTTGAGATTTATATCTAAATTCTTATCTTTTTTTATTTTTGTGTGGTTTCGATTTGGTTTTTTTTTTTTTCAATTTATTTAAGATGGAGTTGTGAGTTTCTATTTTTTTTTTAATTTCCTTTATTTGTGGTTTCTATTTCTTTTTAATTATTATTATTTAGATAAGTTATGGATACGTGATAGACATGTGAGTTTTATTGATTTAAAGTATGATGGTGAAAATATTTTCAAATTAGATTTATTTAGATAAATTTTAAAGATTTTTAAAATTTAAAATTGGATATTGAGATGCAAAAGAAAGATTTTAACTGAATAAATAAAAATCAAATTTATTAATTTTATCTGTTTGTATATCTGTTTTTTAGATTTTTTTTGTTATGTTATAATATAATATATAAGATATAGATAAATATCCACAACTTTCATGAAATATATTATCTAATTTTTCGAGAAAGAAAGAAGGAATACAAGTTTTAATATTTTGTTTTTGGAAATCGATGAGAGAGAATAGGATGGAGAGATTATGAAATATTTTTTTTATCTTTCCATTTGAAATCCATAAATTAAGGAATAATTATTTATCAAATAATTAAATAAATAAATCAGTCAATAGTTTTTTTTTAAATCTATTTATAAATTGAAAAATCAATAATTTTAGAAACTTGATTAATTTGTCTCATTAAGTGATTTAAAATTTTGATAGATATACATCAAAAAAATAGATAATTATATTGCTAAATCATAATTCAAATTTAGATATTATTATATCTTTTTGAGATCCATATCTAAATTCTTATTTTCTTTATTTTTGTGTGGTTTCTATTTGTTTTTTTTTTAAATTTATTTTAGATGGAGTTGTGGATTTATATTTTTTTAAAAATTTCATTTATCTGTGGTTTTTATTTATTTTTAATTATTATTATTTAGGTAAGTTATGATGCGAGTTAAATATGTGATAGATATGTGAGTTTTATTGATTTAAAGTATGATACTGAGAGATATTTTCAAATCAGATTTGTTTAGATAGACTTTATAGATTTTTAAAATTTGAAATTGGATATTGAGATGCAAAAGAAATATTTTAACTAAATAAATAAAAATTAAATTTATTAATTTTATCTGTTTGTATATTTGATTTTTAATTATTTTTTGTTATGTTATAATATAATATATTAGATATAGATAGATACCTACAACTTTCATAAAAAATATTATTTGATTTTTTGGAGGAGAGAAAATGAATGTAAGTTTTAATATTTTTTTAAAAAAAAATTGGTGAGGGATTATGACAGAGAGATTATGAAATATTTTTTTTTATCTTCTCATTTGAAATCCATAAATTAATGAGTAATTATTATATCTAAAATAATTAAATAAATAAATTAGCCAATAGGTTTTTTTAATCTATTTTATAAATTGAAAAATCAATAATTTTAGAATGAGAGTTTGAAGCTCTTAGGAGACTGCTGATTAGAAACCCATTTTTTCTTATATAATATATAGATAGATAGATACGTATAGATATTTATATTTGTTTTAGATATTTTTTTAATATACAAATTATTTTTTTAAAATTTTTTTATAAAAATAATTTAACAATTTCATCACTAATCATAGTGTATGAAAAAAGTTAAAAATGGTGTTACAGTAACTGTGAGAGAAGTCAAAAAGGCTTGTAGATTAGGAGAAGTCAATAAATGTTGAGATTAATTTTTTTTTAAAATTCAAATATTAGAAAATTAAGATTGAGATATTGGAACTCTTACAAGGCTTATGGGCTAGAAATCTCATTTTCCTTATATAATATATAAATTATTCTTATACTATTATATTTTTTTAAATTACACCCACATTATTTGTGAGACTCGCTAGTGCGTGTGTATATATATATATATTAGTGGGTGGCACACGCAATGCATGTGCATTTCAAATAGGTAAGCATAAAAACAAATAATGAAGAAATTAATATCGTAATATGTATACTGTCTAAATGGTAAGAGCATTCTTAATGGAATCCAATGTCTTAGGTTTAAATCTTACTCATGTTTTTAAATAATATTATTTTATTTTAAGATAGGAAAATTTGTCACGTGACAAAAAGAAAATCACCATATTATTAAACACCCAATCAAGTGCTCACATATATAATATAATAGAATAATATTATATGTATCAATTAATGTAATTTATATAATAAATGTGATCAATAATAATATCATAACACTAATTAATGCACTAATATATATATTAATTGATGCAGGTGACACCACCGAATATAATAATAGTATGTTTCCCTAATTTTTTTGGGCCCAAAATCCATATTGGTTCATCTTTTGCCGAAAATCCATATTGGTTCATTAACGAGTTCTGTCTTCCTTCTCTTTCTCTATCTCTCGGTCATCAATCGCCAGCGGCACCACCGATTGACCCTCCTTCTCCAGCGGATCTCTCTCTCTCTCTCTCAAATTGGTTGACATTTTAATTAGAGGTACAACAAGGGATTAATGGTATATAATCTATATGGGGTACTTACTGAGGAGGATTTGATTTCTTCTGCTTACTAGAACTATTGTGAACTAAAGAAAAAACAGAGCAATGCTAGTTTAGGTTGATTGAGGAAACCCCCTCCTATTACCAACAAATTAGGGGGAGAAGCCTCCTATGCGGTGTTTGATTGGAAATTTGAGGAGGGGAAATGGAAAAGTAGGGGAAATGTGAATAAAATATATATATATATATTTTATCTAATATTACCCATATGTTTTTTTTCCTTTCCAAATCGTTTCTCAAATCTTCCAACAAAAAAGTCTACCTCAACTCAACTACTTGGACTCCAATTCTCACTAAATTTCCCTACAAACTAAGACCACCTGTTACAGATAAACTGCATTTATTTGTCTTGGAAAATCAAAGAAAACAAACCACTCACATAACACTACCGTATCTGTATGTATGTATGGATGTGCATCTATCATCTTATCTATCTATCTATCTACCTTGCATAATAATATAAGAATGTAGTGGGTGCTCATTAGCCTCCACTTCCTACTTTTTTTTCTTTATTTTATTTTATTTATTTATAAATTCTAAAATTTTAAAAATTACGCCATGCTCCCAACCCACTCCCCCCACCCTTCACTTCCCTTTTAAATAAAAAAACTCTTTCTTTTATCTGATTTTCATTTGATCTCACACCAAATCTTTGCTTTCTCACTTTCTTGTAAAATTAAAACTCCCTTTGTCATGCTTGCAGATTTAAACGTTTATGAATACAAAACTGAATTTGATGATAATATTCTCTTAGATTTAATAGTTATCCAAATACAACATTGAATTTGATGACTAATGCTTGAATTTCATGATAATATGCTCTTAGATCTTATAGTTATCCAAATATAAAATTGAACAGGGTTGATATTTATTTAAAGACACCACTTACTCTCTCTCTCTCTCTCTCTCTCTCTCTCCTTGCTTTCTTTTTTGTTTTTCAGCCAGTCCATTAGAGAGTGGTGGAATTGAATGGAAGACCTTTTTTTTTTTTTGGTTTTTGATTGATGGGTGTTGAGTAATTGGTTTTTTTTGTCTTCTTCTTTAGGTTAGAGAAAAAAGGCAAATTCTTTAAATTATTTCCCAAATTGTATACAAGATTCCAGTCTCAATAGTGCTATATGGCTTTCTTCGTAGATACTTCAAATATATGTGTGATTAATGATGCATTGTAGTTAGATGGAGAAGTCATTCCATTTTTCGTTCTTCATTAATAAATTGGATGCTTCTAGCTGCATGTCTAATTTCTTTCAACCATTCAAAATTTTCATGAAAGTAAAATAAGGTGTAATAATATTAATATTATTTCAAGTTTAGAAAAGTTGGGGTTTTGGTGGTAATGCGGTGGGCAGTTTGATTACTTATCTAATTAATAAAAAATACATAGGGTAAATCTTTGCTTTCTATCTATGAAGACGGACACGGACACGGACACGGAAACGGACACGAGACACGGGATACGACAATTTTTAAAAAATGGAGACACGGACACTGCAGGAGACACGGCCAATTTTTTAATTTTTTTATAAATATTTTTTTTAATACACATTAATTATTTTATTTATTTATTATATTTTTTAAATAATGTGTTCAATTAATTTTTTTATTTTATTTTACCTATATGTGTTTATTTATTTATTTTATTTATATGTATAAGTATATATTATCTTATAAAATGTATTATATATTATCTTGAATAACTATTATTACATATAGTATATTATCTTTTGAGATGGTCAACGAAACATTTCAGTTTGATAATAACTATTAATACATATATGGCATGTTTGATTAGGTGGATTAGAGTATGGAATTGAGATTATTAATCCGCGGGCCTAATTATTCTATGTTTGTTTTAACATTTTGGTTTAAGATTATTAATCCAATGGATAATTAATTCAATAAATTTGTAAGATTATTAATAATGGGGTAAGTGTAGAATTATTAATCTAATAAATATTAATCTAATAGAATAATAAATACCACACTAATTTAATAAAATTATTAATACTTCATTATTAATCTTGTGAATCAAACATAGTATATTTTTTTGTTACAGAACTATAGTATATTATATTTTGAGATGGTCAACGAAACATTTGAGGTTGAGAGAGAGAGAGAGAGAGAGAGAGAGGGGTAGACGAAAGGGGGGGAAAGAAGAGAGGCAGACGAAAGGTGAAAAAAGAAGAAGAAGAAGAAGAGAGGGAGAGAGACAAGGTGAGGCGAGCCAGACAAGGGAGAAGAGAGAGATGAGAGGCGAGCCAGAGAAGAGAGAGAATAGAGACGTACTAGGTCAAGAAGTGATGGAAGATAACTGGAGATAGAGATCGACTGGAGATGGAGATGGAGATCGATCGATCGAGATGGACAGGAACAGGTTTGCACTGCTCTCTTTTTCTTCTTCTGATTTTGGATTTAGCTCTCTTCTCCTCTTTCTTCGAATTAGGGTTTTCTGTTTTGTTTCCCTTGCCATGTCTTCTTGCTATGTGCCGCCGTGTCCCAAAAAATAAAATTAGTTAAAAGGGACAAGCCAAATGGCGTGTCCCGTACGTGTACCCGTATCCGACATTGCCACGACTTCCATTTTGGCGTGTCCATGCTTCATAGCTTCTTATTATCTTTCAACAAAAAGAAGGTAAAAACAAGAACTTTCCTGCTAATTGTATTAGGCTTTCTAAATACTGGAGAAAGATCCCTATGCTTTTCTTTTCAAAAATGAGAAGAAAACAATTGTCAATTTGTAAAATAAATTCATTTTTTTGTTTAGTTACCTATAAAAATGATTACATATAATGGATGATGGGAACATTTTTTGGTTGGTCTTGGGGCCCCACGTGGCCATGCCCCAATCACAAACCCTCATGCTCTCTCATATTTCCCAATCACCCAATATAAAATTGTGGACCCCACCCCATTCACCAATCACAAGCGCCACGTGGTGTTGCCCTTGGGCCAACCTTTAACTTCTCGGATGATGGGGTATTCTTTGATGATGATTGAGTATTTTGGCCTTTAGTTATTTTATTTTATTTTATTGGTAAATTAGGTTTTTAGGGTTATTATTATTATTTTTTTGAAACTGTTTAGCTTTCCCCCTCCCTTCTTCTAGCTGGATTGTGTAGTGGCCAATTGTTGAACTTCCATAGTTAGGAGGCAATTTTTTAGGAGTTGTCTTAAACTACCACAGTACTCTTTGAATGTGTAGCTAACTATTTATTCCTATTTGTTAATTGGAAAAAGATTGAGAACTCTAAAAAGTCTCCTAATGTACCCATAATGACATGACATGTAATGTGTCACTTTTTTATTTGTCATAAATTCAATCATGTAAGAACATCTCCATCAAACTAGCTATTTTGATTTTTAGCTAAAATAGTGAGTAAATCATCAAATTTCGACTCCATCAAACTAGTTATAGAATTAGCTACTTTAGTTTTGGTGGTTTTGGTTCAACAAATGTAGCTGGTAGTTAATATTTTATTTTTGATATTTTCGAGTTACTTGTGTTGAGTTTATAAAAGATAAATTTTAAATTAAAAAAAATAGACAGTTTGTTGGAGAGTATTAAAAAATTGTACAATCAAAAAAGAAAAATATAAATTTTAAGCTAAAATATAACAAAAATTTAACTAATTTAATGGAGAAGCTCTAGGGCCAACTCACTTGCCAAGTCATTGTGGGTGAATTGTGCTTTTCTAGCATTTCTCTTGTTAATTTTAGAAAAGAAAATGCTATTCTACCAAAATTTCTACATAGAATTTTGCACTTGAATAATGTGTTAGTGTCATTTGTGTAATTGAAGGCACTTCAATGAACTCTTCCTTCTAAAGTGATACTCAAAACCTAGCCAAGTCATTATGTATAAATTTCAATATCAATTTTCTATTAGTATATCATTACTTTTCTTATTTCCTAACTTCTCACTCTTTGTGTGAACATACATACATTTATAAATAAAAATACTAATAATTGTTCCATACAAACAATGTCAAATCTCATTTAGAATTGTGATTGCTAAGTATTGTGATGCAATTTTCATAGGCAAAGTTCAGAAAATAAGACAATGGACAAGAGATACTCTTCAAAAAAAAAAGAAAAAGAAAAAAGACAATGGATAAGAGTTGGATCGATTTACCAACTAGGATGTTAAGGGAGTACTTGAATGGGATTGATAGATTCCTTGAGTTTGCATACACCGATAGGCTTGAAGGTTCATTCATTAGTTGTCTTTGTAGGATTGGTGAGAATCGCTATAACTTTTCTTGAGAAATTGTGAAGGATCATCTTTATAGTAATGGTTTTTTTTTAATAAGTATAAAGATTGGACTAATCATGGAGAATTATACGGTCCTTTTCATGGTAATATAGATATTGAGAAAAGCATAGTAGAACATAGTAGAACATCATCGATTTTCAGTAAAGCATAGTAGAACATCATCCCCATCTTCTTATGAGAAGGATTTTTGTGAATTGATAAATATATATACCAGAAAGAAAAGGCCTGATAAAAAGAAGCATAATGTGATGTTACAAGATCTAGAGCCTGATTCAGACAGCTCCAGTAACACGTCAGATGATAGCGTATTTGAGGCAGATAGAATGTCCCAGAGTTTTCTGGACACTATTGTGGATGATTCCTTTTCTGAAAATGATGATGATGTAAGTTCATCAAAGGCAAATCAGTCAACTGCTTCAAATGAGAAAAAGTTGTCGGTTGAATATCTGGAAGATGAGTGTGATCTTTTAATGGGTGCAGATGAATTGGATGGTAATATTTCTTCAACTTTTCTAGAATTTTCTTCTGTTGTTTGATGTTGTATTTGTCGGCCTTAAATATATATAATTTCTCTTATGGAAAATGATATTTATCACCAGATGTATTTCACCTCCCACATGTATCCATACAATAAACTGCATGTGTATGCGTTGGGCCCACCATAGTTAAAAAATAATTTGACCCACCATGACAAATGGGAAACCACTGGAGGTGAAGTGTTTTGATGATATGTAACAGTCCTCTTTGTCTAAATATAGATATTGAAACTTTGGTGGATTCAAATGCTGGGGATGCAATGGTTGGAATGATAAATGAGACTCTAAGAAATTCATATGTACGTATAAGTGTTGAGAACGATGATCACATTGCAAATGATCTCCGGACAGGACCAAATGAAGGAACTTCAAAGCATTTGAAATTTTTGGGCGATGCACAAAGTGAATTATATTTGAGGTGTAAAAAATTCACATTGTTGTTAGAATTTTACATATGAAGGTGATCAATAGGTGGATGGACAAGTTAGTTGACATGTTACTTGAGTTGTTGAATGACGCTTTCCCTAAAGGTGTGAAGTTTCCGAGTTCATACGATGTGGTTCAGAAGGTAACTGATGATTTGGGCTTTATGTATGAGATTTGAGATGCATACCCCATTAGTTGTATGTTATTCAGGAATGACTGTGTAAAGTTTGATGAATGTGTTGTTTGCAAGAGTTCTAGATGCAAGCAAAATCGTCACAGAAGTTTATGCCAAAAAAAATAAAAATAAATTTAGCAATGGCAATTTAGCAGATGCAAACAAACATGATTTCTATTAAGGAAAATAATAGATTGATGCTAAAACAGATGCTAAAATCAGTTTTTATAATGTATTTGCGTCAGCAAAAAAGATAAGTCCATGCTTGGATTTTACATATATTTAATTTCTAATAACATAAAGGAAACGTTCTAAATGAGACTGATTTAAATTAAAATTTCAAATGAAACTTTCTTATAATTTTTTTTTCTTCTTGTTTTTGGAAAGACTTTTCTATCACCAAAAAGTTTTTCCTCTCAAATCTAAATTATGTATGCTCAAGGTCATATTTTGATATGATTCATTTCTCAATTATTACTAAAATTTGACCATATTAGCATGACCCTAATATTTGAACATTAGTTCTACATGAAATTATGAGTCTGCTACAATCACATAGAACATAATGAAAAAATTGAGTGTTTGATGTACAAAAATAAAACTCAGTGTTTTAACACATGACTGCGTGTGAACACATGCACTAACAATTCGACCAAAAAAAAGGGCAAATTACATCAATAGTCCCTAATGTTTCCCTCTTGTGTCAGTTTGATCCTTGTCATTTCAATTTTTCAATATAAGTCAAATCTATGTTACCTGGAACGTGGGTCGTTTTGGTACATGGAACAGGAACGGGATACGGCATATGCTCTAAATGTGGTGTGGTAGGGGTAGACTCGTATATATAAGGTACTTCTAGAGTAATTTTCTTTTAACTATTAGATATTCAATATATATATATATATTCATTTTTGATTTTTTGTCTTGTCAAAACTTGAGTTATCTTAGATTTAGTTCATTGTATTTGATTTTTTTTTCCTTCTAATGTCACATTTAAGGAAATATATTAGAAAAAAACTTTTGGAATTGCTTTGGATCACTAAATTTACCATTTTGGAACAAAAGTGTATCATGTTTCGGAACATGTGTGCCAATACGTAATTTGCTAGGGAATTAGCGTTTGCTAGGGAATTAGCGTTTTCTAGTAACACAATGTCAAGTAAGGACAATAGTTAACTTCATCCAAATTTTAGATAGAAAGTGGTCATGTGCAGTGCACATGACACTCTTTTAAGGGAAATAATGTCATTTTGCTCCTTTTTCTAATCCAACTCACTTAGTTAACTCGACATTGATTCAACTCATCTTTACCACGTTCATCGATCCCACTAGGCCACCACCATTGCCACCAACTATCACCACCTACTGGATACCACTAGTTGTTAGTCTACCATCTTTGTCCTTCTATCCATTCATTTCTCTCTCAAATTGCCAGAGGTGTAAGATCTGCCACAGTTAAGTTGACCCAATCTACAACCATAAAACCACTTTTCACAAATTGGCTAATGGGTGTTTTGTATGTATGTAATGGGTATTTATGTAATAGGTCTTGTGCGTATGTAATGGGTATTCATATAATAATGGGTCTCCATGAGTATTTATGTAATAGGTCTTGTATGCTACGTTACATGGACTTGGGTACGAATGTCGGGTGCGGGTATGTATCTAGGGGTTGGACTCGTCAAATCCCCAAATAAGGGATACGTTGGTATGTCTAAAAAATACCCAAAAATTAGATATATGTACGTGGATATGGCTAAACAAAAATTAGTAAATGCATTTAAATTGTAAAATAAAATTAACTCTAAAATTATGTGCCAACAAAATAGATAATTCATAAAACAACTACCAAATGTAACTTCATTACATGCCACAAAAATAAATTATCTAAAAAAAGTATATCAAAATAAATTATCCAAAAAACATAATATCCCAAAAGGTTCATGCATATAGTTATTGAAATGAAAAAACACAATTTCTTTGAAGTCTTCTACTCCTAGATTAAGAATAGATGACTACAAAGAAACTAGTTGACTGTCACCCTTCTTTAATTGGTTGAATCTTCAGGAGCAAGTTGATGAATTTCATAATCATCATCAAAAGTCATTGTTTGCATCTCCGGATCATCAAGGGAAAGTTGTGCTAGCTCCATCATTTCACGCCTTTCTATATCAAACAAATCTCCACCTTTAAGGGGAAAAAAACATACAAAAATCATTTTTGGCAGGTCATAAATAATGCTTGCATTACTATTTATTTCATTGAAAGTAAGCGAACTTACATATGTCCCAATATTTTGTGGGTCCTTCTTTATACTCCTTGCTCTTCCTTGACAATAGGCGAAGATTGCAATGCACAAAGACTAGGTCTTCAGCTCTGCTTGTCGCTAGTCGATTTCTCTTAATGCTTTGAATTAGAGAATATGTACTCCAATTTCTCTCGCAACAAGAGGAAGATGTTGGCTGCACAAGCAATTTAAAAGCCAATGCTTGTATTAATGGTGTGGAAACACCATGATTGGCCCACCATGAAAGGTTTCTCAAACATTCTTGCATCAATGACATGAGGCTGGTTGAAATAATCTGACCCACTAGAAAAGGCTCCATATTCAGTATAAATTTTCTATAAATCAGTTTGATTAGGAAACAACCTCTTCAAACATTTGCTTCTATTCATGGAGACTTCATGATCCTCATGTGGTGATATTCGTGGAACTCTATTACTACCATCTTGGAGCCAAGCATGAAAGGGGTATTACTTTTGGAATCAGTGAATGCGCCATACAATGTCAAGGGGTATTACTTTTTTGTTCCACCTACTCTCCAAAATTTGGTGAATGACATTAAATAAGGTTGATTGACCAACAATTATGTCTATCCCTTCATGGTCAAAGATGATTTTTTTTCACATTTTCAATCATGGTATCGCACATGTCATGTACTAGATGTAAAACTGGAGAGTCTGTGTCTGCTTGCCTTAACATGTCAATGATAGGTTTAGGAAAGCTTATAAGGTAATCTATGTTGTCCCATCATGAGTTATCCACAATGCATTGTTTGACTTGTTGAAGGAAACTGGGATGCTTGGGTGCAAGGCCTGTGACACTCTACTGGAACCCAATAAGAAATTGGGAGATGATGAAGGAGGAGCAGCTGTTGATAGGGGGAGTTATTAGTGATTAGTGGGTAAGCTCATTTACCTGTCTCACTCCCATCCTGATATTGCTGTTGCTAGTGTGGTTAGCTAGTTTATGCATGGTCCTTGTCAGATTCACTTCGAGGCTGTCATGAAAATTTTGAGGTACTTGAAGTCTGCTCCTGGTAAGGGTCTTTATTTTTCAAAGTATGACCATCTTCGTGTGGAAGCCTATATAGATGCTGACTAGGCTGGATCAGTAACTAATAGGAGATCGACTTCAGGGTATTGAACCTTTGTTGGAGGCAACCTAGTTACTTGAAGTAGCAAGAAACAGAACATGGTTGCCAGGTCAAGTGCAGAAGCTGAGTTTAGAGCTATGGCACAAGGGGTGTGTGAGCTCTTATGGATCAAGTTATTGTTGAGTGATCTAGGTATTGATCAGACGGACTCCATGTAGTTATATTGTGATAACAAGGCAGCTATCAACATTGCTCACAATCTAGTTTAACATGACAGAACAAAGTATGTTGAGATTGATCGCCACTTCATTAAGGAGAAACTCACTAGTGGCACAATATGTACTCCCTTTGTGTAGTCTGGTGAACAACTTGCTGACATCCTCACCAAGGGAGTTGGGAGTAAGCCCTTTCATGGCATTCTAGGCAAGCTGGGCATGAGAGATATCTTTGCACCAGCTTAAGGGGAAGTGTCAGAATGATATATTATTATTTGGGTTATTATTTTGTAATTATTCTATGCCTTAGGGCTCTCTTGTAATTATTGATCTTCATTAATATAAATAGGGGATGATATCCTAATCATTCCCTAATCTTGGTAATTTCTAAATTTATCACTTTAATCTCAGCCACACTATTGCCGTCTTCTCTATAAATTTTCTAGTTTGCATCCATCACCATTTTCTCAAGGGATGTCTTAACTTCCCTTAAATGTAATGCCATGATGATGTTGGATGCAAACCTGGTTTCTGCCACACTTAACAATCTCAAACTAGTATATTCATTAAAAATTGACAATGCCATGCTATGGTTGAGAATAAAATTGCGAATATTTTTCGCCATGAGTCATCCACAATGCAGAATATTCTCAATTTTATGGTGCAAAATATTCGCAATTTTATTCTCAACCATAGCATGACATTGTCTATTTTTAATGAATATTCTAGTTTGAGATTGTTAAGTGTGGTAGAAACCAGGTTTGCATCCAACATCATCGTGGCTTTATGTTTAAGGGAAGTTAGGGCATCCCTTGAGAAAATGGTGATGGATGCAAACTGGAAAACTTATAGAGAAGACGGCAATAGTGTGGCTGAGATTGAAACTCGTGAGGTAAAACAATACATTGTGGATGACTCATGGTGGGACAACATAGATTACCTTATAAGCTTTACTAAACCTATCATTGGCATGTCAAGGCATGCAGACACAGACTCTTTAGTTTTACATCTAGTAGATAACATGTGCGATACCATGATTGAAAATGTGAAAAAAAATCATCTTTGACCATGAAGGGATAGACATAATTGTTGGTCAATCAACATTCTTTAATGTCATTCACCAAATTTTGGAGACTAGATGGAACAAAAAAGTAATACCCCTTTACATTGTATGGCGCATTCATTGGTTCCAGAAGTAATATCCCTTTCATGCTTGGCTCCAAGATGGTAGTAATGAAGTTCCACGAATATCACCACATGAGGATCATGAAGTCTCCATGAATAGAAGCAAATGTTTGAAGAGGTTGTTTACCAATCAAACTGATTTACGGAAAGTTTATGCTGAATATGGAGCCTTTTCTAGTGGGTTAGATTATTTCAATCAGTCTCGTGTCATTGATGCAAGAATGTTTGAGAAAACCTCTTTCATGGTGGGCCAATCATGGTGCTTCCACACCATTAATGCAAGCATTGGCTTTTAAATTGCTTGTGTAGCCAGCATCTTCCTCTTGTTGCAAGAGAAATTGGAGTACATATTCTCTAATTCAAAGCGTTAAAAGAAATCGACTAGTGACAAGCAGAGCTGAAGACCTAGTGTTTGTGCATTACAATCTTCGCCTATTGTCAAGGAAGAGCAAGGAGTATAGAGAAGGACCCACAAAATATTGGGACATATGTAAGTTCACTCACTTTCAATGAAATAAATAGTAATGCAAGTATTATTTATGACCTGCCGAAAATGATTTTTGTATGTTTTTTTCCCCTTAAAGGTGGAGATTTGTTTGATATAGAAGGGCGTGAAATGATGGAGCTAGCACAACTTTCCCTTGATGATCCGTAGATGCAAACAATGATTTTTGATGATGATAATGAAAGTCAGCAACTTGTTCCTAAAGATTCAACCAATTGAAGAAGGGTGTTAGTCAACTAGTTTCTTTGTAGTCATCTATTCTTAGTCTAGGGGTAGAAGACTTCAAAGAAATTGTGTTTTTTCATTTCAAGAATTATATGCATGAACCTTTTGGGATATTGGCCCCGCTTGGTAGAGCTATGGGAAAGTGATTATAACTTATAATCTAACAGCTTATAGCTTATAGCTGTGAACATAAGCTGATTTTTGACTTATAAATTAAGCTTCTCCTTCCCCACTCAAAGAATAAGTTGATTTTTGACTTACAAAAAGCTATAAGCTGTATTGTTAAGCTAAACCAAACACATCAAAATAGCTTAAATTAAGCTAAAAGCTGGAATAAGCTGGAAATAAGCCCTACCAAATAGGGCCATTATGTTTTTTGGATAATTTATTTTGGTATATTTTTTTGGATAATTTATTTTTGTGGCATTTAATGAAGTTACATTTGGTAGTTGTTTATGAATTATCTATTTTGTTGGCACATAACTTTAGAGTGAATTTTATTTTACAATTTAAATGTATTTACTAATTTTTGTTTAGCCGTATCCATGTACTCGTATTTAATTTTTGAGTACTTTTTAGACGTACCCATGTATCCCTCATTTAGGGATTTGATGAATCTGACTCCTAGATGCATATCCGCACCCGACACTCGTACCCGAGTCCGTGTAACGTAGGACACCACATGGGATGAAACCCAAGGATTAGTACGGTTAATAAGATATGATGATGCCAAATTCAAGTGGCATTATCATTTAATTTGAAATTCTAGTTGAAAATGAGGCACTCTTATCACATGGATGACACTCTATAAATATGAGGATCATCACACAAGAGAAGGGATCGAAAATCAATAGAAAAAATCAAAGGATCAGGAATCAGAAATGAGAGAGAGAGAGAGAGAGAGAGAAATCACAAGTAAAAGAAGTTTGCATAAGGAAGAAGAAGAGAAATAGGGAGAACTCAAGAGCTTACGCTACAAACGGATAATGGCGATCAATAGCTAAAGGGTTCCAGGCCCAAGAATTGTACTTTGTATTCAAGGGTTCAAGCCCACAACAATTTCAATAAAATATTTCTTTTCCTTAAATTGTTTGCTGTTAATTTTTTTCTTCATTAATCGGATGTTTAATTTAATTAAAATGTGTAATTAGCGATCTGGCATACAGATCGGAAATAGGAACCTACTATTCAAATTAGCAACATTGTTTAGTCTAAAAAACTAAATAGTGGACATTTGTGACATGAACTTTGAAATGTGTTGAAACACTCATGTTTCAAAATTTGTGTCTACAAGGACAAAGTTAGGATTACTGAAGGTACTGCCTCTTATGTTGTTGGGAAAGGTTTAATCCATGCCATACCTATTCTACCTTTATCTTCAGTTTTACATGTCCCAAACTTCTTTGTTAATCTTTTGCCATTGAGTCGTCTTACTCGGAACTTGAATTGTAGTGTGACTTTTTCTCATATTCATTGTATTTTTCAGGACTTTATCATGAGGAGGACGATTGGTAGTGGTAGAGTAGAGAATGGTCTCTATATCCTGGATCAGGCAGACATATTGGCTCATCATTCCATCTAGTTTCCGACCACCAGATAGGACATTTGGTTATGGCATCAGTGTCTTGGACATCCCTCTTTTTTGTTACTTAAGCATTTATTTCCTTCGTTTTTTAGGAACACTAACGTTTCTGAGTTTAATTGTGGGTCTTGTCAACTTGGCAAACAACATAGAGCTTCTTTTTCTCCTAGTTTTAATAAAAGTTTAATTCCGTTTTCATTAATTCATTATGATATTTGGGGTCCATCTTGTGTTGTTTCATTGAAAGGTTATAGATGCTTTGTCACATTTATTGATGATTTTTCTTGTACTACTTGGGTATATCTTAAGAAAGTCGAGTGAAGTTTCCTCTGTATTCTGGACTTTCCATTAGATGATCCGTGTTCAATTTGGTGTGGTTGTCAAAGTTTTGCATTATGATAATGGGGGTGAGTATATTGATTCGGGGTTAGGGAACTATTTTAGCACCCGTGCATTATTCATTAGCCATCTTGCACCAATACCCCTCAGCAAAATGGGGTTGCGGAACGCAAGAATCGTCGTCTCCTTTGTCACATGATTTTTTCTATGCATGTGCCTCGGTACTGGGGTGAAGTTGTTTTCACTGCTGCCTATCTTTCCTACCCAAGTGTTGCACAAGCAAGCTCCTCTTCAGGTGTTCTTAGACTTTTAGTCAGTGTTTTCCATTTCCCCAAAAATCTTTGGGTGTGCCTTATTTTGTCCACAATCATTCCCCTATTCGTGGTAAGTTGGATCATCGCTCCCTTAAATGTGTTTTTCTTGTTTACTCGCCTATTCAAAAGGGGTATAAGTGTTATCATTCTCCGTCTCGTAAGTGGTTTATGTCCATGGATGTCACATTCTTTGAGTTACGGTCCTACTTTTTGTCCTCTCCTATTTCCCCGTCTTCTTTTAGGGGGAGCCTTGGTGTGAAGAGATTCTTCCATTGCCGTCTCTTTGTACTAATGAGAGTACAGGTAACTTTGAAATTCCTGTTCTTCTTGAAAATACAGATCTTGATATTCCTATTGCCAAACGGAAGGGTGTGAGGTCTTGTACTCAAAATCGTATCTCTAACTTTGTATCCTATTCTAATTTATCCCCCTCATATAGAGCCTTTGTGTCAAAGATTTCCTCTGTTAGTATACCTAACCATTTTCAGGATGCTCTTGCCACCTTTGAGTGGAAACTTTCCATGATAGAAGAGATGAAAACACTTCGTAAGAATGGTAGTTAGGAATTGACAGTCACTTAAGGGCAAACGAACTGTTGGATGCAAATGGGTGTATACTGTGAAGCACAAGGCAGATGGTTCGATTGAGCGTTATAAAGCTCGGCTTGTGCGAAGGGCTTTACTTAGACCTATGGAGTTGACTGTCAAGAGACATTGGCTCCAATTGCAAAAATGAACTCAGTTAGGATACTCCTTTCTCTTGCAGTTAATCTGGATTGGCCCCTTGACCAGTTTGATGTGAAAAATGCCTTCTTGCATGGTGATCTAGAAGAAGAAGTGTATATGAACATTCCTTTTGGTTTGAAGACCTTCAACAAAAAGTAAGGTGTGTAGGCTTCGAAAATCTTTGTATGGCCTCAAACAGTCTCCAAGAGTTTGGTTTGAGAGATTTACTCAGCCAATGCTTAGAAATGGCTTCAAACAAAGTCAGGCTGATCACACTTTATTTATTAAGCATTCCTTACATAATAAGACTACAACTCTCATTGTATATGTGGATGACATGGTGTTTACTGTTGGAGAATGTGTGAAGGTAAAGTCCCACATCGGATAAAGAGTAAAAGAGATGAGTTTTGATATACATTAGATGGGCCCTCTACTTATAGGCTTAAGCTTTTAAGTGGGTATAAGTTCCAAATAATGTATGTTGGGCCTTGATATGGCGTTTGTGGACTTTAGAGTTTCTCCTTAATGGATTGGACCGGTATTGCTGTACTCTTGTGGTCTCCCTAATTCTCTAACAACTGGTATCAGATGGTAGACAATCTATGGGCGGACTCTACTAGAACATTGATGTTGGTGGGTTTGGGCTTGCACAAAAACTCTTGATGGAGTAAGAAAAATTCATGATAACTCTTGATGGAGCAAAGAAAATTACTGGTGCACATGGCAAGGTTGGACCGTGACAAGATGGCTCTCAATGGAATATGGTGGCTCATGATGGAGTGCGTGCAGGTGGCCCAAGCTAGACTCGATATTGGAGAGTTATAGATTAAGATTAAGGGGGAGTGTGTAATGATCTACGATGAACTTGCTGATTATAGATTAAGACTCGAGGGGGAGCATGGAGAGGCCTAATGTTTGGTTCACACATGAGGGGGAGATTGTTGGAGCATGTGTGAGGGTAGAGTCCCACATTAGATAAAGGGTAAAAGAGATGAGTCTTAATAGTTAATATACATCAGATGAGCTCTCTACTTATAGGCTGAAGCTTTTTAGTGGGTATGCGTTCCAAATAATGTATGTTAGGTCTTGACATGGCGTTTGTGGATATAGAGTTTCTCCTTAATGGATTGAGCCGGTATTGCTATGTGCTTGTGGGCTCCTTAATTTCCTAACATTTACAGGCGATGATGTTGAGGAAATGCCCCGGTTGAAGGAATATTTGGCACAAGAGTTTGAAATAAAAGACTTGGGAACTTTGAAATATTTCCTGGGCATTCAGGTAGCCCGATTTGAAGATGGGATTTTTATCTGTCAAAGGAAGTATGTTCTTGACTTGTTGAAAGAAACTGGAATGCTTGGAAGTAGAGTTGATAAGGGGAGATAGTGGAGAAGTTGTTGTTGATAAGGGGAGATATCAGAGGCTAGTAGGTAAACTCATTTATTTGTCCCACTCTCGTCCTGACATTGCTGTGGCTGTTAGTGTGGTTAGTCAATTCATGCATGACCCTCATGAGGCACACTTGGAAGCAGTTATGAGACTCCCTAGATATTTGAAGTCTTTTTCTGGCAAGCGACGATTTTTCTCCAGACATGATCATCTCAAAGTGGAAGCTTATGTAGATGCTGATTGGGCAGGATCAGTCATTGATAGGAGGTCTACTTTGGGGTATTGCACCTTTGTTGGGGGCAATTTGGTTACTTGGAGGAGTAAAAAATAGAATGTGGTGGCAAGATCTAGTTCAGAGGAAAAATTTAGGGCCATGGCACAATATGTGTGAACTTTTGTGGATCAAGTTGTTGAGTAATTTGAGAATCGATCAGATGGACGCTATGCGCCTATATTGTGACGATAAGGCTAATATCAACATAGCCCACAATCCAGTTCAACATGACTGAACGAAACATGTTGAAATTGATCAACACTTTATTAAGGAAAAACTCACCAGTGACACTATATGTACTCCTTTTGTGAAGTCTGACGAACAACTTGTTGATATTCTCACCAAGGGAGTTGGAAATAAACCATTTCATGATGCTCTTAGTAAGCTGGGAATGAGAGACATTTTTGTACCAGCTTGAGGGAGAGTGTTAGTATATCTTTGTTATTATATTTTTTTTATTGTAATTAGCTGTCATTAGTTGTAGGTTTCCTTATTGCGCCTTGAGGCTTCTTATGTAAGTTTCGTATTATTAATATAAAGGGGGTGATAACCTAATCGCACCCTAAGTTCAATTTCTCATAAATAAACACTATTGGTATAATTTGCCAAAAAAAAAAAAAAAATGACACATACTTTGTGTGAATTCCATCAGTTTTTATTAATTTCTGACTTATTGCTAATCTAACAAGTGTGTGCTCTTCTTTTATTTATTTATTTATTTTTTACTGACACGAGCGAAACTTCAGGGACTATTGGTATTATTTGCCCAAAAAAATATGACATGTACTTTTGTGAACTCCATCAATTTTTATTAATTTCTAACTTAATTGCTAATCTAACAAGTGCGTGCTCTTTTTTTTTTTTTTTTTTGTTTTGGTGTGTGCGCGCGCGCGTGGCGGTGTTAGTGAATGTTTTTCTTTTCTTTACCTTTTACTTGGTCTTAGGTTGATGTAATATCTCTCTTGCTTCAGTTTATAAACCTGGGTGCAGGAATTCTTAGTTTAATAAGAAGCAAATTAAACTAAATACAGGATTGCCAATTCATTTTTTTATTCTCAGGTTGAATTTATGGTTTTTCTTTTTCAGTTTTTGTGTTTCTTCACTCTGAGTTTGATAACTATTTTGTTTTCTTTATCTTTTTTGAATATTGTTATGGGTGGCTAGTGGATCTGTGTGTCTCTGTTGGTTGAGCCATATTTGGGGGTTAGGCATTCATATGAGGGAAAATGTATCATCTTGGTGCTTTTTCTTGGTCTAAAATTGGATATCTATGGCTTAGAGTTATGGTTTTTTTTTGTTTTTTTCTTTTGACCCTCATAGTTTAAGATTTTGCTCGTTAAAGCTTGTCTATTTTGCTGCTTATGTCTTTGCATCTTCCTTTTTTGCTCCTTACTTTGGCCTATGCTGCCAAGATTTGTCTGATCAAAACTTACTGTAACAGGATGACATATCTTAACTTAGTTGTGACCTTTGGATTGTTTCTGGCAAGGAAGTTGTCTCCAACGGGGGATCTCTTCTACATGGTGATGCAGTGGCTTAGCGCCATCTGTGGTGCTGGTTCAAGGGTTTCCAACATTCCTTGTATCAGGCCAATAATGGTGGGGCCAATTTTGCTCAACATGGTTACACCAAGGGTGATGGCCTTGGTCCTAAGATTGTTGGCACCTTTGTCCTTGTCTACCTATGAAGCACAGACACCTCTCTGAGGGTTTCGTATCAGTGTCGGACACGGACATGCAGTGGACACGTGTTCGACACGCAGCAGAAGGTGTCCTGTTTTTATTTTTATTTTTTGCAGCCAGAATGGACACATTCAGGACACGTTTGGGACACTGCGGGGTGAAATTCAGAATTTATGGAACTTTTTGTGGGGGTAAATTTGTAAAAAACAAAAACAGATCAATTTGTTAACCTAGATTCGAACAGAATAGAGAGAGAGAGAGAGAGAGAGAGAGAGAGAGAGAGGCTCGTTAGGCACACCTGGTAACTCTTCGCTAGTCAGTCGTTGGTGGTCGCTGCTCTTGCTGTTATCCAAGGTACAACTTCGATCTTCTTCATTCTTCTTCGATCTTCTTCTTCTTCTTCTTCTTCTTCTTCTTCATTCTTCTTCTCCTATCTTCTCTGTCATCTCTCTTAGCCGCTCTCTCTCTCTCAGTCACTCTCTCTTCTGCTCCGATCTTCAACTTTTATTTATTTTTTTCTTTTGTATATTTTTTTTTCCAATTTTATTTTATTTTTTCTTCTCTCTCAGCCTCTGTTATTTGATTATTATTATTATTATTATTATTATTTTTGCTGATTAGTTTTGTTAATTTTGATGATGTGTTTATTAATTTTATTATAAGAACCAATTTTTAATGAAATGTTTTTTTTTTAATGAAATGAAATGTTTTTTTTTTTCTTATAATAATTTTAATAGTGTTATTTTGTATTTTTTTTTATTACTTTTCAATGATTTTTTCTATAATTTTATGACATATAATAAATAAATTTAATTATATATATTGAACGTGTTCCTAACGTGTTGTGTCCCCCATTTTTTTAAAATTTGCGTGTCCGCGTGTTCGTGTCTTGTCCCGTGTCCGTATCCATACTTCATAGTTGTCTACACTGTCTTCTTTGCCTCTGATGCCAAGAGAACCGACAGACTCACATGTCCCTGTAATTCTTCTTCTTCTTCATTACTTTTATATAACTTTGAAAAATTTGGTTGATCTGGGTTCTTGTTTATCACTTTGATTTCTGCAACTTCATGTGTGGTTAAAATTATGTGAGTGAGCTGATTATTCATGAATCATGATTCTTGCTCAGTGGTTACTAGAAGAAACTGTTGTTCCTAAGTGTGTTAATTTTTACCTACTTCAGTGGATATCTTGCAGCAATTTACATATTATTGGATTATATTTAGTTTTTGTATCATGTTAATTTGGAGGTTGTGTCGGTGCTTATTTTATGAAGTGAGTTGAAACTGTTCTGTTAAAAGGTGGCTTTGAAGGAGTATTGCTTTTTCCCTCCTCCCCCCAACCGAGGGTGCCTAAAAGTAGAGTATCTAAACAAAATTTTCATAGGAAAAGATATGATGAACATTGTGTGTGCCTGCCAAAATATTGTCCGCTTTGGCGAGGTGGGCGCGGAGCCTTCTCGGCCTCACGGCTTTGTTCCTCCTCGGGGGAAAACGCGTTGTAACAGGTTGAGGGGCCAGTACGCTTATAAGGTGAAGTTGGTCCGTCCCCCAAGGCGATGTGGGATTGCCCCAACATAACCCCCCAGCGGACTGGGCCCGCAACAACGGGGGAAGAGATGAGCCCTTCCTCTAGCGCCAAATGTACGTGCCTGCCACAATATTGTCCGCTTTGGCGAGGTGGGTGCGGAGCCCCGTCGGCCTCACGGCTTTGTTCCTCCTCGGGGGAAAACGCGTTGTAACAGGTTGAGGGGCTAGTATGCTTATAAGGTAAAGTTGGTCCGTCCCCCCAGGCAATGTGGGATTGCCCCAACAAACATAATCTAAAGTATCTGTTTACCTTAAGTCTCTAGTAGAAAAATTGATGAAATATTTCAGCGAAAATCTTCGACTGTATTGGTGTAGTATTTATTAAAGTGGATCTAAACCTATTAAATGTCCATGGAAAAAGAATACAGGCTATTGTGCAAGCTGTTTAAAGTTCTTAGTTAACACAAATATTAATGTTTTCCCTCCCTTTTAATATGCAGGGATATTTCTTATAACAATTTCCATTGGGAAAGTTAAAGTCCAATTTAGTTAACAATTTCTACTGTGAGATCCTCATTGAAGTCCTCAATTTCTCCTTTTTCATATTCATAATCAATAAGAAGAATTTCTCATTAAATGCCTGAAGTTTAAAAACAAAAATGTCCAGCTTAACTAATAATTTATTTTCCTTTTTCTTTCTTTGTTTGTTAAAAATGGTTTATATTCTGCTTATCTGATTCTTGATTGTTTATTTGGTACATTATATTGGATTTCTGTGTGTATGTTGTTGGGGGAGGCCTCCACAACAAACACAGAACTTGATGACCTTTGAATTACTGAAGCAATGCTCAAGGAAACCAAGACAACAGAGGAATTAATTGCCCAAAGCTCATTTTCAAGAGAGCAGAGATCCAAAAACAGAACTTCATGTCAGCACGTGAAGGCAAAACTACCCGAGGGAAGAACCCGTTGATCCACCCGTTTCGGTTTTTCATCTGGTTCTTTCAGTTTGATTGACAAACTAGAGGTTAGTGATCCTCTTGCCCACTGTTTTTCACTATTTTCATCATGATTTTCGTTTTTGATAATGACTAGTTAGAGTAGAATGCATGTTTCATGATTTCAATACTTAGTTATGCCATGTTTGTTCACTTTTTGCTTTGCGTATTTAGTTTGGATATAATAGCATGATTTTAATGCATCTTACGCTTGATTTACTCATTGTTTGTCTTTGTTTATATTTGCCTTTGATTTAGTTTAATTGATTCATGTATAAATAATTGTAGTTTAATGTATATATGCCATACGTGTGTACATTAAAAATAGCATATAGGAAGTAAGTTTTCTTCCCTTCTTGCATTCTCCAAGTGTGTGTGCATAATCCTAATTATTGCATGTTTTCTTGATTTACTTGCTATGTTCATTATTTGAGAGAACTGCATTTTTGAGAGGTTGTACGGTCTTAATTGGAATTCTTCCATCTGATTTCAGAAAGTTTCCACTTTGGGATACTTTTCATTTTTGGAAGGTTAAATTGGAGTTGACAGTTCTATAAACATAGAAGAATTCTAGTCGAGATATTATGATTTTTGTTTTATGACTGACACAGATGGGAGGTTAATCTAATGAATATTAGGTGAATTAAATTGATTAAGTAGAATGAAATAAGGAAACAAATCTCTAAAAAAAAAACTAGTAGAGGTCAATCCGTTGGATTGAGATTGACTGAGAGGAGTTGCTCAATCAATGATTTTTTATCTCTCGTATCTAAACTCTGGAGCCAAGATTTCTGGTGATGATGGATCGGTGGCCAAAATTAACATGGCATTAGGGTTTCCTAGTTTCCTCATAAAAATTAGGTGGCAACTCCAACTTCTGTGAATCAGTCTATATTTGGCAATTGTGGGTTGCTCAATACAATGGAATCCAATGATTTGTGGGAAAAATTACAATTTATTGTCTGATTTAGGTTTGGATGATTCACAATCAATATGAGAAAGAGTCAAATCCGATGTGTGAGTGCACTCAAAGGGTGTGGTGCTGTGTTACCAGAAAACGTTAATCTCCTAGCGAATTACGTATTGGTACTCACGTTCCGAAACATGGTACACTTCCATTCCAAAACGGTAAATTTAGTGATCCGAAGTGATCCCAAAAGTTTTTTTTCAATATATTTCCATAAATGTTAATCTAGGAGGAAAAAAAAATTAAATATAATGAATTAAAATCTAAGGTGAGTTATGTTTTAACAAGACAAAAACATCAAAAATGAAAAAAAGTAACAATATATTTTATTAGATGCTTAATAGTTAAAAGAAAATTACTCTAAAAATATCTCAAATTCTTAAATATAATATATACAAGTCTACCCTTATCGTACCACATTTTAGAGCATGTGACGTATCACGTTTCCGTACCGGAACGATCCACGTTCTAGGTAACACAAGTGTGGTGTCCACTGGTGGATACCAAAAGTGAGTGGATAGTAAAGGGGGTGTGGGGAAGATAGGTGCATTGGACGGTGGTAGAAATGGCGGGAGTGGTTTGGTGATCATGAGGAGTGGATTGGAGACTAAGAAGCACGGGTGCGGGTACGAGTACGGTACGGGTACGAGTGCGGGTACGCCGATACGGCAAAACCTCAAAAAAGTAGGATACGGGTATGGCTGCGGTACGCCGATATTTTTTTTATTTATTTTTTATTTTTTATAATTATGGTTAAAAGATCCAACTTACAAATTGAAATTAAATATCAAAACTAAAAAGTATGATTGATTATTAATTTTGTTCTAATTAATTTTTATAATTTTGTTCTAATTAATTTTTTTGATTATTAACATTATATAAGTATGATTGATTATTAATTTTTGTGTTCTAATTTATTAATTTTTTTGATCTATTTTTTAAAATAATTTATAAAGGCTATATATATAATATATAAATAAAAACATATCATACACATATACAAGTATAATTTATAAAAACATAAATAAAAATATATAAAAAGTTATAATAATATAATATAAATTATAATTTATACTATATATATATATCTATATATAATATCTATATCTAGGTTATAACTAAGAGAGAAACAGAGTCGAAGAGAGAGGAGAGAAACAGGCGAAGTGAGAGAGAGAGAGAGAAGGCGAAGGTCGTCGGAGGTCGTCAAAGGTCGATCGAAGGTCGTCGAGGTTGATCGAAGGTCGTCGAGGTCGATCGAAGGTCGTCGGAGCTTCAAAGCAGGTACTCCTTTCTTCTCTCCTCTCTTCTCTGTTTCTTCTCTTCCGTGTTCGGAACAGCTGAGTTCTGCCGTACCCCGGCGTACCCACGGCGTACCCAAGCCATACCAGTTCTCCCAAACGTACCGAGACACTGTTTGCCGTACCCGGTACGCGTGCAGCCGTACCGGTACGCGTACCCGCACCCGGTAAGTACCCGGTACGTGTACGGCAACATTTTTGGAGTACCCGTGCTTCATAGATTGGCGATAGTGGAGAGACGTCATATTGTAGGGGAGATGAACATGAGAGCGGAGGAGTGATTAGAGCACTATTCCCTGGACTTTCGTTCAATTTTTTAATGAACATTATTAATCTATGAAGCACGGACGTGGAAAACTTAGTGTTGTAGCGGTGTCTGAAATGAGGACACGTTGGGACACGGGGGACACCATGGACACATATGGCGTGTCCTTTTTTTTTTTTGTTTTTTTGGGTGTGGGGCACAACGGGACACGGAAGAGAAGAAAGAGAGAAGAGAGGAGAGAAGAGAAGAGTACTTGGTGCCGATCAAAAAAGAGAGGAGTACCTAGTATTTGCCCTAACCAGTCAAGTTTGAAGTTTTGACCTTCGACGAGCTTCGACGACATTTGACCTTCAACCTTCGTCTTCTCCTTTGCTTTTGATCGACCTCTCTTTCTCTCGCTTCACCTATTTCTCGTCTCTCTCTTCAACTCTGTTTATATACACAAACATATATATATATCTAACCTAGATATAGATATTATATATAGATATATATAGTATAAAGGGTAAATTACACTTTGTACCCCTGCACTTTACACAAAATGTCACTGTAGTCCCTACACATCAAATTGTGACACTTAACCCCCTGCACTTTTGATTAAGTGTCACATTGGCCCTTCTGTTAACAGTGAGGCTAACAGAAGTTATCCTTTAGGGGGTTAAGTGTCACAATTTTGATGTGTATGAACTAAAGTAGAATTTTGTGTAAAGTGCAGGGGTGCATAGTATAATTTACCCTCACATGTTCTCTCTCTCTCTCTCTCTCTCTCTCTCTCTCTCTCTCCCCTAATAAAAAATTTAAAAAACTATTTTAATCTTTTTCATTTTATTTTCATAATATATATAATTTAATTTTATAAATTTAAAATATCATTGAAAATATACCTTTAAAATGAGACTAATATTAAATATATTTAATAAAAAATTAAAATAAATAAAAAGTGATTACTATGCTTAGTTATGTTTTGAAATTATTATTTTTTAAATATAAAAATTAATTTGATGAAATAAACACAAAAAAATCATATATTTTTGAAATTCTCAAAAACAATCTTCATTAAAAAAAATCATATGAAGATAATTTTTTTTATAGGAAATAAAAAAAACACACAAATCTAATCAGTGCATAGGTGCAAATCAACTATTGAGGAGTTTTGGGAAGATGGTTAAAACCTAGTTTTTTGGTTTTTTTTTTTTTGATTTTTTTTTTTTAAAAAAACGTGTAAAAAAATCATGATCACATGATCACATCATCTCTCATATTTTTTACACTTTTTTTTTTGTTTTCAAAAAAATCAAAAAACTAACTTTTAACCATCTTCCCAAAACTCCTTTGTATTTGATTTGCACCTATGCATAGATTGGATGTGTGTTTTTTATTTCCTTTAAAAAAAATTATTTTCTTATGATTTTCTTTGAATGAAGATTGTTTTTGAGAATTTCAAAAATATATGATTTTTGTGTTTATTTCATCAAATTAATTTTTATATTTAAAAAATAATAATTTCAAAACATAACTTAGTAATTACTTTTTATTTATTTTAATTTTTTATTAAATATATTAAATATTAGTCTCATTTAAAAAGTATATTTTCAATGATATTTTAATTTTATAAAATTAAATTTTTATATTAAAAATTATATATATTATGAAAATAAAATAAAAAGATTAAAATAGTTTTTTTAATTTTTTTTTAGGAGAGAGAGAGAGAGAGACAGAGAGAGAGAGAGAGAGAGAGAGAGAGAACATGTGAAGGTAAATTACACTATACACCCCTGCACTTTACACAAAATCTCACTTCAGTCCCTATACATCAAAATTGTGACACTTAACCCCCTAAAGAGTAACTTCTGTTAGCCTCACTATTAATAGAAGGGCCAATATGACACTTCACCAAAAGTATAAGGGATTAAGTGTCATAATTTGATGTGTAGGGACTAAAGTGAAATTGTGGAAAGTGCAGGGGTGGAAAGTGTAATTTATCCTAGTATAAATTATAATTTATATTATATTATTTTATTATTATAACCTAGCTCTGTTTTTATTTTTTATTTCTTATTTTTTTATTATATATTTTTATTTATGTTTTTATAAATTATACTTATATATGTATATGATATGTTTTTGTTTTTATATTATGTATATAGCCTTTATAAATTTATGTGTATTTATTTATATATTATATTTATTGAATTAATGTTATTATTTTAGTTTTTGTTAACAAATTAAAATATATACAAAAAAAAAAAAAAAAAAAAATTGCTGTGTCCCTTGCCGTGTCCATACCCCCATTTTTTGAAAATTGCCATGTCCCATATCCGTGTTCGTACTCGTGTCCGTAGTTATTAATTGAAACTATAAGAAAAGTTACTGTTTTAATCTAAAAAAGTTATATATATAAGAAAAGTGATGTAATTGAAACTATAAGGACCAAATTGATACAAAGAACAAACTACAATGACTTGTGGTGTAATTTTTCCAATTTTGTTTTTTATTGCCTTGGATTTTAAGTTTCCATAGAAACGGAGCTACGTAGACTCTAACAAAGTTACCTTTCTTATGGAGTGGTTATGGAGATTTCTAAAGGGAAAAAAAGGCACTGTGCTCATGTTTAACTGCTAAATACGGCTCTAGTGGCAAAAGTGAGTTGATCAACCACATCGTAAATATCTTGCATTGAAAATGATATTTTTTGATATAGACGTTGAGAATTGGGATAGTTTAGGGTTTGTTTGGTAACCATTATGTTTAGAGTTATATTTACAAAAATTAAAAACCTACCACATAAACTTGTTTGATAAAATTGTGTTTATAAATTAATAGTTCCAGTTTTTAAAATGGCCTAAAAAATGTAAACTCAAAATATTTGTTTACGTCAGTTTTAAACAAAAATAAAGGTGCAGAAAGATGGAGCAATGATGATTCCCATATGCGGATATTTCGGCCTAGGTTCGATTCAGCGTGGAAGCTATTTTCAATTTATTTTTATATATTAGGCTAACTTCAACGGTAATATTCATAGAATCTCATATCTATGACTACGTTTGGATTAAGTAATTTGGTGAGAATAATTTTTTATTTTTATTTTTTTTTAATGTTTGATTTATAAGTTAAGTGAAAAGTAATATGAGATGATGAGAAATAGAAATTCCTTATTTTAAAGATTTCATTTCCACTAAAAATAGTGAGATTTACGTTGTGTTTGGTTGGGGGATTTGGACAGAGAAAGGGAAAGGGAAAGGAAAAGGGAAAATGTAGGTGAAATGTAAATAAAATATATTCACATTTCACCAAGTTTTACACATTTTTTTTTTCATTTTTCAAATTCATTCCCAAATCTCCCAACCAAACACGACGTTAGTAAGAAACAGCCTAATTGATTGCATGGTTTTCATAATACTAAGATTACCTATTAAAATACCAGAAAAAGGAAAACAAACCCCACCTATATTCTTATATCACATACTTTATTTCATTAATCATTCAAAAATAATAATGAGAAAATATAATTATTTTCTTTGTTTTCACATCAATTTCCTTTGTTTCTTTTTTATTTTATTATTATGTTTTATTATCTAGATAATAGACCATAATCATTTATTTTCTTTTCTTATCTCACAATCCAAACTGATTGTGAGAGTCCCATGGAACTATTAATTTTATGGTTTGTATGATCTTTATTGTGATAAATAATTAAAAAAATAAATATTAACTTCAACAACATGTTTTTTTGTTTTATTTTTAAATTTTCAACCATTTTGTTCAAACCAAACGTGTTTATAGTTTAGTTTTAGTTTTAGTTTTTTTTTTTTGTTTTTGTTTTTGTTTTTTGAAAATAAACAAAAATCAGTTCATAAAATTTTACTAAACATGAATAAAAAAGTTACCAAATGCCACCTTAAGTTCCCAATATAGTTTGTTTGAATTCCAAAGTTGTTTCATGTTTCAATGAAATTTTTGTTTGAAGTTCAAAACAGTCTATTGGAGATTTGTGCACATTTATTCTTGTTATGTGTATATAAAGGGGTGTTTCTAATGAATGTGGATTGAACAAGTGGTGTGAGAGGTGCAAGTGTAAAGTCAAAGGCTTGGGTGAGAGTGTGTTCTTCGCATGTGAGAGTAAGTGTATAAGTTGTTCGAGTTTCAGTGTTTAAACTCCAGTTTATTCTTGTACTAATTTACTTCTCATAGTGAAGACTGTAAAGATTTGAAAAAATATTTTTTTTATAATAAATCTTAATTATTTTAAATTAATATGAAGTGTAATTTAATACGTAATGGTTCAGATTTTTTTTTTTTTTGAGATTAATTAAATTATGTATAGTGTGACTAAGTAATTAACCGAATAACATTTGTGTGTATGTACAATGTACATATAGCATGTTTAGCCTGAATGTATGATTTTCATGTATTCGGTATGTGTCATTAGTAGCATGTGGGTCGATTCATTTAAAATTGTAAGATTTGATTGTATTATTTTCTCAGTTGGGCATTGCAGGCGGGACCCACTTTGTATTTTTGGCTCTTATTTATTTTTGAGTTTTAGATGTTGAACTCATATTCATTCTAATTTAATTGTTTGTACCTATATTGAATTACCCAGGTGATAGGAACCACTTTAGATCCATTCTGATACACCTTTGGTCTGACATACAACTAGATGTCACTTCATAATTTGGGTTTTATTTATTTAGCTAACAAAAAAACACCGCCTAATTAGTATATATTAATGTGTGTTTGGGACCACACATTAATTTGTGTTTGGGTTTTATTTATTTAGCTAATGCCCTCATTTAATTGTTTTGATTCATATTTATTGTTTGAGTGGTTGGGACCACCTTGGACTCATTTACTTTATTCTTTACTTAAGACCCAATTTCAGTGTTTTAAAAAGCACGCTTAGGAGCGTGCCTAAGCGCAAGGCATAGTGAAGTGCTCCAAGCAGGTCGAGGTGATGCACAGAACAAAAGGTGCATGAAAGGCGTTGAGGCGCACATCTGGGGATGTGGCGCAAGGCAAGGGCCTTATGGGCGTTACATTGCTTTTCACTCCGACACTTGATTTAAGTGATTTCTTGTGTGCATACCCATAGGGGATTACAACCCGATTTCAGATCCTCTACTGTGGTTTCCTGCCGTGCTTCCTGCGGTGATTTCAAAACGTCTGTTTTTTTTTTTTTTTTTTTTCCATCTCTTTTCCTTCTTCTGATTTTCCCCCTCTTTTCCTTTCTCATTTATTCCAGAGAAGGGCGGAGACGGAGGCGAAACGCAGAGGAGGGCTGCCGACGGTGACTTTGGTGGTGAGGCAAGGGGAGGCGGCGATGAGGTCATTCTCAAGATCGGCTCTCAAAGGGAAAGAGAAAACCCAGAACCTGTTTGGTTGCCATGAAACCCGGGAACAAAGATTACTTATTCTTGAGTAATTTACTGTTTTTGTTTTCGAATTAAATGAAAATGGACAAGAAACTAAGAAAATCTTGAAAAGAAAAAAAGAGAAAAAGAGGATCTTTGTTGATAAACCAAAAGATTTGAGTGTGAAATAGTTGAGAGAGAGAGAGAGAGAGAGAGAGAGAGAGAGAGAGAGAGATAGATGGGAAGACCACAGACCATCTTGCTGTGATAAAGGGCCATGGATTCCAGAAGGACATCATCTTGGTGTCTTACAAGTTACATCCAAGAAAATGGACCTGGGAAATTTCTTAAAGTTTTTCACTGTTGGTTGGTTTGATAATTAAAGAGGTATATTTAACATCTTATCCAGCTAAAGCTCACCGCCGCTGCCGTTGCTCTTTGTCTCTATGTTTGTTAGGGTTGTGATCTATCTAACATTTGAGAGATGAGAGAGAAAAGAGAAGACTGGAAAAAAAAAAAAAATTCAAAATGACGTTGTTTTGAAAGTACCGCAGGAAACACCGCAGATTAACACGGCAGAGGATCCGGATTCATTACAACCCTTCAATATTAAATGAACAAATGCATGAAAACGGATCAGAAGTGATAAAAAAAAAACCTAGTGATTAAAAAAAAGGATCGACAGCCATGAAAGAGAGAGCGACGTGGTCTTCTTCAGGTTCTTCTTCTCTTCCCTTCTCTTCGTTTCTTCTTTGCTGTGTTCTCTATGTCTCTTTTCTTCTTCTCCTTATTCGCTGGTTCTCTCTGTCTTTTTTTCATTTCTTCTTTCTTTTTCTGGTCTAGCCACTGTTCTTCTTCTTCTTCTTCACTCCAACCACTGTTTACCCTTTCTTTCTATCAGTCCCTCCTCTAAACTTTTTTTTTTCCTGCTCCAGTGCAGCCACCCCGTTTTCTTCTTCTTCTGGGTTCTCTCTATCAGTCCCTCCTTTCCTTAAACCATTTTTTTTTTCTTTTTCGTGCTCCAGTGCAGCCACCATGTCTTCTTCTTCTTCGTTATGCATGCAGGAAAGTGGTCTTCTTATTTACCTTTTCTTCTTTTCCTCTATTTTTTTTTGTTGGCTTTTTCTCTGTTCCTTTCGTTTAAGTGACAATTGCTTAGCAAATTCTCTGGTTTTCGGAGTAATGCAACAGTGCTGCTTATTTTCTTCTTTGAATTTGTCCAGCAAAGAAAGGCTGGTTTCTAGATTTTTTTTTTTACCCCCTTTGTTGTTCACAGTCTGCTTTCTTGATTCATTACATTCTTGTAATCTGTTGTTTTGTTTTTGCTGCACCTCTACCAAAGTGAGAGAGGCTTCTACTGCTACTCTATTCCTACTCTGTAAAAAAGTACATAAAATAAGCACTGAACTCAGTATTTTACAATCAATAATAACAGAGTGATAATGCATTTTACGCGTTGATTATAATTGCATCTTTGATTTCTGAATATGCTGCTTATTTTCTCCCTGCATATAATGTATTATTGATATTCATTTAATAGCTCATTCTTCCGAGTTTTAATCATCTGCAACTTGATGACTTTATAGGGACAGAATAGATGTTGAACGCCGAGGGTGGAAAAAAAGATCCGGCATGGAAGTATGCAACGATGTAAATCCTGAAAACCTAAGCAAGTTCAAGTGTAATTTTTGTGGAAAAGAGATGAGTGGGGGTGTTTGCCGAGTTAGGCAACAACTTGTTGGAGGGTATAGGAATGTAATTAAATGTCCTATATGCCCAACTGAGGTTAGATATGAGATGGCAGAGTATATGGCCAAAAACGCAAATGAAGGAGCAAATGAGCATGGTGCCTAACTTCGATGAAATGGTCACCGACGAAGAAGATTTTGAGGATGAGGATGAAGATGAGGTCATAGAAATCCCTCAGCATGGTAAAAAGCCCGTTTCTATTCAATATTCTACTTAAGGAACCAACTTTGTTTCTATTCAATCCAAACCTAAAAAGCCTAGGAAGATAGGGTGTTTGGATTGTTTCTTCACTGATCCATATGTGGTGCAAAAACAAAAAGGTAAGGGGAAGCAAAGTAAAATTGGCAAAAATTATCCTTACAGGAAAGAGTTAATGGAGTAGGCCTATGTTAGAATTGCAAGATGGATATATAACATTGGAATTCCTTTCAATGTAGTGAATTATGATAGTTTTGAACGAACGATTGAAGCTATAGGGTAATTTGGGCAGAGAATAATTAAGTTAACAATAAATTAAAATATGGGTCTGATCATACTTTTTTAAAGCCTTTAGGCTTATGTTCTATTTTTATATTGTCTTCAAGATTAAATTGATTTGAATTTAATACTTTAGGGATGTTAGAATTGCAAGATGGATATATAACATTGGAATTCCTTTCAATGTAGTGAATTATGATAGTTTTGAACGAACAATTGAAGCTATCGGGTAATTTGGGCAGAGAATAATTAAGTTAACAATAAATTAAAATATTGGTATTATCATACTTTTTTAAAGCCTTTAGGCTTATGTTCTATTTTTATATTGTCTTCAAGATTAAATTGATTTGAATTTAATACTTTAGGGACTTAATTGAAAAAAATTAAAACTTTGGAGACTTAAACAAAAAAGGTATTAAACTTTAGGGACTATAATCGTAATTTATCCTAATTAGAAAGTTTAAAGGACCTAGACATTGCACAGTTACAGGAAAAAAGAGAATGATCGATTATTAAGGTGTATTATTGATTAGCTAACTTTGAGATAATGATTGATTATTAAGGTGTATGAAATTACAGAAATTAGTTTAGTTAGTTTGCTTGGTATGAAAAATGGACTAATTAAAAATATGGTTTGATTTGAAGTTATTTTGATATTTTAAAAGTAATTTTTTTTTTGTTTTGTTTTGAGAATATCATTTTGCCTCTCAAATTATCACTCAAAAATCAATTCAATCCATTTTCATTTAATAATATCAAATTTGTATCTAAGCTATTTGATTTTGCATGAATTTTACTCTCACTGTTAGTTGCCGTTTATTATCAAACGAAAATTGCTAACATGGCATTGAAATTTCATTTTATCTCTCAAATTATCTCTAAAATATCAATTAGACTCCTAAATAAAATGATGCTTGGGGGGCTAAGTGATATTTAAGGGAGAGTTAGGGCAGTAAAATGAAATTTCAATGTCATGTTAGCAACTTTTGTTTGATTATAAACAACAATTGACAGTGGGGTAAAATTGATCCAAAATCAAATGGTTTAGATTTAAAATTGATATTATTAAAAGAATAGGAGTTGAATTGATTTTTGTTTAATGATTTAATGTGATATTTTCATACCTTAAGTTCATATCTTGATTATTTGAATTGCTTGGTGAATTTTGATGTAAAAAGGGAAAAATGATAATTTTGGCTCGGAAGGGGCTCACTGGACATTTTGGGCTAAAATGAACTAATGATTGATTTTGTCACTTAAGATTAACTTGTTGAAGTTAATATGGGTATAAGAATAGAAGGGAGTTTTTTTTATAAATCCACTTTCTAAGAGTTTTATTCCATCTAACTCATATTCTTTTTGACTATTTCATTAGGTCCTATTTGAGATAAGGAGATCAAAATACCCTTTTCATCTACTTATGTTCCGTGTAATTCATATTATTTTCTTATGTTTCAATAAGTCCTATGGGTGACATAATTATCAAAATACTTCTAATGTGAATGTTCACACCGTCAATGTGAATGTTCATATCGTCAATGTGTAGGGGCCCGGCCCATGTCGATCCTCCTGAGTGGCCGGAAAAATTCGAGTTGGGCCGGGGCGGGCCTGGCCCATTGACAATTTGAATATTCACATTAATAGGAGTGTAAAATTGGTCCGCGTCCTGTGGCGGCGCGAAACTCGCCCGCGGCCCGGGGCGAGCCCGGTCCGGTTCGTTGACAATGTGAATATTCACATTGACATGTTAACATTCACATTGATAAGAGTATAAAATTGGCCCGCGGTCCATGGACGGCCAAAAGTCCGGCCGCGCCCCGGGACGGGCCCAGCCAGTTGACAATGTGAATATTCACATTGACATGTTAACATTCACATTGATAGGAGTGTAAAATTAGTCCGCGCCTCGTGGCTGCCCGAAACCCGCCCACGGCCCGTGGGCGGCCCGGGGCGAGCCCGGCCCGGCCTGTTGACAATGTGAATATTTACATTGATATGTTAACATTCACATTGATAAGAGTATAAAATTGGCCAGCGGCCCAGGGCGGGCCCGGCTCGGTCCATTGACAATGTGAATATTCACATTGATAGGAGTGTAAAATTAGCCCGTGCCTCGTGGCTACCCAAAACTCGCCCACGGCCCGTGGGCAGCCCGGGGCGGGCCTGGCCATTTTTTTTTTGATTCTTTTTAATTTTTTTTACCAAAATTTTATTATTTTTCACAAAAAAAGACACTAGGCATCGGCGCGGGCCGGGCCTTGGACCAAGCCTTGAATGGGCCTTAACCGGGCCGATGGGCCGGGCCGGGCTTCAAAGTGATGGCCCAAGCCCTAGCTTAGGATCTCGGACTAGGCTCAAGCCTAGGCCCAAACGAGCCTTTCCCTGGCCGGGTCGGGCCGGCCTACGGGCCAAAAAATTAAGCCTAGGCCCTAGCCCTGGCACAAGGGTATTCGGGCTTTGGACGGACCGATGGATCGAGCCTCAGGTCGGGCTGGTGGGCCTGGGCCTAGCCTCGAGCTTAGGTCGGGCTTGGGCGGGCCTCGTCATTTTTTTTTTTAATTCTTTTTAATTTTTTCTACCAAAATTTTATTATTTTTCAAAAAAAAATATATTGCGCCTCGGGCGGGCTGGGCCTCGGACCGAGTCTTAAATGGGCCTTAAGCGGGCCAATGGGCCGGGCCGGACTTCAAAGTGATGACCTAGGCCCTAACCTAGGGTCTCGGACATGCTCGGGCCTGGACCCAAACGAGCCTGCCCCTGGCCGTAGGCTGGCTTCGGGCAGCCCACGGGCCGCGGGCCAATTCTACATTCCTATTAATGTGCATTTTAACATGTTAATGTGAATATTCACATTGTCAACGGGTCGGGCCGGGCTGGGCCTATCCCGGGCCGCGGGCAAGCTTCGGGCAGCGGGCAAATTTTACACTCCTATCAATGTTAATGTTAACATGTCAATGTGAATATTCACATTATTACGGGTCGGGCCAAGCCCGCCTCGGGCTGCGGTCGGGCTTCGGGCCGCCCACGGGCTGCGGGCCAATTTTACACTTTTATCAATGTGAATGTTAACATGTCAATGTAAATATTCACATTGTCAACGGGCCGGGCCAGGCTAGCCCTGGGCCGTGGGCGGGCTTTTGGCCGCCCATGGGCCGCGGGCCAATTTTATACTCTTATCAATGTGAATGTTAACATGTCAATGTGAATATTCACATTGTCAACGGGCCGGACCGGGCCCGCCCCAGGTCGTCCATGGGCTGCGGGCCGGTTTCGCGCCGCCATGGGACGCGGGCCAATTTTACACTCCTATTAATGTGAATGTTAACATGTCAATGTGAATATTCACATTGTCATCGGGCCGGGCCCGCCCCGGCTCGCGGGCGGGTTTCGGGCCACCCACGGGCCAATATTACATTCCTACCAATGTGAATTTTAAAATATGAATGTTCACATCATAAAATTGCTAATCGTTCAAAAAATATTTATAAGGATATCAAAATTAAATATTAGGGCATAAGTGTCCAAGAAAATAGTGTAAATCAAGAAAAAGGATTTTATGGAATAAAAATGTACATACATGGGACTAAATGGGTTAAAAAATTCCTTCATGGACTTCTTGGGTTAAAACACTTCTAAATGAGATTTATCAATAAAAATCCCATAATAAAATTGCACCCTTACAGGAAAAATGGTAATTTTGGTCTATAAAATAAAGACTAGTTATTTAGTGCTTAGAGATTATTCTATTTTATTAACCATAATAGCATTTTGGAAAAATGGCTATGAAGATTAATTTGGTGAAATTTCGTAAGTGTTCAAAAATTGTCCAAGGGTGTTAAATTTAACTGCATCGAATTATTTAAGGGATTTGATTTTTTCTCACTTAGTTGTTTTTTAGGCTTGACCCGGTGAGATTATTTGATTGATTTTCTTTGCCTGGCCCTGGTAGGCACGTGGCCATAGTTGGTCCAATGAGTTGGGGTAAATGGTCAAGTATCGCCACTATTTGCAGGTTAGAGTCTCCGACATGCAACTTGGATATGGAGCCTGGGGCATGATTAAGGTAAGACCTACTATGCATTTATTTATGACATGGATACAGTATGTGTTGGCGAGGCTCTATTATTTGCCTTGTTAGCGGTTATTGATTTTAGTTTATTTCTATTATTTAATTATTCTAGTGCGAGTTAATTAAATAAAATAGACTTAATGAGCTTAAATAGTTGAATCCGAAATTGGGCCGTCGCATTGCATCTACTATGTCGTATTGTTGCACATGTATGTCTTTTAAGGTAATATTATGAGATTATTACAGGGAGTGTGCGTGGTTGCTCACCCCTACCTTTTCGAGTATATTGAATTATACCATAGGATAATTGAGCTTGCTTGCCTTCATTTATTATGAGTTATTTTTTATTGTAAGTTATCATCTAGTTTGTAATTTAAACGGTATGTTTCTTTTTTGCATTGTATTGGATGTATGCCATTTACATCAGGATGTCTGCCGAGTGAGATTAAGCATTGCATTTGAGAGAATGTTACTGTTTTTTCTCAATTTCAAGTAAGATTTTTCAATAACTACCAAACTTGACACGTTTCTGAATGCAAGGTAATTTTATTGAAAAATTAATTGTTTTGTCATATTAAGATAAGGTAATGTTAATATATGAAAATGGGGCATATTTTCCAACTTAATAAAATGGCCTGGACATGTTTTATGAGGCCAATCAAATTTTTGACAATTTATAAAAGAAAAATAAATAGCCAAGTGATTTTGAGAAAGAAAGAGGCTAAAATGATGTTTTCAACCGAGATATCACACTTAGAATTAATTAGTTTTTGCTTAGTTAATATTCTAAAAATTGAGGCGTGACAAAGACGGTTCTTCTTGTGTGTTCAATTGTATTGCTTTCATCTTTGTTTCTTTCCATTATTGTTAATATGTTGTGTGGTGTGTTATCGATGAACCTCGGTTATTTTTCTCCTGAGAATTTGGTCTAGACTTTGATTGGACAATGCTAAGCTAATGCATTTCAGCCATGCCATTCTTTTGAGAGATGCATGTCATAATTTATATCAATTCACATGGTTCAATATGCTTAAGAAAACTGATTTTATCTCCTTGCGTGGTTTTGGGGGTTGCAAAACATTTCTAGTGTAAGTTTTCAATTAATCGAGGTTGCTAGGGGGGCGGGAGGATAAGACGAGACAAACTTAACTTTTGGTATTATTTGCACAAAATGCCTAGATTTGAATAAGTTAGATTCCAAAAAAGATAAGGGTCTTGCCTAGGTGGCTTTAGGGATGACAATTTAAATCCGGCCTGACAGGGACCCGACCCCCCGATCCCGCTTTGAGCGGTTTTTTTCCGAAAAATATCCTTAACGGGACGGGGATGGTATTTAAAAATCAATTCCCCATTAGTTTCGGGCTGGGGACAGGGATAAGTGTCCCAGCCCTATACCCGGCCCATCCCCATCCTCGTCCCTGTTAGTCCCCTAAGTGATATTACCATTTTACTCCTCTCTATATATACATAAAAACCAAACACTTCTCTCACAGACTCATACTCACTGTGTCTCTCATCTCCCTCCTTCGCACTCTCTCTCTCCCTCCTTCACTCAGATTTCTCTCTTTCATTCTCTCACTTCTCATCATCATCATCATCATCCAGATCCACCACCGTGAAGCCACCAATCTGAACCGTGATGCCACCGACATGAAGCCACCGATCTGAACCGTCAAGCCACTGATCTAACAGATCGTGGTATGTGAACCGTTAAGCCACCGATCTAACAGATCGTGGTATGTGAACCGTTAAGCCACCGATCTAAACAACTCTCTCTCTCTCTCTCTCTATATATATATGTGTGTGTGTGTGTGTATAGTGAACAAATCTGTTGTTGATGAACAAATGTTTTTTTTTTTTTTTTTTTAAAGTTGATGATTGTGGTTCATATATAGATTGCATTATTGCTGTTGATGAACAAATCTGTCCATATACACAAATCTGTCCAAATCTGTTGTTCTAGATCTGTTGTTGATGAACAAGTCTGTCCATATGCAGATTAAATTTTTTTTTTTTTTGTTGTTCTTGTGTGTGTGTTGAACAGATCTGTCGGGGATTTTTCGAGGTCGGGAAAATTCGATCCCCATTAGGGGTAGGGGGTGGGGACGGGGGCGGGGCCGGGGTAGGGGGAGGTGATGCATTCCCCGCCGGGGATCCGGGCCGGGGACAGGAATTTTTTTATCTTTGGGACGGGGAGTGTCATCCCCGGCTCGACTCCGGCCCGTTGCCATTCCTAGGTGGCTTCATGCTTTTAGCATAAGCTTTTATTGTTGCAACAACTAATACCTCCATCTCATATGTAGTGTGATAATATAAATTGTAACATCACTAAAATCCCAAAAGTGCAAAGTTTATTGTTATTTATTTTCAAAAGTGGCAACAAAACCTCACGTCTCGAGAGGATAACAAACAAAAGACAATAGACTCATGCCCCCAATGGGTATTGGGTAGCATACGGACCAATGATATTGCCAAACTTGCACATAGAAAAATTCAAGAAGGTAAAACAACATCCGGAGTAAAACAAATTAATGAGCCTAAATGCTAGCATGACTTGTAGAAGCATGAGAATCACCCCCAGTGGTAGTGGTGGTGGTGGTAGTAGTAGGAGTAGTAGTTGTTGTTGTAGTCGTTGTCGTGGTGTTGACAAGCACAACCAATGGACTTCTAACAGAATGAAATGCATCTGACCATACTATCTCACCAAAATCATATCTCCCTTGAGATATCTTTCGCGGTTTGAGAGTTACATAGTATGAGACTTCTTCCCAGAAGCATGAAAAGAATAAGACCCTAGGCCATACCACTATTTCCACTCCATTAGGCTCCACAATGCTTACAAAATATATGGTTGTTTTCTTGGTGCCAACATTTCGAGCAGTTCTTTTGATGGTCATTGTGGACTGGAGATTTGGAACTGTTATGGAGGGATAATTCATGTTTGCATTGGTTCTATATCCTCTTGGACAACTTACAATGGTACCGGGAGAGGGTACAACAATGCGTTTTATTATATCTTCGGTGTAGCCAATATTACAGAGGTAGAGAATGTAATCACTAGTTTTCATGTCGTAAACCAACCCTGGATCCATTGCTCGGATGGGATCAATGTGGCCAGCACCAATGTCAAATGGATCGGCAATTTTTGTTATTCCTCCATATATGATGTTGTCATGGCTCGTGTCGCAGGTATAAGCTATTATTATTTTACAATACGAAGAAGATAGAGCAACAAGTCAGTTGGATTGAAAACATTGCTCCTAAATTACTTATTGCAATAACAATAATACAAGCCATATAAAATTTTTTTTTTTCCTCTCTAAAAAAGAAGTCCATAGAAGATGAAAAAGTACATTTTGTGCACTTTCTTAGTGGGAAAAAAAAAAAAAAACTTATGTATTTGTAGCATTACTGTAATTGATGAGCTGCATTTTAACAAGGAAATGACTTCTCTCCATTTGGAGAGTTAATTGGACCGAACCAGTTCTATCCAATGGGCTCATCATATGGTTCACTTCAACAATTCACATCGTTGATTTTTTTAGATATTTGTGTGTAAATTTTCCATGAAAAATATTAGATTGTTTTGATAATTGAAACCACATGATTTCATTGTATTTGTCTGCCAAAAAAATAAAATAAAAAATGGATGTCATATTTTCAAAATCATATTTGTTGCCTATATATATATATATATATATTGGAACAAAACTACTGCGAGGAAATCATTTGAGTACGATTATCAAATCAATTTGATTTTTATTTTTTTCTTTTATGAATTATCTACCAATAGGACCTAATTAACTGAACTTGACAAGTCCTCCAATCCAGCCCATCTCTCCAACTAGAAAAAAACGGAAGCTTAAATTCATAAAGAAACACAGAAAGAAACATTCATAAATTTGAAGAAACATTCATAAATTTGAAGAGCAAGACAATTAATCCAATTATTTTGAATTTGTTAGGTAATTAATTAATTGAGGAGATTACCTGTAGTCATGAGAGCAGATCTAATTGCTGCGGGAGACCAGTGAGGGTGTGCTGATTTAAGGAGGGCAATTACCCCAGAAACATGAGGGCATGACATTGATGTCCCTGACTGAAAATTCCAATTTACGGACCGCACATCAAATGCAAATATTGAGGGCGGGGTTTTGATTGGCCATGCGGCTAATATATTAATCCCTGGTGCACTTATATCTGGCTGTTGTGTTGTGTTGCGTTGCGTTGCGTTGTTACCAAATGGAAAAACAAATTTTCATCAATCAAATTAATTATTAAGGAAATGATTTAGGTATCTAGCCAACTAGTTAGCATATATAGAAACACGCGCGCACACACACACACACCCCTACCTTGAGAATATCGGGTGAAAGTGAGCTTGGCCCCCTGGAAGAAAATGCATAAACTGCAGGTGCTGGTGACTTTTTGATAATCGTCATACTTGGTTTTATCTGCACTACGGGTTTACTTCGTTCGAATTGCATTTACATTTACAAATACAATATTATGTTAGTTCCAACTATTTGCAATATATATATATATATATTATCACAATTAATTTATACTTCATATTCATGTTGCATCATCCCTAGCTAGCTAGTACTGTTTGGTAATATTTTTGGTTGTTTGCTTCTAATTGTAAATATGATGAGAAAACAAACAATAATGCTTCTCTAGAGGCCAGAAAAAAAAAAAGAAAGAAAGATGTCAACTAGATAGTAACTTTTTTATTTTTTATGAAAAAATATGTAGAAAAATAAAAAGAGTGATGTGACAATTTATAGTGACTTTTTGACTAAAATTAAAGGGCAAATTACGGTAATAGTCCCTATAGTTTGGGGGTCGTGTCACTTTGGTCCCTGACTTTTCAATTGTGACACTAACAGTCCCTATAGTTTGGGGCTCGTGTCACTTTGATCCCTGACTTTTCAATTGTGACACATTTGACCCTGAATTTTGAATTTTGTTCCAAATAAGGACAATTGAAGATACCATTACTCAATTTTAAGGATAAAGTCATCAATTTGATAAAATATAAACTAATTTGACAAAAATAAATGTCAAAAAAAATATTTTTGAATTTTTAAACATTATTTCTACCCACTAGAGATAAATTTATACAAAATTAATAAATCTTTTAAGCATTTATTTATTTATTTATTTACCAAATTAATTCTTATTATGTCTTTGGTGGATAGAAATAATGCTTAAAAATTCAAAAATATTTTTTTTGATATTTATTTTTGTCAAATTAGTTTATATTTTATCAAATTGATGACTTTATTCTTAAAATTGAGTAATGGTATCTTCAATTGTCCTTATTTGGAACAAAATTCAAAATTCAGGGTCAAATGTGTCACAATTGAAAAGTCAGGGATCAAAGTGACACGAGCCCCAAACTATAGGGACTGTTAGTGTCACAATTGAAAAGTCAGGGACCAAAGTGACACGACCCCCAAACTATAGGGACTATTACTGTAATTCGCCCAAAATTAAAAGTTACCAAATGAGACCTAAATGCAGGCTAGCCCAAACCACAATAAGATTGAATATACTCTATATATTTTATTTTCTAGATACTTCTTGTGATCAAATAGTATTTGAAACATTTACACACACGTCCTAATTTATGGACTTATACTTCATCAATGCCTAACTAAGATTTTTT